>CM076404.1:34647223-35156427 GCA_038363315.1 Mugilogobius chulae
AATATTTGTAACCTTGTATTGTCTTGCAGGGCTCTGAAAAGATATCACCTAGCCCCGCCCACTGTATTACATGTGAGTATTACTCAACGAAAATCAGCTTCAAAGTGAAACATGCAGGGTTCAAAATGGTCAAAAATCCTCTTTCCAACAATAAAAATGTGTCATTTTAATTTTGTTTAATGTTACAATGAAGAGGTAGGACTTATCAGTTCTGTGGTTTTTCAATCATTTAGTCAATAAACCAGATTCTTTTCTGAGCCGTTTTAGACCAATTTTGTGTTTCAGTGATCGAAATGTAAATAGACAGTCTACGTGTCATACTTTATTCTTAAAAAAAAAAAAAAAACACACACACACACACAATCTAGACTAGTTTTTTTTTTGCATCATTAGCAGATTATTTAAGATTAGTTTGATTTATTCCACGAAGCAGCCAGTAGATGAGGCTACAACGCAAATCACATGTTTCTTCTGCTTTATTCACATTTGTCTTTAGTTCTACCACTCCTTTCTATTTCTGCGGACATACAGTATTTCTTAGCTGCTCCCGTCTACATCCATGTCTCTTCCCTCTGAAATGTGCCACTGTGGGACTAATAAAGGACTCATATAGCAAAGTAAAAGTTCTCAAGAGCATGTTTAAAATGCAGTGGCCGTACATATTTTGCTCAATCAGTAGCATTTTACTGAGCTTTTTGGATTTGAGTAAGTCAAAGCCGGGAAAAATGTAATACTTCAATGTTTCCAGAACTTTGACTCCACTTGTTCGCCCGAAGATTACACAAGGCTCCTCGAGTTTGACAACGAAAATGAAATATGATCAATCGTGAGTCGTCTCTAAACTGTGATATTTTGTTTCGCAATAATCGTAACACTAAAATGTGATATCGTGACATCCGTACCTATGACAAAACTAATCTGGGAAATTCACAGCAGTGTTTTCTGAGGCTCAGAGGGGAAAGAACAGCTTTGTTTTTGACGAGTAAGCAATGTCAAAACGTGATTAAAAACTCAAAAACAGTAGCTACGTCTATTTTACGTAACACGTGCCCTTTAATACCGCTACATTACACTTTCCCAAACACGCTGAGCTCAGTGACAAACGCAGTGTTAGCAGGTCCCGCGTGTTTTCGCTGACCTCATCCCCTCCCACTCATTTTACTCCATTATTTATTTACATCGGGTTTTTCAGACGACGCACACACGGCGCTTCCACCAGCAGGGGACGCTCTACGTAAAGGCACGAGGCCAGTTGTGTCGCATCGATGCAGCACTTTTCTTCTCTTCTCTCACTTTTACCGCTGGAAACGCCGATGCGAGGCTGAACTAAAGCGCACAAACCGAAGCTAAATTTACCCCACAAAGTGTCTGCAGTACTCTGGCAACAGCCGGTGTTTTTGTTGCCAGTTTCTTCGGGCGGAAATATCGTTTTACGGCTTTCCACAACAAATGTGCGGACGAAGCATCTTTGAGGATTGTCTTGATTGCTGTTGGAAGCTCTGATCGCGCACGGGAACAAGCTGAATCACACGCAAAAAATCACGTTTTAACAGCCAATCTTTACGTCGATATAGCTTAATCCGTAAATTCAACATTCTCTTATGTTTGAGATTTAGATTTCTGACCTCACATGAAATAAAGCGAGTCGTTTTGGTTGCAATATTTCCACCAAAAAGTACATTATACACTCAAAATCAGATCTGTGTTTTGTCTTATTCAAATAATTAAAAATTAAAGGGGACATAGTATGCAAAAGCCACTTTTCTGAGTTTGTGAGCATGTTAAAACAGTGTTCTCTCATTATTTTACTCAAAGTTGTATTTGAATTGATTCATGCTTGTTTGTGTAATCTTGTATTGTCCTGCAGCTGATGCTCAAGTGCTCAGAAAATCCTTGTTTTCACTTACCACCTATACCCGCCCATTTGTCGTTTGCAATCACTAAAAAAATCTGATTATGTAGCAACAAAACGGAGTTATGAAAAAAATCTGATGCTTCTAGGAGGCGGGGCTTATCAGTTCTGCAGTTTTGTTCATATGCCTATACCATTTTAAATCAAGTTTGACTTTTTCAATCAACAAAATGTAAATAACTGATCTGCATATGTGATGGGAACACTGGGAAAATTAATATCTGTATCGGAGTTAAGATAACATCGTGAAAGTTGTTTTAAAGATATGCAAAAATGTTATTTATGTTGATTAGTAAAAATGGCATAGAAAAAAGCTGAATATGGATACAAATGAAAAAAAAAAGTCTATTATAAAGTTTTTTTTATCGGCTTTTTCTTTTTGCAAACAGCTGTTTTGTGTCAGAATTTAAGTCAGATATTACGGACAATTACTGTTTTGAAAAGTCAACAAGTCGACTAATCAATGTTAAGGTCCCGTCTCTATTCAGGGGTGTCAAACTGGCGGCCCGGGGACCAAATGCGGCCCAAGATGATTTCTGTATATTGTTGATAGTGGCCCCTGATAAAAAGCACACACAAATTTGAACTACAGGTCCCAGAATACACTGCACTGACGAAAGGAGCCACATGGGCCAGAATGGACAATAGGCCTATAGAAATTTAACGGCTTATATCACTGAGATATGACTATGAAACCTAAAATGCATTGAAACGCAGACAACTGCATATAATTTGTCCAAAACTTTCTTGGATGTACAAAATAATACAATACAATAATGTAATGTGGTAAAACAGGCCTAAAAATGTAAATAAATGTATGTAAATACTGTATGTTATATTAAAGCTGAGTCAGCTAACTTTTTTTAATAAACTTTGTGTTTTCCACCTAAAAGTATCTGATAAATGCAGCACTTGGTGAAACAATGAGCCCACAGAGTACTCTCTGATTCGAATAATTAAGAATTTTAGTTCTAATCAGGAGCAGAATGCAGCGTTCTGATTGGCTGAGCTTGGGTGGTCCTCTCCAGTTTCACTTTAAAAGAGAAAAAAAGAGGGTTTTAAGTCAAAATTGCAACCTAAACTTATATTGATATTAACAATAGGTTGAAGGATTTATGAGAAACAGTTGTCAGAATTAAAACCTAAATGTGTTTGCAGTGTGAAAATCACCTACCCCACATTTAAGCTTTATAGACCAATGTCATATTTGAAGATAACACATAAAGGCCAACATATGTTCAAAAATGCAACTCTCGACCAACTCTGAGTCCGATTGATTTAGCCCCAACTCCATTTGAGTTTGACACGCCTTTTTAAGTCAATAAAAATGTCCTTAGTTGACTACAGCTTTATTTATCAGATTATCAAACTAATTTTAATACAGACATGTTTGAGCATTTTTCTGTTACTGGACAAAATGTACTAGAAAATTGTTGCGATTTTAATTTTTGTCAGAATCGCGCAGCCCTAATCTGTGTCTGACTGTCTGTGTCTGCAAACTTTTCACCCAATAAGTATATTGCAAACTTGACATGGTGTGACAAAATCAGACGGCTGTCTTTTGCCTGAATCAGAATATTCACATTTTAATGTATTTTCTCACATCAAGCTTAAAGCAGCTCTGTGATTGGCTGCACTGGTTGGTCCACTCCAGTTTCACTTTGCTGTTTGTAAAAATACATTTTAAGTCATAACTGCAGGTAAAAATAAATATCTATGATGTGGATATTAAGTGAGTGATGAAGTATGAGTGAGGCAGGAAGTAGTTGGACAATTAACTTCCTGTTTTGCTGCAACAAAATCAAAAACACCAGCTTTAATTTAGAAATATTCTCAGTGAATTCCGTGCATTAATTCAGGATTCTTATTTAAACATAATGCTGATTAACTATGGAATAAAATGAACTACTTGTTGTGGAAAACAGGAATAAACAATCTCAAAACACACAACAAACTTGATTAACTAAGTAATCTGCAGTGCTGCCACTAGAGGCCACCAAATGCTACACACAACAGACATAATGTGGTGAATAATAAATAAATGATGCATCTTAACGCGCGCTGTAGCTTCCAGGTTTCTGCTGAATTCCACTTCAATACTTTTAAACTTTCTACCACCAACAACAATAGGAAAGTTATTTAAAGTTACTAAAAAGCAATGAAGAGACATGAAACAGCAAAGCAACATAAAAGTCTGATGCTGTCATAGGCTAAAGATTATCAAAAAAAAAAAACAGTTCCCAGCAAAATGTTACTGTGGCTTTCTATGAAGTTAAAGATGCACTGTGTAACTTTTTGGAGCTGAAAAGTCATTAGAAAGTTAACATTCTGTATGGCATGGATGGGCAATTATTTTTCTCGCAGGAGCATATTCAAACTCTGACAGCTGGTGGAGGGTCAGACCACTTGTCATTGGTGACAAATTATTATTATTGCAAGTTCATTTTTTGTAAAACAAACTTTTTAATATGTTATTTTAACCATTTATTGTGCTAAATGCTGGGATAACAACCAAAGGCACATGCTCCATAGCTAAATCAATCAAATATATTGGAATAAGAAGAGTTTAAGAGTATGGAGCTCAACAGTGACCACCCACTTGCTCGTTCTAAAATCTTGGACCCCATGTTAAATTGCCAAAGGGAATTAGATAAAAGTGTATGTGGTGAGTCAGGAGAATAAGACCTACATTTTTGTTTAAAACTCGTTTTTTCAGCTTTATAAGTTACGAAGTTATTATGACATTTTGCCGAATTTAAGTTCTAGATGTGCTTTTTAGACTAAAAACAACCCCGCTGTGGATCTGAGTTAGCACATAGCTGGTTAGCCCGCGATATGTCTTTAAACTCTTAATATTTGAATTTTTCGAAAAGCCTATGGCACTTTAACATGGGGCAAAACTCTTCCGGAACCAGGGCGATCTTCCACTGTGCAGCTCCTGAAAGAAGAGTAGCAATTATTCTTAAAAACATGCCAAGGGCCAGATTAAAACAGTCCAAGGGCCGCATCTGGCCCCCGGGCCGCAGTTTGCCCAGGTCTGCTGTATGGGGACAAATACATTTCATGCCAAAGTACGGAAAAATCAGCAAAGGGAACCTTTTAAACAAAAATGTATGAGCGGGCAACATGTTCTTGCGTACCTATACAACATCGTGACAAACTGGCTGTCATGGTGACGCTTCTGCCTTTTCTTAGATTTTTTTTTTTTTTTTTTTTGTACAGACATGTGATTTGGTTGAGGACACACAGGACGTTTTATTGGGGTAAAGGGCTAAGTTTAGGGTCTGAAGTTAAAAAAACAGGTAAGTTTAGGTCTGAGGTTTGGAGTTGGTTAAGATTAGTATTAGGATTGTGTTAGAATTTGTGAATAATAACATGTCTTTAAATTCACCAAATGAACTGGGACAGCAAAGCGTGAAATACAAAAAAATGAAATTGCCTGACACGTTTCTGATTGAGTGGTATAGACAGGCCAAATAATAATCGGCTTTGTGGCCATGCAAGCCTGTTCAAAATAAAAACACAGCTTTTTATTATTTATTTAGCATAACAAAGACATACAAGTGCGTACAAAGTTAGTGGGGTGACCTTATTTTAACCAGGAAAGTCCCACTGAGAATCAGAATCTCTTTTGCACAGCAGTCTTGGGTTAAAGAGGAGGCGACATGTTTTTAGTGGTAGTGGAAACCAAAGTACTCGGAGGAAACCTATGCAGACACGGGGAAAACATGCAAACTCCACATAAGGCTTTGTTTTTTGCCCAATTTATAGGTTTGACATTAACTGTGATATTTTGAGGATTGTCCCATTAGTTTTTAGTTTTAAAAGGTTCTCTTAATTAAAATAATCATAGTCCTGTTAAGTTCAAACCCTCTTGGTTCTAAGTCCGTTGCATACTGAAGGTTTTATAATGTATAACAAATAAATATGATCAATAAATAATTATCATTCAAGCATAATAAGCACCAGTGATCATCAGATAATTGCTTGAATCAAAGATCCTCCGGTGATCACTAGAAAACTCTGCTTTTGTCTGGACAGTCGACTTTCCTGGCAGCCTCTGGAAAAACACTTTGATTTGATTTGCATTTCCATTTTAAGTTACGGAAAGAGGTGGTTCCCAGTTTGCATCATTTCCTTTGGTCTATATTTACTATTACATCACTGAAGAGAGAAAGCCGGTCCACAGACTGAGCAGTGCTGCTCTGTGACACTGGATGATGAATGCCTTGCGGCTCTCTCGTTCCTCCAAAGGGGGAGGGGGCCACCTTCAGGAGGGAGGAGATCAGTGGGGGTAGATGCAGTCTTATCAATAGTAATTTGACTGTTTCATCCAGTGGGGTTTTTATCCATGTTAAAGCTGAAAAAACATCAGCTTCAGGAGCTTGTCTAGTGGAAAGTAAAAAGAAATATCACATGGATAGAGTTTAATATTTGTTATTTAGTATTTAAAACAGTCATCCATTAATGTTTGAGTGAAAAGTCTTTTAGGTTTACCCATCTAAAGTTAATTACAAGATAATAAATAAAAAGAGCACGTGCGTCTGGTTCTGAGCGCCGGTGATGTTGGCGTCAGGGAGCGTCGTCGAGCAACAAAGGAGCAGCATCTTGGTCCCACGCGCGCGTAAAGCTCGGATATGCGGCGGTGCTCACGCGCAGTGCGTTCAGGCGCGAGCGCGGATTCAGAGAACGTCTGTATCTTCTGTCCGTGTCGAGACTCAGCAGGCTGACAAAAGCAAATAAGAAGCTGAGCAGTGTAATGACTGCACTGCAGCAAAGCTGTCAGTCAGACCGGCAGCACTCTGCACATGTGGGCACGCGCACTTCAGGCACTGGAGCAGGGAGAACTTTAGTCTGTGTTAAAACTGCACTATCATCCTTAAAAAGCCTGATAAACAATACAATGTCAAATACAGATGCTTAATAAGCTGGACAACTGCAGAAAGAACGTACAAGTTTGACACCAGTTCTCACTTTTGCGCATTACATCCTCTCTCTCATATTGTTCTAGGTGTTTAACCTAAACCAAACGCAAGTTTTTACCGGTTCGCACCGGCCTGCTCACTGTGTGGTGGTGTCCCTCCACCCCTCATCCATCCACGAGCATCTCGACGCCTCCACCAATCTGCGGAGCCGGTGGACTACCCTGGCCCCTGAACCTGAATCCTACCGCCCAGTGCGCGCGCATAAATAGCGCTGGAGTCACACAGGCGAGTCTTGGTCGTCAGATACGCTCAGGGTTGCAGCAGAAACATTCCCCTTTCGTCTTTTCCCCTTCATCTAGTTTCCAACGCAACAACCTCATCCATTCGCACCCATTCTCCCTTCTCTTTTCTTAACTGCTTTCCGCGGCCAGTTGCATGCATTTTTCTCCCAAAATGGTTTGCGAGACTAAAATTGTTGCGGACGAACATGATGCTATACCAGGGACCAAAAAAGAGTCTATTCTGTGGAGCACCCCCTCTTCTTCCTCCGCAGCGGCTCTGAGCCCCGCTGAGGCGAAGCTCGTGAGGAAAGACGCAGTTTTTATCCGGGAGTTCGAGCGCGAGGACCGCGAGGAGGTGCGTCGCATCTTTTACGAGGGAATCATGGAGAGGATACCCAACAGTGCTTTCAGGGGCATCCGGCAGCAGCCCCAAACCCAGTTTCTGTACGCTATGCTGACAGGTGAGTGCGGCTGCTTAAAGCTGTTTTAGTGGGATTTATACTTTCTGATATAAACAGCAAACACTTTATTTGAATTCCAGTAAAATATGTGCAAACTCAAGCTACTTTCGCGCACGGAAAGCAGAAACAGCGCTGAGGCCTCACACTCTTTGTACACGGGGAAATACCGGCACGTTACGACCGCGCAACAAAAGGCATGGCTGAGCTGAGCGCGTGGTGCATGTGCGCACAGACCGGCCCGGGAGCACGGTGACATGCCGGTGCCGCCGTGAATGGATGGCTCTGTGGCTCTGAGGATTGGCTCTCGGGGTGCGCGCACGCCTCCTGCTCACGCGCACACATATTCAAAAACTAGTGGGTGTGCACCGTGCGTGGCGAGGAGGGCGCTCCCTGCAGCTTCTCCTCGCGCCACAGTATTGTCTCCGTTGGACGTTTTTACCGAATCTTTTGCTTTGTATCAGTGTCCGAATTTGGCACGAAAAGTTTTACAAGCCGCACAAAAAACTCTGGAGCTGAACAGTCACGCCCACTTCAAAATACACAGCGATTCAGGAAGTAAATTTAACATTAATTTGTGCCATAGACATTAAGAAATATTCAGAAAGACGCTAACAAGCTTTTAGGCAACCACACAATGACTTTAGATCAGAATTTTAACCAAGATTCTAGTGATTTAACCTCACAACACTGCAAAAAAGGAAAATCTAACTTAGACAAAATGACTTGTATTAAGCTTATAAAGCTTAAAAGACTCATTTTAAGATTTTTTTTCACTCAAGTCTTACTAAGATTATTTGACTGATTTACCTTATCTATACTGTAACTGTTTAAAGTAGGTCTGGGCGATCTGGGAAATCACAATTTTATTTCTCATATTGATCAATCTCGATGTTCGATTTTGTTTAAACTTTTCAAAAACAAATGAAAAATGCCATTCAACATAAACAAAACCTTTGACTATGTCCCATTTATTCGATTTTTTTTAACCTATATCAATATTCTGCCTCAAAGTTTGACTATTGCTCTAAACGACACATTTTTATTGACAAAAGATTAGTTTTCAGTCTAATGGCCCAGCCCTAGTTTAAAGCCATAATTGCTTGAATCAAAAAAAGATTTGCTTAAAAATCTTGTCAAGAGAACCTGAAACTAGCATTTTCTGCTCAAAACAACTACAGTAGGTCAGTCACATTTTCTTACTGCACTGGCAGATTATTTCACATGAAACAAGACATTTTTACCTCAAGATAAGCAACAGTTCCTTATTTTTTGAAAGGCCTTTAAGATTTAATTACGTAATCTAGAATGTTTTAGTTTGACTCAAGAACTTTCAGTCAGATTGTAAAAGAATTTGGCTTAAAATGAGAAAAAATTTGCCAGTGGGGTAAGTAAAATTAACCCACTGGCAAAAGTAAGAAGTAGTCCTGAAACAAGATGTACTGTAAAATAAACCAGAGCTGTCAAAATGGATTTTAAATTACTCCAAATGTAAAAAATCCAAAAATCAAGACATGTTATCTTCAAAAGTACAAAACCCTGTGTAAAATTTCTTCAAAATGTTTCAATAACTTGGTGGTTTATTAAACATTAGAAACAAGTTTTAAATAAAAATGATGGTCCTATGCTCGTTAATCACAGAGCTTTGAGTAAACATCTAAAAACGTCTTGATGGAGAAGAGAAAAATAGGTAAATTTACTTCCTGAACTAAGATGTGGACGGTCACTGTTGAGCTCCATTCATAAAGTAAAGTTTAGTGGAATAACATGAGGCCACAGATATATCACAATACAGTATGTCATGATATCAAGTTGTATTATTACAAAACAGCAGAAACCTTTTTAATCTTCTTGCATTCTCATTGTCTAACACGTCACTTTTCCTCAAGTTTTTAACCAGCTTTATGAAATTAAACTTCTGAATGTGAAAATGTTAAAGGTGGCAGAAACATTTAGAAGACTTTGCTTTAATAGAGATTATCAAAAAACTGAATTTTGCTTCTTAAATGGCAAAATATCTGTATTTAACCTTCTGCTGTGGCAAACAAATAACAGCCTATATTTGGACATTTATATCCATGACAAGGCTAAATCACAAATGTACTTGTTACTGTAGTAAAAATAAATAAAACAATGTATTTATCCGATTTATAACACATCTTTGCCTTAAGCTGGAACTGATATTTTGCTCTGTTTCTATAGAATAAACTAAACAAGCTTTCTATTCATCTAAAATTGTGACTAGGGATGTCAAGATTATTAGGTTAATCGATAATTGTGATTATTCAAGTCTCAATATAATCACAAGAACATAAGAATAATAATCGTGACAAATAAAACGCTTTTTTAGTTTATTCTATAGAAACAGAGCAAAATATCAGTTCCAGCTTAAGGCAAAGATGTGTTAAATATCAGATAAATACAGTGTTTTTATTTATATTTACTACAGTAACAAGTACATTTGTGATTTAGCCTTGGTATGGATATAAATCAAGGAGTCCAAACTTAGATGGAGCAGAGGGCTTATAAATGACAAATTTTACATTTTTAATGAACCACCACACTTTTAATGAAACAATAAACCAGTGTTTTTCAACCAGTGTGCCTTGAGATACTGGCAAGTGTACCTTGCCAGTATCTCACTGGCAAGGTACAAGGGGGGGGGTTCAAAACTGCAAAATTTAGGTTTGAAATGTGACTACTTTCTCTCATAAATCCTTAAACAATTTGTTAATATCAGTATGTATTAAGTTAAAGTTGTAATTTTGACCCTCTTTTTTTCTCATTCAAAGTGAAACTGGAGTGGACCACCCAAGCTCAGCCAATCAGAACGCTGCATTCTGCTTCTGATTAGAACTAAACTTGTTTGTTATTTGATTCAGAGAGAACTATTTGGTCTAATTTTTCACAAAGTGCTGCATTTATCATAGACTTTTTGGTGGAAAACACAAAGTTTACTTATTTACAACTAAAAAAGTTAGCTACCCCAACTTTAATCCGATCTAAATTAATTATTTGCTGAGTGTTTGAACAACATCTTCACCAAGAATCAAAGCAAAACAATCACCATTTACTAATTTAATAAATAATGTAAAAGGTGATCTGTACCACTGGATATGCTTCTTTTTACATAAATTGATAGTAAGGGTCATTTCAAGATACAAGAAAAGTTGGATAGTGCCTATTTAAAGTTAATAAATGCCAATATTCACAACATTTTGATTCGGCCATATTTGAGAAGGTGTGCCGCAAAAAACTGACTGAAAAAAGGTTGGGAAACATTGCAATAAACAATCATTTTAGGACTGTATAACATCAGAATGTATATTTTGACTATGACAGAAGAAATTTGACATTAAAAACGATACTTTTTTGTAATTTGGCGAATCTAGCAGGAAGTCTGTGGGCCGCAGTTTGGACATGTCTGATATAAATGTCCAAATATCAGCTTTATGTGTTTGCCACAGCAGAAGGTTAAATGCAGATATGTTGCCGTTTAGGAAGCAAAATTCAGTTTTTTGATCGTCTCTATTAAAGCAAAGACTTCTAAATGTTTCTGCCACCTTTAACATTCCTGCATTCAGAAGTTTAATTTCATAAAATGGGTCAAAAACTTGAGGAAAAGTGACGTAATGAGAATGCAACAAAAAATTAAAAATGTCTCTGCTGTTTGGTCGTAACAAGAGTAATAATCATGAATAAGTGCAGAATCGTGATGTTTTATCTGACAATAATCGCAAACTTGAAATCATGATATTATTATTCTTTTGTGATCATATTGGGGCTTGAATAATCCCGATTATCGATTAACCTAATAATCTTGACCACAGATCATAATGAACTGTCTTGACTGTCTTTCTCTTTGATCTGACTGAATATCCTGTCTTTTCTAATCTCTTTTCTCTGCTTTTACGCCTTCTATTGTGGAAACTGTCTAATACTTATGTGTGCTCGTGCTCAAATCCACCAAAAATCAAACATCTGGTTCTCTTTTCTGACAGGTTTGGTTTATTTTTCTTCCGTTTCTCCATAGTAATGTGCTTCGTCGTGACCAAGTCTGTCACGCTGACCTGCTGCGCGCCCTTCCTCCTGATGGGAGCGAGGTACTACTACAGCAGCAAAGTCATCCACAACTACCTGGACCACGCGCTGCACACGGACATGGCCGACATAGAGGCGCACTACATGAAGCCCGCAGGTGAGACTGGAGACAGAATCATGTTCTCTGAGGGCTGGGCGTTACTGTTAGTGTGATATAATCCTGTTTTCAGTAAGTAGTGTAACTCACAACTTCAATGTAATGAGTTAAACTACAAATTGGAGATGCACCGGCCCATTTTTTTCAATTCCGATGATGATTTTGAAGTATCAATTAGGGACCAGGGCTGCAACTAACGATTATTTTTTTATTGATTAGTTGGGCGATTATTCTTTCGATTAATCAATTAGTTGTTTAGAACGCAAAAATGAGCTGAGGTAACACTGCTTGAGGACGTCCTGGAGATGTAGATGTAGTTTGTCAAAAGTATCGAAAATTAGATACTAATCAACACTAAAACAACTTTCATTCATTTTCTACCGCTTAATTTTGTCAGGGGTCGTGGGTGACTGGAGACTATCCCAGTGACTTTGGGCCTTAGGCGGGGAACACCCTGGACAGTGGCCAACTCGTCGCAGGGTTAGACAGACAAACATTCACTCTCTCATTCACTTACTAAGGGAAATTTACAGTGATGCTCAATTAACCTAAACATGAATGTTTTTGGAGGTGAGAGGAAATCTGAGAAAACCCACAATGACACGGGGAGAACATGCAAACTCCACCCAGAGAGATCGTGAGATGTTGATATGGTCCGACCCGGGAGTCGAACCCACGACCTCCTTGTTGGGAAGCCAGAGCTCTAACCACTCTGCTACAGTTTGAAGTAAAAAAAAACACAACAAAAAAACTTTGATATTTTCTGATGAGTTTCAGAATAATCCTGAGCTTTATCAAAACTTGCTTAAACTAAAATTTTTAATAAAAAAAAGTATTTTGTTGCTGAAAATCTCAGTCTACTAAACAGAAAGTAGATGTAAAAAGAGTATTTTTAATTATCATTGTGGTATCATTAATATCAAGTCTATTCCTTAGTATTAAAACCCATTATATTTCCAGAGTCCCAACTATGAAGCAACTGGAAAGGTTTAAGATAAAAATCACATTGTGTCTCTCTTATTTAGAGTCAAATCAGCCTCTGGGATGAATCAGACTCAATTTCTACTCTAAAGTTACGAATAAAAAAAATAATCCCCCAAAATTAAACATTTTTTATTAGTACTTTTGTATTGGCTGCGCCTAACGTTTCTTTGAGTAATTGTAGGTCCCTAAAACTCATTTTTACCTTAATTATCTTCAGCTTTTGTAAAGGAATGGTCAAAACCCCAAATCTGCCAAATCTAGTGTCATTCAGGTCTCAGCTGTCAACACCAGCTTTACCAATCCTTATATTTACCAAAAAAAAAAAAAATAATAATAATAATTTAGGCGGAAATTAGATTCTGTTTTTCTTTTGCTTGGAGAAAGTTCTCACTTCTGATCAGAACCTGTTAGTCTCAGAAGCTAAAACTACAGAGTTACAGCTTCACAAAGACTCCAGCCATTTGCTTTTGCTCCAAAGGATCAGAAACAAGTTTTAGTTTGAAATTTTTACTGATTTTAGTCTGACATGAGACGGAAAAAAGGCCATAATGAGAAGGAGGTGGTATTTCATTCACAAATGTCGATTTGAACTTTTGTTTTTGCACAGTGATAAACTCTTGTAGTTAGATGACAACGATGCTTGCTCGACTTGTTTCCATGGTTTGTGTTAATGATGATAACTAACTGATAACTAACCGTGGATTCAACCAGCCTCTGACCAATCATTGTCAGTTAAAACAGCTTAGTCCCTGGTTCCAGAGAAACAGGACTAGTGTAAACAGGGCCAAGTAGAGCTGAGTAGTTTTGTTTTAGTTTAGTTTAGTTTACTTTATTTAAAGGACAATGTGCAGTTACATTAAAAAGATGGCTGCACCAGAGTTGGCACAGAGCTACTTTCCATCTGTAGTCCTTTAGTAGAGAAGAGTAGAGTAGGGTCAAGTTGTTTGGTCTCTTAGTTGACCAAAATCTTTATTAGTTAGAAAGCACATTGCAAACTTATGCACATTTTTTATTAGCATGCTAACATCTAAGCATGTGGTCTTGTATATTTGATCAGATCATTGAACTATTTTTGCTTTTAGTCGATTAAACGATTGGTAGCACGTCTTAATTTGATCAAGAATGTCTGTAGTCAACCCAGTCAAGCTAAATTTTTCTGAACATTAAACTGCAATTACTACATTTAAAGACATGCAAGTGTTCTTGGGTTGGAATATCGTCTGATTACCGTAATTGCGAAATGTCAAAAAATTATCAAGATATTCATTTTTGTCATTATTGTTTAGCCCTAGTGCAGGCCTATTCAAAAATCTGACCCTTAATTCACTGTCTAAATGTTACAAAAATATATAAATGTAATTATGGGTTATTTCTCGAGATAAAGTGTCAATAAGTGCCGAAACTAGGCAATAGTTAACTTGATTTTATTATATTTATACTGTCTGAAAATAAGATATGCCAAATGGATCTAGTGTATTTTCTTGTCATAATTACAGTTGCATTTTTTGACTCATTCCAGTGACAAAATGTTGTATTTTCCATATTTTAGCAACAATCCCCTTTGCTCTTGCTCTATTGACAAATCTTGTATTAAGACAGTTAAAGTATGGTCAAATAAAGATCATTATGACTTAATTTAAGCATTTATTCACTCATTATCCAGTTTAAAATAGTCACTTTTTACAGTGTAGACATTAGACTTGATTTGGTCCTGGTTTAATTCTGTTTTAGACCTTGCTTAGTCCTGGTTTAGATCCGGTTTAACGCTGAGATACTCATGGTTCAGATTTTGTTATAATTCTTAATTGTTTAACGCAAATTTGGACATTTTGTAGATCAATAAAAACAGACTGCAGCGTTAGTTATTATCACTATAGACACAAATCTAGTCCTAATATTTGGCGCAACCTTGTGTCAAAAGCTGTAAAGTATTGTCCCAATGTTCGAGCCAGAAGCCTTGGTTCTTGATAAACTCTAGCTGTCTGGAAAAAAAGTTGAATAGGGCCAAGTAGAGCTAGTGGAAATGCTCCATAAGAGAGATTACTTGACTAAAATCACCTTTCTTCCCTCATTTTACATCACAACTTTCTTAATTTTATTACTAAGCAGCTCTTTTTGAATCATTTTTTACTATAAACTTAATATTCAGTTTTTGCACATCTACAAAACAACATTCAGGATATTATCTAAAACTCAATGATCATCCATATTTCTGCATATTGTCTCCCTCTAGTCTAGCGTTCTTGTCGCACCCCTCCTCCCTGCGGCTCCGGGCTCCTTCCCCCACTTTGCTTCCTCGATCTCTCGCGTGAGGAGCCAGAAGAAGAGAAGGAGGGGGGAGCATCTCGGGCCTATATTGATCGCAACGGAGAAAATGCTGATACACTTTCTGAGCTACACACAGTTCATTTCCTTCTCTGTTAGGGAAAAAAAAAATCCATCCTCCACCTTGAGTTTCACAGTAACTAAGTGCAAGCATATGACACTTCACACATTCCTCCGCTCATTATCCACCACGACCAACCGAGCTCATGGGATTCTTAGAAAACAGGGATGAGACGGCATCGAAAATAGCACAGAATAGTTAAATAGCGGTGTTTCTAATCAATTCTGGTGTTGTAGCTCTGTTTAGGGTTGATTCCACTGTAATTTCCCAGTCAGAAGAAGAAAAAAGCAACTTATTATCATTATATTCTCTGTTTTTACTCAGGAATGATTAAAAAATGAACTTTGTTAGACATTATCTTAATAAACTCCTGCCTTAATCCGCTAAAAACTACATTAAAGCAGATTTTTATTCATTGAAAAGCCATAGGTAACAGTTTACAACAACTCCACATTAATTAGGCTTAATAAATCCTTAATAACACCTTAATAAAGACTTAAATACTCATGAACAAGTAATTAATTAATAGAAGAAAAAGTTTATTATACTTATTAACTATACTTAATTACTCTGAACCCTGCTAACAACCCTAAATCCTAGCCATTGTTCATTAATTAAGTAGCTGTTAAGCATTAATAAACTTTCTTTTCATCAGCTGCTTTGTAAACAGCACCAGAAGAAAATCAGGCCGCTAAAACTAGTTGGGGAAAAAGTGTATCACAATATAATAACTACATCTAAATTTGCCTTACTAAAGCATGAAGATAGCCTTAATTATTCATGAACAAATGATGAATTAATGAATGAAAATGTTGAGTAGTTAGAGAGTTAAGCGTTGGATTTAGGAGTGGGATTGGCTGTGTAGTAATGTAGTAGTTACTAAGCCTTAATACACTTTTTCAGCTATTAATTCATCATTTGTTCATGATGAATTTGTCTTTGTTGAGGTTTTATTAAGGCTTTACTAAGGCTGATTAAAGTGAAGTTATTATAAAGTGTTAGCGAAAAATGAAATCAAAACTTTTTCATTAACTGATTTACTATTTGCTCGAGTAAATAGTAACTAAGGTTTTATTTATGCTTTATTCATGGTTTACAAAGGCAATTAAAGGTGTAGTTAATATGAAGTGGTGCCAAGCTAGGTTATATTCGGCAAATTCACAGAAAAAGCAGATTGTTCTCGTCAGGCTTAACAAACACATATCAGAATCGCGAGCCAGGTATCAAGACAAGAATCAAACCGTGACAAAACAGAATCGTCACATTGTTAATAGAAAAAGCAGGAGTTTATACTGACAGTCATTGTGTTGTCTCTACTCTTTGGTTTGATAATCAACGGCACATGTAGTTGTAATTTAGCGCTCCCGTTATTGTCTCTCGCGGTTCAAAGGGCACAACTGCCTAAGGACAATGAGAATGGTTCTGTCTATAAAACAGAATTGACCCATCGCAATGAACACCTGGGGACCGCTGACTGATCGATTATTATTGACACAAATGAAATTAATTTCAAGCAGAAGAATGCGCAAAAAATAGAGATGCCATGCAGGCTATTGCAGAGTGATTTATGTTAACCTTTTCTAAGTGTTTTCTCTGTTATTGCTATTTCAAATTAGCTCATAATTGTCTTTGCAAGAAAAAAATAAACACATTGAGCTAATCAAATATGATTCAACGAAATTAACTTTATCTAAGTTTGAAATATATGAATTCTGCAATCTCTGAAAATAGTCAACTACCTATAGATTCTGATGTTACTTTTAACGATCAATGATCCTTGTTCTCTACATTTAAGGCTATGGTTAAGGCCTAAGTACCCCATTAATAACACATTTACTGAAACATATCTTCTTCCTAAAGGTAAATTTTAATATTTTTAACTAATTTATTTTCGTCTTTTAATCATAATTATACCCACAGTGCTAACAAAGTATTCAAATTTCACCTCTAATGCATTTTTAGTTCAGATAAAACAAGTTTCAAATGTGTTTGGGCAAATATTTTCTCCTGCAGGCCATATTCAAACACGGACAAGTGGTGGAGATTGGAGTGCACATTTTTGTAAAACATAGGCTTTTTAATCTGTTTTAGCCATTTACTGTGATAATATTAGGACAAGCATCGGCACAATCTTCATAGCCAAGTCAATTAAATATAAGATTTACAGTAAGGCTATTCAATTATATTTACCAGTGGGCCACATTTTTGTAAAGCTGTCGTCTATAAATGTGTTTAACAACTACAAACAACTTAAATTTACTAAAAATCTACTACTTTCACTAAGAAAAACAAGAACAGGAATAAGCCAAAACAAATGTAGTGTCAATCAACAATCAGACTTGAACTACAGCAGCAGAGAGACCTGACTGAATTCTAAACCAAGACTAAACTTGGTCTATTTATGAAAGTGTTTTCTTCTATATCAGACAAGTATCGGTAAGAGATGGTTTATTACCTGACTAGTTTCCACAATCACTTCCATCTTTGTCGAAACTAGTCAGGTAACAAACCATCTCTTACCGATATTTGTCTGATATTGAAGAAAACACTTTCATTAATACTTTAAGAAGACATGATGAACATCCCTAACCTAAACCTGGTCTGTATTTGAATTGCATTAGATGTAAACCACGTCCTGAAAAAGACTAGCTCACAAAATCTGATTAAACCAGGACTATAAAGTCTTATTGATGATGTCGATGTTTAAGATGATTAATATTACACTAGAGTACTGATTATCAAGCAAACATAGAGCACTAAGAAAAAGAGAAACAGCCTGGTATAAACAGTAACCCTTATTCTGAAAATATGCACTGGTGGCCACAGTCGCATCATCACAATTTCACCACGTCTGTTTTTTAAGTCTAAGGGTGTACTCACACTGACACAACCGAACCATGCCCAAGCCCAGATGGCCCCTAGAGCGTGATTCTTTTGTCCAGTGTGAGTGCAAACGAACCGTGCTCAAGCGGGACATGGATCAGACTCTGGCTTGTAGGAGGTGGGCCAGATCACGGCACTGTTACTCATGTACACGAAAAGAAACTCTGCACCAAACTCTGTGGATATGCGTTTACCTTGAATTAGCACTATGACCAGCGAGAAAAGTTGTAAAGTCTCTTGTTGCTTTTGCTGCTCCATGTGATTTTTAATCCAAAGCCTGACGTAGGAGCGTGCATCACGGTCAAAACCTGGGTTTTGACCTCATATATTAAAGATATAACTGCCCGCTGGACATATTTTTGCCACTACAGTATCAGTACTTGGAGCTAGATCCAAGCTTCAGCGCGACATATAAACAAACGGCATAGAGGATGACGTCACCGGCTCGGTTCGCTTGTGCTAGTGTGAGTTCTGCAATCAGGCTTGAGCACAGCACGGTTACAAAACCTTAGTGTGAGTGCGCACTAAAACCTCTCAAAGTACCAGTAACTGCTTGCGTCAGTTGTCCCCGTCCCTCTAGTTGGGAAACAGTCTTTTAAGGCCAAGTATTTTCACATAAATTAAAGAATGAGCTACAGTCAGCTAAAAACAACACTTGATTTGAGTGTAGATTTGAGAAAAGCAAAGTTAGATGCGATGTTGCTGTTATTCTGTGTTAGTCAGGAAACTTCAGCTTTTCTTTTCTATCTACTGGACACCAATAAATGTCCCTAAAATGAACATCTCTTAAGGCCAAATTTAGCTACATCTAACTCTCAAATGTGAAGTGAATATGAGGTTAGGAGGTAATGGTCATACAGAGAAATTGATACCTCTGTGGGGTTGTTTAATGAGCCAATATGGCTGCCGCAAGACAGGAGGATGTCAAAACGCCCTCCGGCAAATCTCACTAGTATATGTACCGGAGCTATTCCTGGGAAGAAAGCTGTCTTCTTCAGTGAGATATTTCAGCTCCAAAGAGAGATTGCGATAGATAAAAAGAGGATATTATGCAGGGAGTGGGATAATGTCGACATAAAACCTTCCCAATTCCCAGATGAGTGCTAGAGAGGCCTGTTGCAGAGAGGTGACCATTCGTGGCGTGATTTATGGAGGCAAAATGGCTCTATCTGTCATCAATAAAAGGAGCACCATATGGTTGGAGCTAGCATCGCCTCCCACCTGTGTACAGCAGCGCTTCCGGACGATTTCTCATGTCGGCTGG
Organism: Mugilogobius chulae; assembly: GCA_038363315.1. Lineage (NCBI taxonomy): Eukaryota > Metazoa > Chordata > Actinopteri > Gobiiformes > Gobiidae > Mugilogobius > Mugilogobius chulae. The sequence goes on from CM076404.1 coordinate 34,666,515, forward strand.
TGGTGCAGAGGAGGAGCTGCTGTGGCATCCGTCATCCTGCAAAAACATGATTATCAGATGAGAAGGAACAACTCTGGAAAATCTGAAACTACACACCAGGGCGTTTGGAGTAGGGTTGTCAAAATCAACACTAAAACTAGTGTTGAATCTAGATACTCATTTGAACAAGCATTGATTCATTAAGTTAAAGTTGCTTTATTCTAGAATTTGAATCTAATTTCAAGCATTTTGACTAATTTAACCTTGATTTATTGTAAAAACCTAGAATATTTTCCTTGTTTCAAAGTGTTTCTAACTGATTTCAAGACATTGCTTCTTATTTCAAGCCAAAATATTTGCCACTGGGTTAAGAAAACTGTTCTTACCCCATTGGCAGGTTTTTGTTCTTGTTTTAAGCCAAATTTCCTTAAAATCAGTTAAAAATGTCTTGAAACCAGTGAAATATTCTACATTACATAGGAAACTGATACTTATCCAGTTAAAACAGCTCAAATCTGGATTAAAATTATGATTCCAAGTCTAGATTTATAGTTTTTGCAGTGCAAGAGAAAAAATGACTTTCTGAAAAGTTCTTAAAAGATTTTTCTTCCTAAAAGGGACACAATGTAGCATTTTGGTATTAAACAAACAAACAAACAAACAAACAAAACTTGAATAAAACATGTTTCATAGCTTAGATGACTTTGTGACACTAAATACATTTTGAAAATGTGTAATTTTACTATGGGCGGGATTGCATGGTCACAAAATTAAGTATTATTTGACCAAGAGGAGGGCTTCCTTCTGTTTATTTTAAATGGAAAAGTAGCTCCTTTAGCTATATTTTGTCACATTATAACATAAAACTTAGTAACCCCGACGCACCCACGATGTGTTTTAAGCTTTTTTCACAGCTGTTAGAGCAAGATGAGCCAGTATGTTAACAACAGTTAGCCACAATGAGAGCAATATCTCCCCCTCCCCTCCTCACTCAGTGACAGCAGCAGGCCTGCATGGGGCAGCTCAGCTGAAGCAATTCGCCTTAACCTCTGACCACCACCAAGTGTTCCTGAACCTGCATGTTATTGAAGAAAACCTCCCAGACATGGATGAAATTGTAAATGCCACACAAAAAGGCCCAGGCCGAGCGAGAGTCGAACCCACAACCTTCTTGCTGTGAGGCAACTCTCATTAACTGAATCTGGACATTATGAGACTGAGACAGGCCACTGTGGACTAATTTCCAACGGAATAGATTCATTAACAAGAAATCTCTACTGGTGGAAATAGATATTAAAATATTTGGTAACACTTTAGAATAACTACAAAAATAATCAGGCTTAATAAATCTTTAATAAAACCTTAATAAAGACTTAATTCATCATGAACAAATGATTATTTAACAGATGAAAAAGTTTTTTAATACTTAGTAACTACTTAATTACTCCGAATCCTGCCCCCTAACCCTAAATACTAACCTTAGCTCCTTAGTTACTAAGCATTAATAAACTTTTTCATTCATTAATTCACCATTTGTTCATGAATAATTAAGACTTTATTTATGCTTTATTCATGGTTTACTAAGGCAAATTAAGGTGTAGTTAATATAAAGTGGTACCAAATATTTAGATGTAAAAAAAAAAAAAAAAGAGCTCTGCCTACAAAAATGGGCAGGAAATACGTTGAATAGTATTATAATTGAGCTTGAAACTTTAGTCTGGTGACATGTTGAATTAGAGGAAAGTTATGCAATACTGCAACCGTTTTAGACCAATGAGAGAAAGGTCTCACGAAGCAGCAGTGTGTTATGGAAGTCACGTCAGTCATTAATAATGCAGCGAAGTCTTGCTAACCTCAGCCTTCGTTTACATTCTGCTAAAATCAATAGACAACAAAGGCTCTTATTAGGCAGAGTAGGAAAGTGTCAACAGGCTAAAGCATTTTTTAAACTTATTTAACTCTGACCAATCATATAGGCGACGAAACTGAGCACCTGTCAATGATTGGACGCTTTGTTTAAGTAAAAAAGTATTGTGATGTTGTTATTGGACATTGTAACTCCAAATGCTTTTTCCTTCACAATGGCAGCAGCACATAGATACAGCCAGCGTCATATTTGGGGGCGTGGCTTGCCGTGGGGGAAATTTTATGGTTAAAGATCCGTAAGAATTCATTAGAAACCGTAACTTTCTTGCTCCTTTGAGACTTATGCTGGTGGTTTTAATGTATTTTGAGCACAACTATTTCAAGTCAAGTCACAAGTTTACAAATGCAGATCTACACACAATTACATAAGTATACTCTAGTTATCATGCACTTTAATGTACAGTAGATGTTTAATAATAGTATATAGACCACAAAGCAAGACGACCAAATAAATCATTAAGTGTACTGGTAAACCGCTATGACAAGTATTGATTTCTTATTTATTAAATCACTGCATTTCCCAGGAATCAACAGCTTTACTGTCTTATGTACAAATCTGGGGGAAAGCTACAAGTACTTATGCTTCTGCTTGCTCCTTTTGAGTAGGGTGATTGCATTTTAAACATTAAAAACCGGGACATACTCAAATTTTTGTGAAAGTAAGATGTAAATAAGAACATTCTTATGCATTTAGTCTATTCGGGGCTCTTTTACACTCTCTAAATCTTTGTCAGTGCAAATTTATGCATTTTTGTTGTGTTTTTGTTATTTTCAAGCACGATTTTAGTCTAGTTTTTAGATAGTGTCAAAATGGTAAAAAATCAGGACAACTGAGACATGGTTGTGAATACATTTGCTGTGGACATGGGGTTTAAAATAGGGACAGTCCCAGGTAAATAGGGATGTCTGGTCACCTTACTTTTGAGCTCTATGCAAACTTGGATGTAAATGTCTGTTAGCTTGTCTGACTATAAGATTGTACTAGCTCAAATAAAAATATTCATTCATTCATACATTCGAAGTGGCGTTAACTCAAAAAAGTAAACAGATTGTTGTGTAGGTGGCGCTAGCAACATGTTAGCATCTAGCCCGCAGCTGCTGTTAGCTTACTGGATATATTTACAAACATGAGCTGTTGAGTCGCTTTATTCTTCTCCATGTATTTGTATCTATATTTGACACAATATATTTCCTTATGTCCACATTTGCAGTTGTAGTTGTTGAGCAGTGAGTGATAAAACTGTTGTTTCCCGTTTATGCACTATTGCCTTCTCCCCAACAGAGGTTCGTTAGTGGGCTTTCCCTCAAATGTCGACTGTATCTGTTCATAATGTTGCAATATTTTAGTGAAGTGAACAAGATTTGAACGAATTTACACTATAATTCTATCTAAAATTATTCTAAAAAATGTAAAAAACAGAATTGTTAGAGTTACATTTTTTGTTAAGGTCTAGTTTATTGAAAAAAACAAACAAATAAGATATCCAAAATGTCTACAAATTCAATCTGGCTGCCACCTTTTTTCAGAACCTCAATATGTGCAGTTTTGGAACTAAAGGAGACCTATTGCAATTTGTCTCTATATTTAGGAAGAAACTATGGCATAAGTAGATCTATAGTTCACATTTTGTTCATTGTAAAACAGATAAATTAGTTAAAACGGCTTAAAAATAGAAACAGATCTATTGACTTAAAAACTTAAAAACAGCAGAAATGATAAGCCCCGCCTCCTCATTGTAAAATTTACCTTTAATAATCCACAGATGTAAACATTTCAATTTACTGCTGTTGGGAAGTGTCTACATGACAATTTTGAACCTTACATGTTTTGCTTGCAATCCTAACGTTTGAGTAATTGCAAGTAAATACAGACAAGTGGGCGGGGATAGGTGGTAGGTGAAAACAGGGGTTTTCTGAACAGTGCAGCATCAGCTGCAGGACAATACAAGATTACTCAAACATGCAAGACTTAATCCAAATACAACTTTGGGTAAACTAATGATGAGAGACACAGATGTAACAAGGTAAAGTAAATTTTGCATAATAGGTCCCTTTAAACTATAAAACAATGTGGCTAAATAATAGATTCTAACTGACTAACTATAAACAAGTGAGGCCTAATATATGTACTTTTTCTTTCTTTTAAAAATCTTGTCAGTTCAGCTTATATTCAGGTGCGCTCAATTAAGGTATAGCTATTAAAAACATGACAGAATAAAAATGTATTGATTGTAACCCATTTTTGTGTTAAATAGATTTATGTGGGCAAACTTTGAGAGAACTTTTCCCATTTACCTGTAGCGTCTCGCCTTAGCTGTACACAAAAGTAACACCTACACGTTAGTCTATGACCAGACAGAACGGAGCGAGTTGTAGTATTGGCCGCCATGAGAACAGAGGCATGTCCACAGTAACGTTTGTGTAATGGGGCCCTGTACGTTGGAGCTGCTGGAGACAAACACTTTCACGTGCTGTAAACCCCACTGGACACATAACTCGCCTCTTACGGCTAATGAACCTGTGCAACAACAAAGAAAAGCTGTTAAGTTTAGCTCAAGTCGACTGTCACATTATTACAATTTATTGTTACGATTAATGCGTGACAAAATATCACGATTTAACGATTATTCACGATTACAGTTGATGATTTTTTATTCATTCTCATTGTCATTTTCTGTCAAGTTTTATGAAATTAGTCTTTATGAATGGAAAAATCTTGATGTGTCAAAAATATTTGTCTGTTTTGTAGTTTGATTTAGGGACAAATCTAGTTTTTCAGGTTTGATACTGATTTTGATACAGTGATTATCTGTGAAACCATTCATACTAGACTAGTATCCATCCTATTCGGCCCTGCCCACTTTCCTTGGCAGTGCACTTTAGCTCTGTTAAACAGTGTAGCTAGCATTTAAGCTTCTCTGTCTTGAGGGGCAACCTCAAATAGATAACAGTTAAAAACAGTTAACCTTGACTTATGTAACTTATGTAACTAACAGCTGGCTAAACTGGAAGTACATTGCCATCAAAATAAGTTGAATAGGCGCTGAAATTGCTTTTTTCCTACTTGAAACTCAACTAACTTGTTAGAAAAAGGTTCTTATAGAGAGATATGTAACTGTAATTGATGCAAATAACAACTTGACAAATTTCTGTGAATACAATTTCAAGCATTATGAGAAAATTGGGGTCAACATCAGCCAGTGAATAGTCTCATTGTCCAATTAGGAGCACAAACATAATGTCGGCTGAATCAATATTACGGGGCTGATACTCGATCCAGCAAAATTTTATGGATTAGCAATGATATTCAATCCCAATATTGCATCACTAAAGTGAATGAAAAAACTTAGATATGCTTATAACATTTTGTTTTGCCATGAAAGACAGAATTTTGCTTTTAAAATGTCCACGTTTAGGGAAAAATACATTTAAGTTTCTGTTATTTGACCTCCTGGTGTGACAAAACATTTGCTTATACCACTCTTATTGCTAAATACTTTTCTCAATTTACTTAGTTCTGCCCCGCCCACTTTTCTTGACGATGCACTTCCTGTTAAGCCCTGGCAAGGTAGCTTAAATGTTAGCTTGTCTGTTTCTAGAGGCAAATAGATATAAAGGCATTTAAAATAAACCATGGTTGTATTATTAGAGCTTCTAATTCTAATTCTATTAAATAAACCCAGCAACTGAATTCCACAGGCTAAAACTTACTATAATATATCTTTGCAAAATATTGTTGTTGTTTTTTCTATAAACCTAGCTGTTGCTAATACTAGTATAGTTTCAATAGAGTGAACTAAAAATATTAACGGTCACAATTATTCTTTTATTCTTGTGATTTTATTGTGACTTAAATAATCACTATGATCAATTATCTTCACAACTCTAGTTCACTGCGGACGTGAGGGTGTTTCTAATGCAAAAGCAGCTACATTAATTATTCAACGCATGTTGTGGGTGCATGTACATATATCCTTTAAGTGTCCTTTATCTCTTTAACCCCATTAATCCACGACGGGGGGTGAGAAAGTGCTGATGTGGGGGCTTCGTGTGACAGGTAAATCTATGCTCCAGGACTACAGGAGCAGCAGCTGTGTCACTGGGAGAGCGTGGACGCAAAACCAGAGAAGCCAAGTCTGCTTCTTTACAGCAACTTTGGGCTGCTTTTTTTGGAAAGTCGCTCGCAAGAGTTGACAGGTTGCTTTCTCGGAGTTAGCTCACACCTTTGTTAAATAGCAGAGATATTCTAGGCATTTTTAAGGTTTGATTACCAAAAATACACTAATGACTTTAAACATATTTGTCTTTAGCATTAGCAATGATCTATGACAACACATGTTTAACTAGTTGCTTATTTTATTTTTTTAAGTGGAGCTGGGGTCACTTGTTTTTGGTTTTATTCTTTATGGTTGCTTGTTGGTCTCTGAAAATATGGCAACCCAATTGAAATAGTGTTTTCTTGTTTCTATAGTCACACTAGAGCTACATGGCTTTGGAGTTCATCAGTTTTTTAAAACACATAAATGGAAAAAGCTGCAAGAACAGTGAAGTAGAAATTAACATAAAAGCTGTTTCTATCTTCTTATTTATTTATTTATTTGACAGGTTCCTGGACAGTTGTTCAAATGGTCTCCCTAAAAAACATGAATTAAGTCAACAACTGATCATGATTTAGCTGTGAAAAGAATTACACAAAAGCTTAAATACCAGTGTACAATAGTAGCGTAGACTACGCTGCGTAGTCTTTAAAGTATCTCTGTATTTAATCAACATACAATGATGTCTGTTTGAATTTGCACTTAACTTATCAAAGTATGTGTTTTTATTGAAACTATAAGCATTAATAGAATAAACAAAATGACATAGAAAAAGAAAATGTATATTTAAAAACAGCTAACTATAAATAATGGAAATCCAAATTGGTACTAGTATAGAACCTTGTGGAACACCTCTGATCAAGTAACACAGTAGTTGGTGTTTTTGTCTTGTAGGTACATTATTATTAATTTATAAATACAGTTTATTGTTCCAGTTCCCATTGGAAAAGCATTCACGGAGTAGGAACTGTAGTAGTGACTGGAGCGTCATTTTAGGAGTCTTTTTTAATCTGCTGCGTTGGGACGAATAGTTTCAGTCAAGACAGAATTTTTTTGAAAACATAAGAGGTAAACTGCCTTTGAAATGTGCAGTATATTGTATTTCTTCTTAGACAAACTTTATTGATCCACAAGAGCAAGTATTTGGACACAGTACCTCTAAAATACAACTTGTATCTAGTAAACTTAACTAACTTAACTGTGAAAATTGTGCTTTTTTGTTCATGCGTCGCATATCTCTCACTTTTAAAAACCCAACCTCGCTTAATGACTAATGTTTCAAACACAGACGCTAAAATTAATCCAGTTAGATCAATTTTCAGGCAGTAAGTTGCTATGTGAACGTGAGCTCAGGCGACTGACTGGTTCCTCAGGGGAATTGGGAGATTCAGGGACTTAGTTCTTGGTGCTTTTATGTGCAAAAACACCAACTCCATTTACTCCAGTTCTACAAAAGATATCCTAACAGTTTTTAGATTAGATTCTGCTTTATTGTTAGCCCCAGAACAAAGCATAACATGAGTTTTATTAGACGCATTATTCCAGCGTTGCCTGTAATCCTGCTCATTGTACATTCGCTTGTATTTGCAGCAGTACAATGCAGTGAGACATATTAATATCCTTGTAAAGTACTTTGAGAAATCTGATCGTTTCTTTGAGGAGAAAAATGTAATTAGATTTCTGAGCATGCGCGGATTGTTGCAGTTGCGAGGCTCGTGGTTGTTTCCGCTTTTCTTTTCTCACTTCACCGCGTGCAGTGATGTATTTTTCATCTTTGGATCGTGTGCACACCTCAGCTCCCCTCCCCCGACTGTGATAATGGTAGAATCAAGTTTCACTCCCCCTTTCTAGGTTTGTGTGTCCAAGACAGTAAATATAAGACTCTTAACTAATATATTTTTATAGTAATGAATCACTTTATCTTCCATTACACTTGATTTTTAAATGATTAAGCTCATTTTTGACACTTTATGCCGTCAGTATCTGGCTAAATGACTTAAAATAAGAGTAATTGTTTGGCTATTCAGTATTGGTTTGCTATTGGTTGTACAAATCTGAAAACTTAATAGAGAAAAGGCTAAGTATGTAACACCTAAAAATGCATCCTTAAGGGTTCGTACAGATTTTAACCATGACTTTTACATAACTTTTCAAAGACTTTTTCAAAACAAATCCCAACATTTCCATGACTTTTTAGTTTAAATTTTGTTTCAAGCTGTATAATTACTTAGTTTAAAGAAAAAAAACTTAAAAAAAAAAAGTTTTAAATTCAGTGCTTTTAGTTTCAAACAAAAGCACAAAGGACATCAACATTTTCAGTTGCAAATTCATGAAATTAAAAAAGTCACTCAATGCATGTAATTTGTATTTTATTGATACAATTATTTTTTTTCTGTCTTACCTAAACACAAGCAGACCTGTGTTGAAGTGAATGATTATCCTCCTATATTTTAACTCAAAATATTTTCTAATTTTCCAAATTTTTTTCCAAAACCAGTAGCATTCCAAAACTTTTCCAGGGCTTGAAATTTAGATTTAAATTTTCCATGACTATTCCAGGTTTTCCATGACTATACGAACCCTGGACTTAAAACTACGACCATCTGACTTATATATATTAAATAAAAGGGTGTTTGCAAGTGTCAAATAAAAATGTGTAAAAATAAACAAAAAATTAATTACAAGCTTAAGCAAAAAAAACTAATTGAACAATTGACAAAAATAAATGAAAAACTATACATAAAAAGTGTGGTAAATAGCTAAAGGTAAGTAGAAAAAAAATAACCAAATTATATGCGTTATAAGTGTATATTACTTAATAATTAGATTAAATAAATATTCCATCAAAATACATGAAAATACCAATAAAAATACATCTCTAAATAAATTAATATTAAAAAACTGGTCTCCAGGTTGCATTTGTAAAGTTTTTTTTTGTTTTTGTTTTTTTGGATTGGCTTTTAGTTACTTGAACTAAACCTAAATTGCCTATACTCTATTCATTCTATACGTCTTACATTTCAACTGAAGCATCACAGTTATTTAATGATAAATGTCTTAATGTCAATGTCTTCTAACAAAACTTTAATTGGATAGATTTTTTTTACAGCATTTAAAACGCAGCATATGCCTAATTAAATCTTTATATCTGCCTTTCTGATTAGGGGAAAAAAAAGACATGTCTCCAAGTACGAGTCAGAGTAGCGACAAAGCAAATGTATTGAACCTCGAGCCATAAATGTCAGGAAGCTTAGAGGTCAATCCAGCCTTCTGAGCTTTCATTAGCATAACAGAGACACAGGCACATGATCCAAATGTCCTCACAGGGGTTTACATGATCAGACTACGCTAGACAAATTTTGCACCGATTAACCTGGAGAGACCTAAATCAGGCTGCTTTATGTGGAGTGACCTAAATATTGCTAAAAGTATTTATAGTTTAGAATATTGTTTGTAAAATTACACACTAGTCTCGGATAAACAGTTGAAGAGATGTAACTGAGCATGCTTACAACTAGGGCTGAAATGTTGGATGTGCTTTTATTACTGCTCGAACTAATTGCCCCTAACAAAGTTGTGTAAATCTGAATTATCGCAACTAATGATTATTGAATTCATCGTCAAATAATTTACAATCAAATAATTGTTAACTGGTCTTTATAGGTTCCCAAAAATGCATGAACTGAAAAAAATGTTTATGACTCAAAACAAGTAATATAATCTATAGATCCATCAAGTAAAACCATCTAAACCAGACAAAATAAAGTAAAAAAGTAAAGATTAAAATCCAGGTTTTAAGACATTTAGTTAATCTAGAAATACATTTTTTCCAGTGTGTTAGTTTGTAAAGTTGTGGAGTTAGAGATGGCCTTTACAGTGAATTAATTATAATTCATCAGACTTTGTTTATGGGATAAATATGTAACATTAATTGTTAGAAATAATAAAGCTTTTGTCAATTTACACTTGTTAAAGGAACCGTATGTAAGATTTTGATGTCAGATTTCATAAACATGACCTATATGTGTCCAAAGATACAAGGTCAACATGTCCAAATATACTTTTACTGAAAGTCAACGTAATTCTGAGTTATTCTTAATTCAAAAAAGCAATGGAAATGATGTCCCTTTGTTGATGTTTCCATTTATTATCCAATCAGAGAGCAGAATGAGCCTCACATGACTCTCTCAGTTGCGTTGCCAGTTTGTTTTTTTTTAACCTGAAGTAAATTTTGAATCATGAGTCAGGAACATATTTGAGTTTGAACTGATGTTGCACCAGGACACAGACACAACTGTCTGTGATGGGATCATGCACTTGTTTCCACACAGTTCTCATTAGGCTCCTCCCACATTGTGTTAAAAAGCAATATTTGGGAACAAACCATGACAAAGAGTCAGGTGTCTGGGAAAGTGACTTTCTGGCTATTACCCATGATTCATAGCAAATCTTCCTGATTGGTCAGTAGCTTCTTATCTTCAATGTGTGGGCTATTTCACACTCTGGCAACCCATGTTCATTTGTGATTGTAATACCTTTTTAAAACCACTAGTTGTGCATCTTATGGTTCCTTTAACTTGTTCTCACACCTCTGATACACAACAACACAGCAGGTCTGACTTGGTATTTAAAAGGAAAACAACTAAATATGAGCTCATAAAGTAACTCGTAAAATGGAGTAAAAAGTACAGATACTGAAGTCAAAGTAATAAGTTACCAGATTTTGTAATACTCAAGTAAAGTACAATTACTCAAGACAGCTAGTTAAGAACAGTACTTAAAATACTTCGTTACTTGTCACCTCTGAGCATCAGCGTTCTCATCTCTTCCACATTCAACATACAAACAGAAGACTCATGTGTGACCTCATATCGGACAGCACATGTTCGACATCTGGACAAGCCTCCAGTCATTCAGCGTCTTCACACTTGTGCAAATGCCGGCCAAATGACTGTTTGCTTTTTAATTTCAAAGGCTAAAGGGATTTGGAAGTGAGCAAAACTGCTAATGTAATTTCTGGAAGCTGAGTCACTTGACCTATATTTGTCCAGAGGCAGGACACTGATTTATCTGTTGCTTTCCAGGGAACATGTTTTCATGCTTACCGGTAAATGAAAGATTATACAACGATTTTGGTTAGGCGAAAAAATAATTCAAATGCGTCCCACTTTTTGGTTTGAAACTGTCTGCTTGTGATGCACCGTGTCTTTAGAGCAGCACGACAGTCTTTTAAATGCCAGCGTGTGAGCTTGTTAACAACCTGCAGCGGTGTCACTGCTCTGGGGACAACAATTACAAACTGATGCTGATGTTAACTCTTAAAGGGGCAGGAGTTACAACATTCATTTTAATTCACCACTTGGTCTCAGTGACTTTGGGTCTTATCCAGGTTAACACAGAAACAAAAACGAACAGACAGGGATGTCACAGTTGTTACGACTGTTCACGACTATGGTTGTCATGACAGCTGTGAAAACCTTTTCTTTCATTCTTATTATCTTATAGACATGACACTTTTCCTTACAGATTGTAGCTTTTTTTAAGTTTTGACTTAGTTTGGTGTGATAGTTTTAGTGGTAAATATTTATTTTAGTTTTACAGCAGATAAGTTGCAATTTATGAAGAAATTGACAATTAAAAGTAGAAAATAACAGGAAGTAATCTAAAACAGAATCCCTCCACATGTGTCGTCAAAAAGTGACAAAATGCAAAGACAATTTACACACAACTGACACAGTTTCCTGGAGTTTAAACAATCATTTAACACAATTAAAGTGTTATAAGTTATAATCATTTGTCACATTGTCAGTCCTGCTGTGTTATTTATGTTCATTTCGACCCAGATTTACAATGTGGTTGCTAGGTAACAATTGTGGATTTCCCTTCACATGTGTCATATTTACTGGACAATTAATGACGATTAATGAACTTCACCAAAACAACCAAACTGTGTAAAAACAAGCTAAATGTTCAGTGTAATCTTAATCATAATCATGTTGACTATATTTGACTGAAAATGTAGTCTAACCTGTCATACGCACTTTAAGCTTGCGACCAGTTTTAACCAATTAATTTTTTTCCTCACATTGATTGATCTGGATTTTTGATTTGATTTTGTTTAACTTTTTCAAAAACTAAAAAAAAATGTCTTTTTATGAAGATAAACAAAAACTAAAAATATGTCTCAATGTTTGACTTTTGCTTCAAACTACACATTTTTACTGACAAAGAATTGGTTTTGATCTTTCAATTCAAACCCCACCACCAATAATTGATGATTTGATTCAATTCAATCTCTAATTTTTTTGATAAATTGCCTAACCCTAATTTAAGATAAAATACCTTCATGTGACATTTAGACATTTGTTTTAACAGAGATTGTATAGTTGTGATAATAAACTTTTTTAGTTGTAAATCAGTAAACTTTGTGTTTTCCACTAAAAAGTACATGATAAATTCAGGAGTTTGTGAAAGAATAAGACCTCCGAGTCTGAACTGAACAATAAAGAATTTTAGTTCTAATCAGGAGACGAATGCAGCTCTCTGATTGGCTGAGCTTGGGTGGTCCTCTTCAGTTTGATTTTGTTGTTTGTAAAAAGACGTTTATAAGTCATTACTGCAACCAAAATGAATACATGTCAATATTTACCATGTGTCGAAGGACTTCTGCGAGGAAGTTGTCGCATTTAAGCCTAAATCGTGTTTGCAGTGTGAAAATCAGCTACTCCTCCTTTGATAGACTTTTTTCTTAGGTTGAAAGATAGAATTTTACTTCTGAAGTAGCCACATTTAGGAAAGAGACAATTTTATTAATGTATTTATTATTTCATGTCTGGCTGTGACAAACCGATAATTTTCAACACTGGTATTTGTAATTTTAATTCTATAGCAAGGCTCACAAAATCACACATTTACTTGTTGAAAATCACAGGAACAATTTATTTATCTGGAATAATTTTTCTATTCCCAAACTGGAACTAATCAATTGTCACTTGTCTTTAAATTTTCTTCTAAAATGGTCGCAATTATTACTCTTTTGTTCTTATTGTGACTTGAAATAATCCAGACTGTCAATTAACCTAATAATCTTCACATCTCTACTGACAGACAAATATTCACTCTCTCATTCATTCACTAAGATATTTTTGGAAGTGGGAGGAAGCCGGAATACTCCACCCAGAGAGATACTGAGGTGTTGTTACTATTACATTCATATTATACTTAACAGTTTTATCATATTTACAGGGTTACATCTGTAAACGATCAAACAGCAGACTCCAGAGTTTCCAGAGGCTCAAAAAACACACACATCTGTTTTGGGCATTATGATTATTATTATTATTTTTAGTAACTAGTGGCAGCATATGTTGCAGACGCGACTTGAACTCTGTTATGTAATAGAAACAGGAGGTTGTGAGGGTCATATTCCTCGAGAGATTGAGATCAGTAAAAGGCAATTAAGACAGAAGCATCAGCAGCTTTTACACAAAGATCTAAACAAAACACAAAATCAGCTGCATTTAAGACGGACTGTGTAATTTTAAAGTGCTAATTTTGTACTATAATCGGTTGTAAAGATAAGAAGTCTCAGTTATGATGAAATATTCTCAGTCATTTAATATGTGTGTGTATATTTGTTATGGGATGATATAGTATGAGATTTCCACGGTATGATAAGAGTCTTACATTATACGATCTATGGACAGTATGCTGTGGATTGCCCATCTAAAAAGTGTTATATATTGCCCTTGCATTATGCTCAACAGATCAATTATCAGAGACAACAAAGAAGCACTGAGATTCATAGGTTTTCCAAGACTGTAACTAGAATATACAATCATAAACTTTACTTTATATAATAGCAACGTATCTGTGGAACAAACTCTGTTCTGTCTGAAAAACATATGAGCTTTGATATGGAATCTGTCTAAATCAACTGAGCTTTGTTGGCAATTTGAGTCAATAACTTGCATTAATAATCTGGCACGACCATACAGACATAAGAGCAGCTCGTATAGAATAGAAAACCTGCAGAAGATCATGTGGCACTCTCAAACTCAACTTTGACAAAACCATGTGCTTTTTATTTTTCAACTTTATCTCTGCAACCATTTAGTAAAACTGTAACTTTTTGTGCTATTCCGCCATTTGTGTCCCCAGCAGGTTACATTTTAATTATGCTTGGCAATTTCTCACAAATCAAAAAAATACCAATCAAGGCCTGTTTTAAGCTACATCTATGTCCATTTTTTATGTTGTACACAATGTTTCCTAAAATAGACGGAATAGAAGGAAAATGTGAAGAACATTTTTGAAATTTAAATTTACATGTCTTTTAAAAGAGCCTTTGATACATTTTTTTCCAACTTTAAACAGCTAATAAGAAGTATTTTGAGGCTAACTGTCTTTTAGAAAAAGTTATTGTGTAAGGTATTACTGTATATCCAATGTTTAAAAATGTAAAAATCTGAATTTCAATTTAAAGAAAAACTTGCTAAGTTCAAATGGCACTGATTGGGCGGAATCAACCACTTGGTCTTAGGCGCAGCGGTTAGCGCTCTGGCCTCATTGCAAGACGTATGCATGATCTGTGAAAGCTTGCCCCGGTTTCCCCTAGTGTCACTAAAAAGATACCTAGTAGCACCATTCTTTTCCCCAACACTAGACTACAGATGGAAAGCTAAATGCTATGATCATCTCTGCCATTGTGCGTAATGTAATTGTACATTGTTCCAATAAACATTATCGTTACCTCAGAACAAGAGATGAGGTTTGTCGAAATAGAGACTGTGCATGGAATAACAGTTAGCTTGTTTATATTTAAATTAGCAAACTTTAGTGCTTATGAGCATTTCTTGTTAGCATTTAGACAAAAAACTCATTTTGGTCTTTTAGTTAAGTATTCTCCTGATTTGTAAAGTCTTTAACATGTTTTCTGAGACTTAACCACACTGAATGTTCACTGTCTGATCTTCCAAGTATTTATTCATTTTAAGGTGGTGTCGTGAAAACCTCATCGAAATATACTGAATCGGTGTTCTGTCACGATTGGAACCCCCTTGTTTAAAGTTAGTGCTAGAAAATCTTTGCAAAAGTAATTTTCAAATTACTTTTGCTAACCCTCACCCAAGCCCCAATCCTAAACTTATCCTTCGAATTATGCCGAATTAATTGTTAACTATTTACTGCGGGAAGCTTGCTACTTCACAAACAGACACAAAAGCTAGTGAGGGGGTCCAATCTCGACGTGAGTCCAATATCGACACCACACTGGCAATGATCATAAGTACAAAACTACAGTATTTTGAACATATGCAAGCCAACTGATGTTCCGTACACAGAGCATACTACTGTCATAAGCTCATTTTCACAATATTGGTACAATGGCAATGATATGACACTACATCAGTTATCATCACAATCACATAATGAAGCTGTAATCCAGACTAAGAGTTCTGTTTTTGTCCCTTCCAGGCTCCGGTTTCTGGGTAGCGGTGCTGGACGGTCGCATCGTGGGCATCGTGGCGGCTCAGGGCAGGGAGGACGACAACACGGTGGAGCTGCGTCGCATGTCGGTGGACTCTCGGTACCGGGGCAAGGGCATCGCCAAAGCTCTGGGGCGGCGGGTGCTGGAGTTCGCCGTACGCAACAACTACGCCGCCGTCATCCTGGGCACCACCGCCGTCAAGCTGGCCGCCCACAAGCTGTACGAGTCGTTGGGTTTCCGTCAGACCAGCCAGAGCGAAAACTACAGGCTCCCCGGGATGAGTCGCTCGCCGCTGGAAAGGCTGTTTTTCCAGATCCGCTACAGCCGATACCGCCTGCAAATCCGCGAGGAGTGAAGCGGCGAGAGAGAGAGGGGGAGACGGATGGAGGAGAGAGGGGGAGACAGGCGCCCGACCACACCTTCTCCTCTAAAACATATTTATTTTTGTTTCATTACAGATAACTTTAATATTTTAACTAGTTCATTCTCTAACATTTTGTTATACCTTTGCTTCATTTTGTTTTATATTACTTTACATTTTTAAGAAGAAGAGTTGTTTTTTTTATATTTTGTTAAGCTATTTTTTGTATCTTACCCCTCCCTCCATTTTGTAAGTGACGCAACTTTAAGACACCCGCTCCTTGGCCAAAAGTGATCAAAAAGTTCATTAAAGGTTCTGTATTACGTTAGATGTTTCCATGCTATTAAGCTGCTTCTTCATCAAAAACACAGCTGGAGATGCGTCTTGCCTCATTTACACATGTTTAAAACAAATCCTGAACATTTTATAGACTGGATTCTTGTATCAGTCTGAAAACACGCTGTTCCACTTTGTGATGTCATTAAATGGTGACACAGGAAGTGCTCCATTGCCTTTTTTTAAGCTCCATATACCTTAATTAGAATCATCGCAGCCTTGAATTTGTCTAATTTTGGAGCTACAGTTATTGTAAAGTAGTGAAAATTAGTTCAGATCAAGGCTAAAATGGCTGTTAGTATCAAAACTACCACGTAATGACATCACAAGGTGGAACGAAGCATTTTGAGCTTCGCAGATAGAGACAGCAGGATTACTTTAACATTTGTGAATGAAAGAAAATGCAACTTTAGGTACGTCTTTGATGCGAAAATTAAATTCTTTGCGCAATATAGGACCTTTAATAATAGTCCTGTTGTGTTGTGTTTAACATTTGAAGGAATTTGATTCAGATCTGACTAGGGCTGGGCACCAAAAAAGGATTCCTATTTGGCTAGAATAAGACTGGAATCGAAAACATGACGCTCTTTCGGTGCCATTTTTTGGTTCCTTGGCTTTAAATCTTCGCATCAATTACCAAAGAGCAAAAACGCTACGTAGTCTATGTGCTATTTGCGCATTCTATAATAGAGCTGGGCAATTTATCGAATTTTAGATAATATCGTCATAGTTGTCTTGAAGATACAGTATGCAAAAATGGAATATGGAGTATATTGTTCATACTGAAAAAACTCTTCAAAAATAGTTGTTTAAAGATACAAATGAAAAAAAGTTAAATTTTTGTAACTAGCGATGCACTGATCCAGTTTTTTTCAGTTCCAGTACTGATTCCGATACTTTGGCTTTAAGTATATGCTGATACCTGATATTAACCGATACCAGTTGAAGGACTGAAAACCCTTATTTGTCTTATCAAAACATAAGACATTTGGTCATGTAGTGTTTTGTAATTATTATTTATACAGCAAGTCACAACTAAACAATTTAATCTGAATAAAGAGACGTTACGGATCAAAATCAGCTGATAAATTAGTCTGATTATGTCCAATTAAAGGCACAAGAATGGTATGGAGCCGATACGGAAAAATGTATAAAATTTTGCCACCGATATCTGATCTCAGTATCGGAGTAATATTTTAGTCAAATGATCACTCATTGGTGTCTCAGTTGCCAAGTTTTTATGTATTAGAAAGCACATTGCTGTAAAATATATCCATTTTGGTCAATATCGTCCAGCCCTACTCTATAATGTTATAACAATTCATGTCTTACTTCTCCCAAACAAACTGCCCGAGCTTAGGACTGCGAATGCACAAACTAACGGCATGATTCACGTCTCACTTCTCCCAAACTGTGCGTGAGCTTATGACTGCGCCCTGCAGCCGCAAATCCCCCAAACAAAGCGCAATGTGTCAGGTTACCTCCTTTAACAGAAGAAATTAAGAAACAACGGGTCTGTATTAATTAAAAACACAGTGCGAGCTTTTCTGTCAAAGGTTTGCGTGTTGATCTTCATAAATCCACCTTTATCCATTCACAGTCTGAAGTTTACACAAGAGAATGTCGCCAACACACATAATGCAATCCAAACTAACATTATCCTGTTGTTAAAGGCTGAAGAAATAGTCTGGAGATTATAATTAACATTTAAAAAGAAAGCAAGAACCAAAAAACCAAGCGTTAAAGTACTGGTATTGAAAAAAATCTAATGTTACCCAGCCCTAGCTCATCTAAACTTGTTAAAACTGTCTCGTGGAGAAACAAAAACAGCGAGTCAGTGCTTCTTGCTGACTCGCAGGGCGGATACACACCTTTTCGGCCTCTCGCTGCTCTCTCAAGACACCATATTGAAGCCCAGCAAGAGCGCAGAGCCGGCCAAAACAGAGAGCAGAGATCACGGAAAAGAAGACGAAGGCATAAGCAGCACACACAAAGATTTATTCTGATGCCAGTGGAGCGGGTCTCTTGATATAGACACATAACACAGCGGCTGCATGTTGGAGCTGAACTGTGTATGTGTTTGTTTGTTTTTTCAACTTTAAGATCAACTAAGCCTTTACCCACCATTCCATTCTTCAAGCAAACTTTGTATTAAGATGTTTACCTATTTAGGGAATCCTACCAGTTTTAATATGTTTACTATTTGACCAGTGATTACTATTTTGTATTAACTCCAAATATGCAAATTTAGCTACACCGGCGACGTTTTTTAGTTTATTAATCCAGATTTTTTAACAGACTATTATAGGTAGTAGAACATGAGCAATACTTGTAAGCGTACAGTACATAATGAGCACAAAACAACGATCTAAAAATGTTTAAATTTAGCTGAACTTTCTACAGTAAATTAAATTATTTATTTCTCACTCATTCAACCAGCAGTGGATTCAGATTTAAACCAGTCTGAGCCGAAGCTGTGACATTATTCGTGTGTAAAAAGAAAAAAAAAACAAGTGTAAGAAAAAAAAAAAAAAAAGAAATATAATCATCATTTCCCCGCCTAGACCTTTTCTCGAAAAACCTAACCATTCATGAATCTGTCTGCAACCCTGGGCAAGACCTCCCATTTGAACCTCGAACACTGACCTCTGACCCTCCCATCCCCCGTCCCGCCATCTCTGCATGTGCCACAGAGCCTTGCTGCACTAGCTTTTTATTATTCCATTTAAAGCTCCCGGGACCCCACCCCCCGTCACATGTCATCCACGCAGGGCGCTCCTCTGGTGTGGATTAGACGCGAGACTGTAGGGGTCGTCTGATTTTGGATTTTAGGGTTTGTAAAGGAGAGGCGCAGACAAGTGTAAAATGTAAAATCCACTCACCACCTGAAGCCTGCCTGAATGACATGATGCCTGCCAGTCGACCAACTGTAGAATGCAAAAGCAATGCAAGTGTGGCATGCCTCTGTACCCAGTGTGTACGGTGCCTGCCCTGGAAAAAGACGACAAAAATACTAATATATACTATATACTGTATGAATATTGTTCTTGTACAGACAAACAAAAAGTGTTCATTTTGTTTGGAGCTAAACCTTGTACTGCTTGCATGAAATGTGTTTCTAAATGCGAAAAATAAATAACTTTTAGGCAAGAAACACGACACTTGGGACACTTGAAACTACAGACAAACGGGATGTGTTTTACTTTGCTGTAATTTTTATCAGAATAAACACACAACAGAGGACAACATGTCGCTGTTATAGTTACAAACCCACATTCGTTTTAGCCCTTTTAGAAAACTTTCTTTAGCCACTCGCTCAGACGCACAGATGAATCTACGTGTGCTTTAGCTGAAACATGTTTGAAACACCTCTGTGAGCTCAACATATTTTATTTTTTTTATTTACACGTTCAGACCATGAACTTGTTTTACTCTGTTTATGTAACAAACCTGAAAAGAATCTGAAGAAAGGAAAAGACTCATTGCTCAGTGTTAATTGTACATTTATTATTTATTTTTTAGAAGAATGTGAAGTCTGTCAATTCTGAGCCATTTCTGCTGCTGCCATTCTCTGTTTTGCCGAATGAAATTGCAAAGTTCATTCATGGAAGGTTTGTCATGATTCACAATGGTACATAAACACTGACCAGAGGTATACGTGTGCGACATGCCTTTGCCTTATGCACTGGACACTTGGGCTTCACAGTGGCCCAAGGTTGGATATGAATTGTAAAGACAAAGTGCACTGACTTATGCATTTATATCACATGAATGCTATGCCTTGTAGCATCTCTCCTCCACTTCAAAATTCAAATGCAGAATGTAGTGATACAATTACTTGCTGATGTACAATCAGAAACACAGTGTTGCTGTCTGTACTCTTGTGGTCAATTTGAGAGAGTTTTTATAGATTGGTTTGAGAAGTATGATGCATAGTGAGAGCTCTTTTGTCGACAGAGGCTCTTTCTGAACGCTTTACGCAAAAATCATTCAACAGTAAATGGCACAAGCCGAGGCCACTGAAAAGGCTTAGACTTTTTAATCTGAATACAAGCTATAAAAATAGTCCCAACGTTGAAATGTCAGTATTGTTCATGGTTCATGGTCTCGGCTCAGGAGGAAAGAGAGAGCTGCACAATTGTACGCATGCTGAGTGTGCTCAGCAGCCTCCAGGCCAAACGCCCACGGGCATGAATGTAAACTGCCAACATTTAAAGTCATACAAAGATGTTATGGTTTTGTTTGGTTGCTTGCTACTACTGTCAAACATGGACAGATGCCTGGAACACAGCTGCTGTTTCTCTTTCATAAAGTGTGATTGTAAATAGTGGTTTCTCTAACTATCGTTGATGTTTTATCTACTGCTACCTGTCTTGTTTGCTGGTTTGAACCGACCCTGATGGAGTTCATTAGTGTCTCTGAAGATGGCTGTCGATGGACTGTTCCACTTAATGAGGAGGGTGAGGGGTGAGGGAGGAATGTGCCACATTGGCAATGGAAGGGGATTTGTGATGGAGCGTTGGGACAGCCTGGACTCCCTCCCTCTCTCTCTCTCTTTACCTCCCGGTGAAGATTACCACTGTGGCAAAGCCAGGACTCACTTGGACTGAAGCCACAGGTGCCAAGAACTCAGAAGCACTTGTAGCACAACTGTGTCTTCTTTTGCTACTAGTTAATGATCACAGAAGTTTTCACGTTTTTCTTTATAAGACTGGATTGTGAATGCAAGAATTGTAAAATGGCCCTTGGCAAAGGTAAAATTCTGCCAAAAGTGATAGTAATTAGTTCAGTAATAATCTGTATTTTATCATTGTTACGCTATTGAACACAATCCTTACTTCTATTAAGAAATCCTGCCGGTGTGCCATTGAAACAAGCAATAAATGCAAACAAACTGAGACCCAGAGAATTAACGACCTGCTCTCCACCGTTTATTCAAATGCTGCATCCATGTTTCATTTGTCTTATGAAGTGATTGTTTTTACTTTTTTCTGAAGAGGTGTTTTCAAAACTTGAAGTTGAAGTACACAAGTGTACCTCTGAACATTACACAAACATGAAAGAAATGACAAGAGAGGGATGAGGGAAAGTTAAACACAGGGCATGAAAGTGGCGTTCTGTGCTATTAGTTTACGGTCACAGTGACACATGCAGTCGAACCATGTTGACTTTTTAAAAGTCACATTTATTTTAGATTTTATTTTAGATCTGAAGCAATGTAAAGTTGTAAGTAAAATACTGTAAATAGCATATGGGGTCATTTTTACTCCTTTTGTAACTGAAAGTGATTATTTAAAATATATACATATATATTTTAAATACATTAACAGCACTTCTAACATGGGTGTCTTCATCTGTGCTGTGCAAAACAATCTCAGACAGTAGTAGACTAATAGCAGTCACTTTCCATGTTCTCTTAAGTCTTCTAGTCGCTCACACACGACTGGTTTAGCCTTCAAAGCAGCTGTCTTGGATTTGATCTGGATTCAAATAGAGATCGACCGATATGGGTTTTTCTTTGGCCGATAAAATCGATTAAAAAAAAAAAAGGTCAGCTGATGCCGATATAAATAGCTGATTTTCATGGCTGATTTCTGAAACCGATTTTCTTATTTTAGTTTTAAAAAGTATAGCTGGGATAAGATAGAAACAATGAGACAACTATTGTTTTGTCTTGTTGTTTAATGAATAAAATGTGTTTATGTATAAACCAGTGCAGCCACGAGCTTTCTCTGTGTTAAAGCAGCACATGAGTTAATGATGACACACAAACAAGCTCTTATCAAGCTTGTGCTGCAGCCAAAGTCATAGAACAAGAAAAAAAAAATAACTTAAAGGTGGGGGAGCTAACTTTTTTAGTTGTAAATTAATAAACTTTGTGCTTTCCACTAAAAAGTATATAGTAAATAAAGCACTTTGTGAAAAAATGAGACCTCTGAGTCCTGTCTGAACTAAATAATAAAGAATTTTAGTTCTAATCAGGAGCTGAATGCAGCTCTCTGATTGGCTGAGCTGGGGTGGTCCACTCCAATTTCACTTTGTTGCTTGTAAAAAGACGTTTATAAGTCATAAATGGAAATAAAAAGGAATACATGTTGGTATTAACCATGTGTTGAAGGATTTATGAGAGGAAGTTGTCAGATTTAAAACCTAAATCGTGTTTGCAGTGTAAAAATCAGCTACAACACCTTTGAAGATAAAACCAAAGCTGCATAAAACAAGTCTTACTGTTTATCGGCCAGTCGATATATCGGTCTATCTCTTAACTTAAATCATATGTGAGACTTGAGGCTGAAACGCACAGGCTAAAAGCAGTGTGAGTGACAGACCGTTTACCGGGTCGTCACAAGCAGACAAAAGACCAGACGATTTACAGCAAACCAAATCAGAACAAGTGATTGATTGGCTGTCCAGTTTGAAGATGGAGAAGGAAATCTAATAATAATAATAAAATAGTGTGTGTGAGAGAAAAGATTCAGCGAGTATTCCTTTAGATAAGTCAGGCTGTATCACCTGCTTTATCTGAGGTTTTATTTAGCTTTCACTACCCTCTTTGCCATTCCTTTACCAAGACTCCTCTCCTGTATTACCACACTTGCTGATATTATTGTGATTCACCTTTTTTATACTGACGACAGCGAAACTGTACAGGTGTAAAAAATGGGACTGGTGACTGGATGTAAATATATATAAATTAAAAAGACAATGCATTAAGCTTTCGTCTGTGCTGGTTTTTTATTGGTTTTGACGACTGTGAAGGGACAATGTGACTCGTTAGGGTTTACTTACACACGTCGTTGTCATGGCAGTGTGTGGAAGCTCATGCTGTTGCCATTGACGACAGAGATCTTCAGAGCGACCCTCGGTTCCTGGTAGAAGCACAGGTCACAGACAGGGTTCATTTTATTGACTAGAATATTTTGTCCTCATCATATTACTGCTGTCTAAAGCTAAACAAAAATAATAAATAATGACAAAACGTATAGAAAACTACATATATACTGGATTTTGCCAACTAAAATATTGGTAATTTAGAGCTGGGGAAAGACAGAAACAGAAGAGAAACTGTGGAGGAAAATGGAGAAGGATAAAAATGAAGGAAACCACAGTTACAACAATAACTTTTTCCTAGATTTTGCAGCATTTTGATATTTTCATTCATTAAATAAGAAAAACGAATCATAGTGAAAGAAACAGATGGAAACTAGATGAAGTATTTTCAATCTCAAGGACCAGATGTAGATGATAAACATGCATTCATCCATGCAGTTTTCACGTGACTTGAACTCGAATCAGACTTAAGTCACTATTTTGATAACTTGATAACCTGAACTTGGGACTTGACTGGAACGTGACTCGGGGCTTGACGACTTGATGCTTCTCGTCAAATGTATTTTTGTTATTTCACTTTAACAAAGTGTGTCCAGAACTTTATTTTAAAGAGGATAATTAAAAAACAAAGACCTGACATTGAATGTACTTGGAGTTGATTTGGACTTTCAAGGCAATGATTTAGGACTTGACTTGGACTTGTCTCTCTTTAACTTGGAACTTGACTTGGACTTGTCTCTCTTTAACTTGGGACTTAACCTGGGCATGTCTTTCATCGTCTTTGGACTTGACTTGGACTTTTCACTCTTCAACTTAGGACTTGTCTTTCTTTAATTTGGGACTAGACTTGGACTTATCTCTCTATAGCTCGGGACTTGCCTTGGACTTGCCTTGAACTTGTCTTTCTTTGAATTGGACTTGTCTCTCTTTAACTCAGGACTTAACCTGGACTTATCTTTTTAAAACTTGGGATTTGACTTTGACTTGTCTCTCTGTAACCTGGGACTTGACTCGGACTTGTCTCTCTTTGTCTTAGGACTTAACTTGAACTTGTCTTTCTTTGACTTGGGACTTCACTTAGACTTGTCTCTCTTTAACTTGGGACTTGACTTTAACTTGTCTTTCTTTGACTTGGGACTTGACTTGGACTTGTCTCTCTTTAGCTTGGGACAGGACTTACACGGTTGACTTTACTTGGTCTTGGCTCTCTTTAACTTGGGACTTGACTTAAACTTGTCTTTCTTTGACTTGAGACTTAACCTGGACTTGTCTTTCTTTGTCTTTGTACTTGATTTGTACTTTTCACTCTTCAACTTAGGACTTGACTTGGACTTGTTATTTAACTTGGGACTTGACTTTGACTTATATCTTCTTAACTTGGGATTTGACTCGGACTTGTCTCTCTTTGACTTGAGACTTAACTTGGACTTGTCTTTCTTTGTCTTTGGACTTGATTCAGACTTTTCACTCTTCAACTTAGGACTTGAATTGGACTTGTTTTTCTTTCAATTTGGGACTAGACTTGGACTTTTCTCTCTGTGACTTTACTTAGACTTGTCTTTGTTTGACTTAGGACTTGACTTGGACTTGTCTCACTTTGACCTGGACTTGACTTGAAACTTGCAAAAGAATCACCTGTGAGACTAAGCAATAAATACAATAAATATTTGACTAAATCTATATCAAAATGTATAGTTAAAAACATGTTGACTAGATTAAAGGGAATATATGAAGTTAGATTAGCCCTGAACTGTATTCTTGGCTCAAATATACATCTTTAAGCACTTCAATACATGTGTGGCCCTGAATGCAGCTCACACAAGTGTTTTCTTGAGGCTTGTACGTGCATTCCCACACACCCGCCTCCAAAAGAGAGAGAGAGGAGGGGGGGCACACAACAATGAAAGAATAGCCGGCCAGATTTCCATAACACTACTGACCTGGGGAGAAAGGCTTTCCCTCACATCGGCAGTCACACGGAGAGGCGCATTCCTGTCTCTGGGATCAAGTGAGCGACCGCCGTCCAGCTGAAACAAGAAACAGCCGCAGACGAAGATATTCTGACACAATATCTGGCTCCTGTTGGTCGTTACTGTGTGTCTGT
Source organism: Mugilogobius chulae (assembly GCA_038363315.1). Classification (NCBI taxonomy): domain Eukaryota; kingdom Metazoa; phylum Chordata; class Actinopteri; order Gobiiformes; family Gobiidae; genus Mugilogobius; species Mugilogobius chulae. Next base: position 34,691,636 of record CM076404.1, read on the forward strand.
GGTCCACGTGAGACGCTTTCGTGATGAATCTGTGTTTGTGCCATCAGCTACACAAAGAAAATGGGCCTAAGAAAGAAAAAATATTGGGGAACAAAAGCAGAAAAAAAAAATATTAATGTATGCATATAAATTAGTTTTCATGAATCAAATTTAAACCTTACCTTTTGTTGATCTGATTGTAATTCTTGTTCTTTTCACCTTATTCTAACCCGCCTACTTTTCCTGGCAACGGACTTCCTGTTTAGTTGCAGCTAGCCTCAAAAATAACTTAGACATTTATTTTATTTTGTTGTTATATCCATAGACATACAGTATAATTAGTAGGCGCGCAGTTCAACTCTGATGCCATCCAATACTTCACAAGCATCTGAGCTAGTCCAATATATTTAGAAGAACTCCAGAGCGGTCTCCTGTTTGTTTTCCTATAGCTGTTAGCATTAGCCTGCAAAATATGCAAGTTATGAAAGATCTAGAGAGTGTTAGCTGGTACAAACCTACCGACCACATTTAGCAAGATTTGAGCCTCGATACAACTTACTGTTGAGTTTACAAACTTTCTGATTTATTATAGGCTAAGTTTGTTTGTAAAAACTGCTAACGGCGGAGATTTCTAAACTAGTGCCTCATTTAGGACTGTAATGACTCTAATCATCCTCTTTTACATACAGCAGAAAAATGACATAAACATCGCCAAATAAAAGTTGGAATGTCCAGGTCGCATTGGTAAGTGATGGAGTTTGAATAGCATTTTCTACCTATGAATGTAATAGTTTAGGAAACACAATATAACATTGCCGATGTTGTTTGCTAAAGCTTCATAAGACACAAATCAGTCAGTTTTGCTCGTGGTTTTGTTAAAATCGCTTGTTTCAGCTCGTTTTATCCAAAAAAGTGCAACTTCTACCATTTGCTTCATCACCTTTACCGGAGGAATATGGCATTGCTCTGTTCGTGTTGTAGCAACAGAGCAGAGCTGCTTAATGCGTTCTCCCGTGTCTGCGTAGGTTTCCTCCGGGTACTCCGGTTTCCTTCTACAACTAAAAACATGTCCTTTAATGCCCCCCCTGACCCTTCCCCCAGGGCTCCCCTGCAAAAGAGATTCTGAATCTCAGTGGGATTTCCCTGGTTAAAAAAAGGTCAATTAAATAAAAAAAAAAAAAAAAAACTAATATAGTGTCTATGGTATATCTATTTGAGATCTTCACGTAAGACAGAGCTACTTTAACAGAGCGATACAGGAAGTGTGCTGCCAAGAAAAGTGGGCGGGACAGAAAAAGGTGAATAGATTTATTTTTCCTCTTACGTGAGGTTTTGGCTTTATGTCACAGGTCACATTTTGAGAACTTTTCATCGTAATAATATTTACGACTGAATTTTTAAGCCTAATTTATCAAGTCAGGTGCTAAAATGCGGGGCAAAAATGGAAAAAAAATGGTGTGTTATTTACATGCTTTTTACATTAACTTTAATATTAGAAGATGCACATACAACATAGTAAACAAAACAGATATGAACCAACTCAAGTTCTGCATCTTTAGTGTGTGTGAGAGAGAAAAATGTCATCTCTGCCAAGGTTTCGCTCCCCCTAACCTGTTTTTGCACATGAGCAAATGCTTGATAAATGTGGCCCTATAAGTTTTCTGAGCTGCAACTAACCATTATTTAGTTAATCGATTAGTCGGGCGATTATTTTTTCAAATAGTCGCTTGAATACAAAATTTCTGGAAAACAAAGGTACACTGGAAAAATGTACCAACTTAATAAGGTAACTAGTTTACAAGTGCTTGACATTTTAATCTTGTTTTAAGTAAATTTTGACCGTCTTGGGATATTATTTGGCAATGGAACAAGTTCTTCTTCGAAAATAAAAATAAATGATAAGCATTTTCTGACTTAAAAATAGGAAAAACACAAGAATAAAATTTGCTTGTTCTATCGCAAACCATGGTGTCAAAAAAAAAGCACTTTTTTCTTGTGTATTAGCTTATTTATTTAATTTATGCAGTGTAACGTTGCTTGAAAAATGTTTTAGATTCACAGGAAAACACACAAAAACACCAAATGTACAACATTTTCTTTGCTTATCGTCATTGCTGTTCAGTTTGAGTTTTTTCTCAGCTCATGACATTTTCTGAAACCTAAATAAAGACCAGTTAACGACTATTCAATTACTATTTTAGTTGAGATTAATTGATTAACTTGCTGCAGTTTTTAACATTTAAGTAATTAACTGTGGTAAAAAAAAAAAAGAAAAAAATTCAAATGCACTTTTTATGTTAGATCAGTGGTTGCTTGAATGAAAAGCATAGTTAATCAAAAAACTGCGCTTGAATTTATGCAAAATTATTTGACAATCGTGTCTTCTAATAATGTATTTATTAATAACCACCAACAAACAGCATGTAATAACAGCAAAAGCATAAAACCTATTATTGTTTAAATATTCTAAAACCCACCATAAGTTATTTTGAATTATTTCAGTCTCAAGTGAGTAAGTTCACCATGGCAACAAAATCGGAAATGGATTTTTTTTTTTTTTTACAAGAATGGAAAACTGGCACAATCCAGTTTGTGGCTCTCGCCGTTGCCCCCGGATACGGATGAAGCTGAGGGAGGCGCCTGGTTTCCATAGTGACGTGGATGCTGCCGGGACAAAGGATGAGGAGATTTACAGTATATGGGGGGAAAAACGCCTGAAAACAGCAAAAACCTGAACGTGTCAAAGAGGAAAACTGATTCAGAGCAGTTACGGGTCGGCAGAGTGTGAGAGGACGGTGGAATTTAGCCAAACGGGTGTGACCGGGGTACAATGAGCTCACACATGGACCCCCAAGACTTCCCACTGGAGACCGCCACCTTTAGGGGAACCTGGGAAACACACGAACCAAACAACAGTGTCGTCACTAATGTGTTGACAGCTGACCTACATAGACCTTTGCCAAACTGATGCAAACATGTTGATCTTGTGAGGCTAATAGATATAATAGCGTCCTGGCTAATCTAATGGACTGTGACCCACTGAGAAAAAACAGGGGAGTCTTTGTGCAGGTTTAGCTTTGACTAAGCAAAACTAAAACGCAAAAATAACACATGGCATGAAAACAAAGTGCCCGAAAAGACTTACTTTCAGATGGATGTTAAGTTGATCTATGTGCTTGAGAGACTCCATAGTGCTTCTCACCACAGCTGCACCAAATACAACTTTATATTTTCAGCTTTTTTACAGTTTAATACAAGTCATGTTTACCCACCTGCAAACTGTTCAACCTGCGAGTCCTCCACCTCATACAAAAGCTCATCGTGAAGCTGAGCGATCAGTCTAAGAAAATAAATTCACAAACATGCAAATAGGTTCAGTTCATGTGACGTTGCAACTTTATGTAAACCAATAAACCTTAATTAGGACGGAGGACAGCTAAAAATAATATTGTGTCAATGCAGTTTTTGTTGTAACAATGAATGAGTCTAGTCCAGTTCTGGGCAAACTGCAGCCCAGGGGCCAGATGCAGCCCTCAGTCTAATTTGACTGCCCCTCAGCTTGTCTTTAAGTTTGTTTTTTTTCTTTTGATAGACTTAGCTGTATTTGTATGCGCGTTCTTAATAAATATTAAATTCTCAAAATGATATACTCAATTGCACATTTTCTACAAAAACATTGCACAAAAGTCAGAGTCAGATTATTTGCCAATGGGTTGCTTTTTACTTACCCCATTGGGAATTTATGAATTCTTTTTTATACTTTAAGCCAAATTCTCAGAAATATTTTGAAAGTAGTGAGATATTCAACAGTATGTAAAGAATTACATTTTCTTGCGTTAAAAAATGCGTAAATTTTGGTGCATCCTGCATCCAGTGGCTGAAGAACATGAGAATAAAATCATGATTTTTGACACTTTTTACCTCAGGCAGTTGAACTAAAATCAAACTACTGTTGAGCCTATTAAATATAAAAATAGGTTCAACCGATGTTTTAATGCTTCCAAATAAAACATCTGATTAAACAGCCAACTGAAAAAACGATAAATGAGACGTGAGGGGGCTTTAGAGGTTCCCAATCCATTAGATTTTGGATGTTAGTTTTTGCAATCTAGGTTTGCAGATTGACAGGTCTATTTTTCTATTTTGCCCTTTGTCTTAGCCTTGGTCTTAATTATTCCTCTGTTGGCCACTAGTGGCTCTCTCCAGGCACTATACTCTGTCAGTATAGAAGGTGCAGCTTCAGCCAGATGTGGGGGTGCATTTCATTCAGTGAACTGAGATGTGTCACGTCTGTGACAAGTGAGCAGCTGCATTAGATCACACACAAAAGTGAACTGTAGCAGCAGCTTCAGTTTGGGAAAAAAAAGTGTATAATAGTTATTTGGTGACGTCTTATATGACAGACTTAACTATAAAATGTGTCTTTTCTTTTAAATTAAGATTTTGACTATAAAAAAGTTCACTTTAAACAGTTGATATCTTTAGGTTATGAAGAAATTGAAATCTGATTGAGACAGAATAGGTTAGATTATGACCGAGCAGAGGGGGCGAGAAGACAGACTTTCATGGGCACAGATGGGAAATTTTAGTATTGTGGACTGGTCGGTTCGGAAAAGCAGGGAATGAAGTGGCTGGGGGGAGGGAGGATTGAAGAAGTGTCAGAAAAGGACCAAAAAACGCGGACGAAGTCGGGACATTTAGAGAGGTGTGTTATTTAAGTGCCCACTATTACAGGCGTATAAGTATTTTGACCCGGCGAAACCACAGCCAGGAGTGTGGGAGAGATGAAGAAGAAGACTTGTTAACGCCGAACGGGTAGCAGATGTTAACCAAGAAGACAATCCCGAGAAACCGAGGGGACCAGGCACTTTATCACGATTAGGATAAAGAAAGACTGTGACAGTGCGCGGAGGGAAAAGAGGGAGGCGCGAAAGCGCAGGCCCACCAATGCTCACATTGATCTGCGGATCCGGGAGGAGGAAAGGGGCGGAGAGGCGAGAAGAGAGAGTGGACGTAGACGATGGCATGATAAGAGTAGAGAACGTGGAAGAGAGATATCTGATGAGAAGAGGATAAGGAAACTGTTGCCTGTGGGCGTATAGGAATCATAAGACCTACCCTCTGATCTGGCCTGCAATACGCTCCCTTTTGCGCGTTTCTCGATTTACCTATTGGAATCCTCTAGGGCGGTTCGAGAAGCACTTATTATTGTCTGTTGTAAGTGATGGGCAGGGGTACTTGGGTCGGGCCGGGGGATGGTCTGGATGCGAGTGCGAGCGCGAGGCAGCTTGCGTAGCTTCATATAGTCCAAATAATGCCAACGCTTTACTGTCTAACTATCACCATGCCAGCTCACCATACCATAACAATTCTAGCCATCCTCGATCATCCGAATGAGCCCCTATAGATGAAGTACTCTCCTCCCGGTGCGTTAATGGTCTGTTTGCCTTTCTCCCTGCGCTCGTCGTGCTGACTAAACACAACGTAGTGACAAATCGCCAGAACTTAACATCTCACAGATCAGTAATCATCCTTTAACCTCGCTACGGACTGGAAAGTTTACGCCCTACGGGAGCGTCATTCGTTGCATGTGTGACATTAGAGTGAGCGGTACACGTTATCTGTCCCCAGTAGGAAAAGTTTGTCCTCTCATTAACCAATCCTTGTACTCTGGAGCAACTACTCCTCCAGACAGCTGACACAGAGAACAGGCGTTGTGCAGGACTTCCATACAACCCATCGTTTTAGTCGATGCAGACCCAGAGCAAGCTCACCCAGAACACGGGGAGAAACATAAAACTCCATAACAGAAGAAGGGCCATGTGGAGTCAAACGGCAACCGCTTGCTTGAGAATACCATCTTTTTAATTCAGAGAAAAATGCAGACATGACACAAATATCCAGGACAATACCTAAGACAAAACCCCACCACTCGGGCTGGGTCGGGCTTCATTTTTTGGGCCCGATCTAAACTCTAAGCCAGCCTTCTACACTGACGTGTATAGCGCCTGGAGAGAGCCACTAGTGGCCAACAGAGGAATACTTAAGACCAGGCTAAGACAAAGGGCAAAATAGACCTGCCTATGTTTTTAGCAGTTTTAAATTAGTACAAAGGCAGATTTGTTTTTAACTAGCTTACACGTAACTGGCTTTTCCTCATTTTCCATGTGTTTTCCATGACTGGAAAATGGGCTATGCATTTTCAAGATTTTCCAGAACACGTGGGAACCCTGTGTTGTAGTTCATTGGAATAAGTGTAATGCAGAAAGCTACTGCCTGTAATAGTGTTTGAAAACCTGGCAGAGAGAGAGCTGGAGGTGGAGAGTAGGTTGAAGATTCTAATCATGGCCGTCTTACAAAGATCTGCAGCTGAGCCTTTGGCAAAACGAAACAGATTGTAAAAAGCGTCTTATAAATGCATATTAGCTTCATTCTAAAAAATACCTTGGACCACGAAGTTTACAGCTTGTCTCTCCGCCTGCATACGAACAGCCCAATCAGGAGAGTTAATGTTGTGAAGGGTTCGCCGTCGGCCCCATTATCGACAGAACATAGCCTGGACAACAGCAGAAGAAAAACATTTTACTAACAAGTGAAAAGTCAAAAAAGGAAAAAAAAATACATGTACTAAAAAGTGGCAGAGTGTCTTAACTGCTTGGCATTAAAATCAGCAATTACTACTCATACTTTTAAATATACAACATTCTCTTTATTTCTTGCCAGCAGACTTCCTGTTTAGCTCTGTTAAAGTAGATAATATGTTAGCCTGTCTGTCTCCCAGGGAAATCTGAAATATATATAATGACAGTCCAATTAAACCACTGAATTCTAGAGGCTTAGCACACTCAAAAGTAAGTGCACTGCCAAGAAAAGTGGGCGGGCCAGACTAAGGTGAAAATAGGCCGATCTTCATAATATTGAAACAAGCCTGGACTAACTTTTGTGGCAATCACTACAATCAAACAACTTCTTTAACTATGAGTGAAACTTCTGTACCTGTCACAAGTGTTTTGAGGCAGCTCCTCGTGAGCGAACTCCTCTAGTTGTGTCAGGTTTAAAGGCTGTCTACAGTAGGGCTGTACTCAATGTATCGATATCGGGATGTATTGTTACAAACTCATTGGCAATATACCTATTACAGGGAGGTGTATCGGCATACTTAAGCATATAATTTACACTAATGAACCTGGACTGCTGCTTAAAGGAGGAAACTGCTGAGGTGAAAAAATTACTTATTTGTAGGACACTTGTATCGAACATAAAAAGCAGTTGCATTTTGTTATTCTACATAATCAAAGTTACATTCTTAACACTAAGATGCAATACTTTTAGTTGGGTTTTTTACATTGTGGATCAAAAATAAGTTTCAATGTACAGTATTTTTTGTATGATTAAAATACTCATTTGGCAGATTTTTACAATAACCTTTTCAAAAATATATCTTGATATGTGATGTTTTGAGGAAATTGTATCAGGATATACATGTATCAGGATACGCATCATATCGGAAGGCTCTTAGCTCTATTTTACAGATGTTCAATCGCATTAAGATATGGGCTCAGAGAAAGCAACTTCAGAATAGTCCCATGCTTTTCTCTGAGTCATTCTGGGCTGCTTTGAGTCGTTCTATTGGAAGACCCATGACAAATTTTTCTGACCCCTGGCAGCACATTTCTCTCCAAAACACCTTGTTACTCTTGGGATTTTATTGTACCTTGCACAGATTCAAGACACCCTGTGCTAGATGCAGCAAAGCGGCCCCAAACATAACTGAGCCTCCTTTATGTTTCACAGCAGGGACAGTGTTCTTTTCTTGATTTGCTGGGTTTTTGCTTCTATGAAGATAGACATGATGTGCCCATCTGTCCAAAGAACATTTTCCCATAAGCTTGTATGTATTTTCACAAATTTCCAGTGACTTCAGAGACCATTGTGAGTTTTTCATTAACAGAGGGGAACCAACACTTTTGTCCACGTGAGTATTTACAGACATTTTGCACAGCTTTTGTACTTATTTTTACCGTCCCGTGTGATGATGTAATGCATTGTCATAGGCAGGTATGCACTGCACACACTGACATACAGCAGATCAGTACATTCCTGTAGCCGGACAATAGATGGGACTTTCGAGGCTAAATCCCTGTGTATCCCTCTTACTATGAGGAAAGCCAAACAGCGCATAAACCTGAATGACCCTCCGCCCAAAACAAACACCAGCTCATAAAATGCATTTGAAAAAAAAAAAAAAACACACACAAAAACTTAGAAGAGAATTGATCCATGAAGCGCGCATGTGACCTGTGGGGCTGGAATTTGACCCTTGTTTTGAGGTTCGTTAAAAGGAATGTGGGCCTGGCTCTGTCGTGGTTATTACACGTCGCACAAATGTAATGCAAGAATCTACTCGAAAGTTTTTACATTTCTCACTCACAATAGGAAAGTGTAAGCAAAATAACTGTTCAGAGTGAATTAGATTTGCGACGTAAGAGGATTTTGTTCAAAGCTTGCATTTTAAAGGGGCACTGTGTAAGAAAAACAAACAAACAAAGTGATTTCCACTTTTGAACACCAGAGGGAGCCTTTCACATGCATTTTGCCTATTAAGCATGATGCCATCTAGCGTCAATAATCCACATTCCGGCCCGTAATAAAACATTTCAAATATGTATAAATGTATCACAATTGATGTGGATTGGTTAACAGTGCTCTCTTAAGTATTCATGTTGTAAAGAATAAACATGATTTAAATGTTTGTGGACTATATGTGATAATTAAAATTCCTCTCAATCTTACACAGTGCCCCTTTAAATAGGATCAAAAATGATACAAAATAAGCGTATGAATTGACAAACAAACAAAACTAACCAAAAATCAAACCTAAGACAAAATTAAGCAACATTTGAGAGCATGTTTGTAAGTATTTTATTAAGATCAAGAAAAGATATCTTGCGTTCATTCAAATTCCCATTTTAATTCAATTGTGATTAATCATGCAAGTTTATACTTTGCATTAGTTAAGCTGCATACAGCAGAAGTAGAACTACAGTAAATAGTTTAAATGTTACTTTACTGACATTGTCCATATCTTACAATTACCTAAAATATTAGTTTTAATATTTTAAAGTTGATTATTAAAGTTGGGGTCAGGCCAGTCAGGGGGCAAATGAAAAGTGCAGTGTGCTAAAAGTGATGGACCAAAAGCCCATGAAGTGGCACTGCTGTAACATTTTAGAAAAATATATATTTTTTTTAAGTTTGGATCATCTTATAAAGTACTCATTTCTAAAACTGTTTTTAAATGCCTCAATGGCTAAGCTCCAGGAGGATCTGATCAAAAAGTGAGAAGCTGTTGGGGTCAAAACCAGAGGCTCGACCAGCGGAGACCGCAGACTGACCAGATGTAAGACCTCATTTTGTCAGCAGACCTGCCGAACTGAAAGCTCTCACACAGGGCGTTTACATGGAGGCCAGGAAAACTGGATAACTCGCCTAGTCCGATTTAAACCGGTTTTCCAAAGCGCATGTAAACCCGGGCAGACCTATTGAGTAGCTGTAAACCGGTTTTCGGAAAACCCGTTGGTCCCGACCGATTGTAGTCTGATTTCAGACTCATGTAAACAGACAATCGGTCTGCAGCTGGACAAATGCAACTGAGCATGCTCACAACCCCTGTCTACTGCACATCCCAGCAATAAATTAAGAATTTTAGAACTACAAAGTGCCTTGCACAAAGTGGCACACACAATCTCACATTTAACTCCATGTTTAACACTGTTCTAAATGTTTAAAACAGCCCTACATGGTCCAGAAAAAAACCCGTGTCATTTAACAAACAGTATTACAAACAGTTAATCAAAATAAACAACTTTAACAATGTTAAAGTAGTTCAACAAATTACAGCCTCAATCATGCAGTAGTGAATCGGACACAGCAGGACTAGTCTCTCCAGGGTAATCGGTTTACTCTTGTGCATGTAAACAGGAGAAAAACTGGTCCAACCGGTTTCAGGGGAAACCAAATAGAGTCCGGTTTTCTAGCCTAGTCTGATTTCCCTGATCATGTAACTGCAGTGACAGACTTGCGACTCTTTATCTGTAAAATCAAACAATGGCTCAAAGCCAATCAAAGGTGTGAACATTAGAATTATTTGTTTGTTACTGTAAATATTTATGTCATTCATTCTCTATTGTATGTCTTAATGTAGTTCTTTGTGATAAGTAGACTGGGTCTGCAAATGAGCTCTGAGCTCTATGACCTATGAATGAGGCGTCGGTTACACCTCAACAGGGCAATGTTTAATGTTCTGTCCCTTTCAAATAAACTAACTACTACTATTAAGGCCAGTTCTTTGTTTGTGATTCATGCAAGTAGAAAGACAAGTTACATAGATGAGATGTAACTTGAGTCACTGCTTTTAAGATGTTCAGTTTGGACCCACTGTGGTTCAACCTACCTGACCCATAGGAAACCTACACTGACATGAGGAGAGAAAAACGTCACTTAGAAAGGGAACTGATCCCTGGGAGTTGAACCCAAAGGCAAGAGCACTGACAACTCAAGTAATCCACTTACGAAATAAGGGAAGGCACTTTTACAAAACAGTACTTCTTCACAGAATATCTTGCTCAGTTCTTCAGTCATAAATGCCTCAGCGTGGAGGCAGATTGTTTACAAATTTATGCTCAAAGCATCAGAACAATGTCTCCCCTTTGTGATTTCGTCGATGTAGTAAAATCTTTCATCTCATCCGCTTTTGCAAGCCCCGCATCCGCTTCATGAAAGAGGAGCAGCTTTTATAAAAGTAGTGTCTTTGTCTCATTTCAGTATCAGAGAGTCAAAACATCAAGTGGAGCACTTAAACAGACAAGGTCTCTTCATTGATATTACAATTTAAGTTTTGTAACCTGTCTTCAGTGGTTTAAAGGCACTCTCACTGTTCAAGGCAATCAAATCAGAGCAAGGTCTTTCTCTGTTAATTAGAAAGATTATAAAACGGATTTGATTTCGTGATGTATCACAGAGAAAGCAGAATAGTGTTTAGATAGAAATAGCTTTAAGTAGCTTAAAGATGCACAGTGTAACTTTCTGGAGGTGAAAAGTTAACTACACAAAACTATACTTAAGCACATTCTGAATTTTATGCCATAATGTGGGACAAAACTACAGTAACCACTTTTTTATTGAAACAAATATTGAGTTGGCCAAATATCACTGGATTCTGCAGTCATAAAAGCCAGTTCAAGGTAGATGCAGACTGATGATTTATTTAGTGCAACAAAAAAATCTAAATGGCAAAAACATGCTTTTATTCAAGTCTGTTTTTGGACAAAAAGTTACACTGTGCACTTTGACAGGTTAAACTACATTTTTCAGTAAAACCTAGTGAATATGGCTACATAATATGTAGAGGTAATTCCAAAACTGTTACCTAGCATTCACATTATAGCCAGCATGGGATAAAATCTGCATAAATGAAAAGGACATTACAATTTGACAATATTTTTGACGACACATGTGGAGGGATTCTGTTTTACAACTCAAATCACTGCAATTGTCCACATTTATTCATTTTTTATTTTTATTTTTATTTTTTGCAACTACTCGCTGTAAAACTATGATAAATCTTTACAATGACTTTCACACCAAACTAAGTCAAATGTATGTGTAATCTGGGCTGTAAACAATTTGAAAGTCTCATGTATTGACCAAAGAGGAGGAGTTCTTGCGGGGCGTGGATGCATTAGGCCTCATTGATCACACGGCCTGGGCCTGTCGACAGGACCTGCAGGTTCATGACTGCAGTGATTGGTTTGTCTGTGATGTATCACAAAGCGTGATGGTGGGTCAATACTGAGACAAAAGTGTCTGTGTGCAAACCTGTGAGGGGAGACAATGACCAAATGCTTGTCTGAAATGTTACTGCCATTTTACTGGCATTACTCTCTAAAATAAGGTTTCTTTAAGATGTTGATAAGAGCCAATAATTTGTTTACAAGTAATTATAATGTACTTCTTCAAAGGCGTATGACAGGTTTTTGAAATTTCCAATTTTAACTTAATTTGGCTGCGTGAATACTTCTTGTAAACATAAATGATAGTTTTACATGAATCAAGTTTGTGAAGAAAAGTTTGATCACTTTTGAAAACTAAAGGAAGTAGAGCAGAGTTCTAAACTGATGACATTACACTAAGAAGATGTGGACATATAAAGGAATTTTTAGTTTTTCAAGACGGGTGATGCGTGCGCACCCCGCCTGTAGAAAAAGCCTCCGCTCATAGACACAAACAGTGGAAACAAGTAGAAAAAGCACCATTGTCAGCTACAAGAGTTTATCACTGTGTGAAAACAAAAGTTATGCTGCTAAGTTAATATTTATGGATGAAATTCGATCCTACGACCCTTAGAAGTTACATTCAGGTAAGAGAGAAAAACGGCGAGAAAAACGCTGTCTCAAGCTTCAGGAGACAGTTGTTTGTCAGACCGATTTATACCTGATTCAAACAGCTAGCTGTCGTCCCATTTCGTTGTTTAATTCGAACAAGTTTCCCCATGTAAACAGATGGAGATGAGCTCTTTCTGCATAACGCATGCGCAGTAGGGTGGAAAGTGACAAAGACCGAAAATCGCTCCATACAATTTTCTAACAAGAAACTAATTTATATGAGCCTGTAAACTTAAATTTTTGTGCATTCTAGTGTATTGTTGTGTCATAGGAAAAGCAATTCTTTTACATGAGAGGAGTTTTGGTCTATGTTATTACACGGCTGCTTGGCAACTCTCTAGTGTGATGTCAATTTTTATGGACAGGAAGTACATTTTTAATTCCAAAAGATGGCTAAGCTGCGATGAAATTTGAAAAATATTTAGTAAAATCTTAACTTTGTATAAGTGAAATAAGTAGTTGAACCTATTGGAGGCACTTTAACATGTGTTACCAATAGTACTTTATTAATTGTTAATAATAATAATTAAAAGTAAACTGTAAGTGTGCTGCTATAACCAAGTGATGAAAATTAGGAGTATGTTTATAAAGAAACTGACTCATGATTCTTTTTTTAATGGCTTATTAACACTTGATGTTGTAATGTCTACTCATATTAGTATATATTTATAACCCACTTATTAGAGCTTAAACAGAAGCCTTATTTGAAAGCATTACTCATAGTTGAACCTTAGTTAAGATTGGTGTGAACCAACAAATTACTTAAAATGCAGTGAAGCTAATGCTATGGGAGTACGGGTTAAAGTGCAGACTGAACAGTATCGGTGCAGGGAAGCCTCAGGTGTGCTGTGTTGGCAGTTTGGTGCAAATATAAATAGATCGTCCCATCTGATCAGCTCCTGCTCGTCCAACCTCTGATCCACAACATTCCCCTCAAGTATCGACCGCGGGCAGTTTGTCTCTTTGCTGCCAATGCGAGCACATCTTCTTTCTCAGCCAAACACACACAGAGGAAGCCACAGAGCTGCTGTGTCAAACTGAATTTCCACACTTAGATGCACTAGTACTAGAAGAACTACTATCTGGGTTCTCACTCTTAGACCAAAAATATTTTACAAGACATTTCCAGGACATTCGCACATTCGAGGATTTTTTGTAATCACAACATCTGCATCAATATTTAGCCTGTTTTGACAAGTTTGTGGCAGACCAAAAATGGGCCAGAATGATGACAATCAAAGTATAACAGATCTATCAAAATTTGATCTTGGCTTGGAGTCAGACAGGGGCTATTAGCAAAGCAGTGGCTCTTTTGAAAGCCTCTTTTTAGTGTAAATCATGGGCATAACAGTTACAGCATTGGTCAAAAACATGTCCCCCCCCTGAGATCTTTTGAAAAATAAAGTCATTTTTGGCACATTCTGATGCATTTTACAAGCTTTCAGTGGCTGAAGAACACGAGAATACAATCATTACCTCAGGCTGTTGAACTAAAATCAACCAACTAGTGAGTCTAATTTGTAAAAAATGTATGTTTCCAATTAAAACATTTGGATAAACAGTCAGTTGAAAAACAGATGAATGAGAAATCCTGTTCAAATGGTTGTGGGAACATATTTTGGTTTAGGGAAGCTGAGGTGTGGGGCAGGTCTGGGGGCTCTCCCCCGGGAAATTTTGGATGCAATTTCTTGCCATCTTGGTTTGCAGATCCTGGCTTGCATTTTCTTTTTTTTTTTTTTTTTCAGATTATTCCAATAAGGCCTTTTAGAGTCAGCTGTGCGCATTACAAAAATCTGGTTCTTTTGTTTGCGCACTATAATCTCTATAATTTTCCAGCACAACGATTTATTTTCATGACATTAAACTGTTTTTCTCATTTTCCATGTGTTTTCTGTTACTGAAAAATGGGCTAATCATTTTCCAGTTTTTTTCAGGATGCGTGGGAACCCTGTACTAGATACTATAAACTTAATTTCTGGTTAGATTGTTTCCATGTTTGCACAACTCACAAACCTTTTCTTTGACAGTCGGCTACAGTCTTTTGGATAAAGTTCTGCACTTCTATGTATGTCTGAAGAAAGCTGTCCTGGAATTTGCGAGCCTGTTCTGTGCTCACACCGAGGATCCCTGAGAGGCGCTCCGGACCTAGAACGAAAATACAGACTTACACATACAACTGTCAGCAGCATTTCTTTGTTCTTATCATGTGACAATTTAGTCAGGCTTAGCACAAACCAAATGTATGTTTCCTGATAGGAGCGCAGACAGTACTGATTCTACTTCCGCGTCATAAACAAGCTTTTTTATGTTGAGTTAGTAGTAGTAGTGGCTGGGAAGCTAATGAATGAAGAGCCATAATTATGCCAGATATAAAATCTATGGTTAACGTACACTATTTAAGCCAATATTTCTAGTTCTCAAAAACTGAATTCCTCTTTCTCGATTCATACTTTGATTTGAGACCAGGGATGGGAAAGAGTTATAAATAACTATACACTAGCCACAATGTCTGAAGAAACAAAGTGTGAACTTGTGTAAACCTGACTGAATGTGCATTATTATGTAGCTGATGTGTAGTAGACCTCTAAATATGGACACTAAATATGACTGTTTACTCTTCAAATATTCATCAAAAAATACAAGTTCTGAGCACTAACAACAGTGTCTTTGTATTAAATGTGATTTATTTTGGTTTATTTTGTCTTAAGGTAAAAAAAAAAATGTTTTCAGTATGGCTAGAGTAACAAAATTAAAGAAAATTGAGGCTGCAAAATCGAAAACTGAATCAATTCATGACTTAAGTGAATCGTCCCATCTTTATTTGAGACATGAGGAGAAAATGTCTATAAGGCTAAACATTCCAAACACTTTGGAGCCAGTTTGGCAGGTGCCCTCTGACCCTTAATATTGACACTTTGCATGGTCATGAACCTGAGTTACTCCTCACTTCTTATTCTTAAAATGAGATTTTTTTTGTTTTTGTTTACTGAACATGTGATTTCATGTTTCTAAACAAAGCAAAGTAAATCCAATACTTTCAGTGTGTTTGCTGACCCACTTGTGCGCACACAGAAGTGTGTGAGCTCGTGCCCCTCCTCCCTGCCCTGATTATTGTCTGTGGAGAAAGCTTCCTTTTAGTATTCCGTCTCCATGGAAACGCATGCTTCCATGAAGAGCGGTTTGTCTGCGTCGATGAAGAGCACCTACAGTCTCTCCTCTCACGGCCCTCGTACCCTTTAGCCTACATTACACTGGTCTCCGCCTCTTCACACTTAACCTACATTCTCCATATACGTCTGAGAGTTTAAACCTACATTCTCCATACGTCTGAGAGTTTAAACCTGACCTTATGCTTCCTCCACAGGCAAGTCTAGCTCCTGCACGCTCAAAATAAAAGTCTTTTAAATCCATTGTTGTGGATTATTGAGTTCCTCAGTCATTTTAAACTGACTGCATTTGCCTCCTCCTCCTCCCGCCGCAGCTCCTGCAGCTCAGCACTCTGCTGTCAGCATGAGACCATTGGTTTGTGTGGCATTTATAACAAGAGCTGTAAATGTCTAATTGAAACAGAGTGATTGTGTGTAAACAGCGGGTTTTGGTTAATTCAATAAAACATTTTTAATGATGACAGTAACAACGTTGTCCATCCCACTTAAATGTGCAAGTCTGTGTTAATTATTAATCATTTTGTGACCATAAGTGGTTTCAGATTCCCGTCTATAACAACCACTGACCGGTAGATTACATCTGAGTAGTGGCACCTGCACATGTGCTGATAAAGAAAAGATGCTGCTTCTTAGCTTATCACAGCTAAAAAAAACACTAATCTATAGAGCGCAGCGTTCACATGGCTCACAGCGCTGCATATTTGAATGGCTCCATGTTGGTCAATAGTCTGAGTCAAACCCTGCACAAGTGTTTTGCTCCAGTTTGATTATCAGAAATACAAGCTGCTGATCACAGTCAGTGCACATGTCCAAACGTGTGGGGCAAAACAGTAACAAAGAGCAGCCACATATTTAGGCCCTCAGAGGTGGATTATGGCACAAGCAGACAATAGATCACATGTCAATGAAAATGTCACTATTTCTACGGAGCCTCGGTAAAGGGTTCTTTGAGAGTTCACACAATGATTGATTAAATTGTTTCTTGACCTGTAGTCACCAGATGAAGGGGAGGATGGGATGTGTTTGTTTGACCACTCAATTTTATTACGGGCTGATCGTCACAGGATCACGCAGCTATAATAAGACCAAAAAGTCAGATAAAAAAACAGAACAGGGCTAACTAAAGAACCACAAATGACTCTCACAAACATCACAAATTTATCTTCTTCTACCTTTCACTCTATGTCAACCAGCTTTAATATGAACAGAAATCTCACCTGCACCGTAGACCACAGAGTAGACTATCCGTTTGGCATGTTCGCGGTCCTCAGATGACACTTCGGACTCACTTACGCCCTTCCTAGAGAATAACACAGACAGAAAAATGATTGATTGTAGATTAATGAATATTTCTTGCCAAGTAGCCATAAGTTACTACAGCTTGTGGTTATTTTAGTCCTTTGAAGCGAAGACTGCATGTTTTTTAAGCAATGATATGTTTCTTTTGCTAATATTTTTTAAAGCTTTAATTAAGAGGCAGTGGGACTATCCGAAAGCCCTTGGACTTTTTATTAATTACCATAATTTCTGGAATATAAGCACTTACTTTTTTCACAAACTTTGGACTCTGTGGCTTATACAACTCAGCACATTTGTAGATTCTCATACTTACAAATAACAAGTGCTGCCTATGAATGTACCTCATCACTTTTCTTATTTTAATCTAGTTGGCGTATCTTATATTTTCGGTTGCTTAGTAGTGCGGTAATTGTTTGGTTATGCTAAAGATTTTTAAAAAGTAATAATCCTTTAGGTGTGGTTCCAATCCAATCCAGTAAATATGGAGCTCAAAAGTGGAAAATTGATCTGGTTTCAGATGTAAACTGCGCTATTGTAAAGTGCCACAAGGATTTAGAAAAATTAAAGTATTAGAAGTTTGAAGACATGACGCGCGATTGTTTTCAGTTGAAAAAGCACATCTACAACTTAAAATTTGGCAAACGTCTTGATAACTAGTTTATTAAAGCTGCAGAAATGGATTCGGCTGCAGAATCCAAGCTCATATTTCTCAGTTTTATTTTATACAAGCTTATACAAGAGTAGTATATTGAATATTCTGAGCTACTGAAACTTATAAGAAATGAAAACTTGAAGTGTGAAGACAGAGACTGAATTGACTTTGAGCAGAACTGTTACTTTGGCATCTAAAGGGTTAGATTTTATTACAAGTTCCTGTTGTAGAAATGTCCATCTCGTGCACAGTCTGAACAAGGCCACCTACAGATTCATCACTGTTGACATTACTAGCAGCAGCTATATGAGCACCATCCGTCTATTACAGAATTTGTCCTTCTCTAACGTTATCAGATTCCTCGGTCGACTCGTCTCACAGAAAAGGCATGTTTTGAATTTCTCATTTCGTCTCGGCCAGCCTGTCTCCAAACTGGCCTCCTTAGCTACTATTTAAACCTTTTTGTGCAAATACTGGTGCTTCAAGTCCCGGACTGATGGTAAATAAACTTCAGCTGCCTCAGAAAAATGGCCTCAGAGTCTCTCTTCTTTCCTGGGACAACACTTATGTTTCATAAGTCCCTAAAATTTATTTAGTAGTGATTATAGCTTCAGCTTTTGAAGAGGAAATGTCAAAAAAATTTAGAGTCAGTCCAACCCAGGCTGGAGACACAACTTTTCTGTTTCTTGTATTTAGTCAGACTTAAGGGAGACCTGTTTTGTTTTTACTATGCATTAAGAAATAAAGCATACTATATGTAGATCAGTAATTTACATACAAAACACCAAATTGATGTAAAACAACCAAGCCCCGGTGTCAAAAATGGTGGACGCAGTGCGTCACTGGCTTTTGCTCACTGGCGTTCGTAGCCATCGTGGTCGTTAGCTTTAGATAGTTTAGCTTTTAGCGCAAATACGCAGGCGCAGGCCGAAATTACGTTTTATTGTTTGTAAGTGTACAGTTATTATTATTTAATTATATTGATATTTTTTAATGTATCTTGCAAAGGTTTGCAAATACAAAGCCCAAAACGACACATTTATTTGTCGCCATTTTAAGCTAACAGATAGCAGCCGGAACTAGCTTAATCATGCAATTACTGCTTTAAACAGTAATAATCTCATTTTACACTCATTTGCTGTGTTGAAATCTGTAAGGGAATTTTGTGTTTAACAGTTTAGTTTTGTTTGTGTTTAATTAAAATTCAATATGAATAAAACTATGTAAAAGCTAAAGGTACAAAGTGGGCAATGACATGCGCTACAGGCTATGGAACATGCCCAGTTGTGTTTCCCTCATAATCTTTTCGGACCAATCAGAGTGGGAGTTACAGAGTGAGCAGCGTTAGCCGAAGCTAAAGCTTAAAAAGCCGTTTTATACGAAACTAAAACCTTTTGAACTGAGAAAAAGTTTATGATGCAAAACTAGGTAAGAGCTGCCACAAAATATGATCTGTTCTTAAAGTTGTAGCTGCTGTTTCTGCTGAACACGAGCAGTTTGTGTTTGCATATTGCTCTAGGGAAAAAATCCTTTCTAGCCCATAGAGGGATTTTTTCCGCTGCAGAACCAATGGAGCGACCACTGCGACTGATTTACAACAACTACAAGCAAGCAATGTTCTATCCAGATAATATAATAGATCCATAAAAACAACTTAGAAATAGAAAGAGGTCCATTTACTTCCGATGGAAAACTGCAGAACTGATAAGCCCCGCCTGTTAATTGTAAGATTTTAATGCAACAAGCAGCAGATTATAAATTTAATGTTGTAAAGTGGGTATTTTGAACCTTACATGCTTCACTATGAATCTGAATATTTTGAATAGTCACAATGCAATACAGACAAGTGGGCGGGGATAGGTGGTAGGTGAGGACAGGGCTTTTCTCAGCACTCAATCATCAGCTGCTGGACAATACAAGGTTACTTAAACATGCAGGAATCATTCTTACGTTTACTCTCTTTTATAATAGAGGATGAGTCAAACATCAGCTTCACCACAAGTGCAGACATTCTATAAAGAGTTCAAATACAGTTTCAGTTTACATTAAGGCTCTGTTTAATCAAGTGTTTTAGGACACATGGGCCTGCAAGGTAAGGGGTTCATTTTTATCTTTCCATCTTTCCAGAGAACTTGATCCCTCCAAAAAGACAAAATAACAAAGAGGCGGGAGGAAGGAGTCCAGGGTTGCAGCAGAGGTCAGACAGTTATGTAACACGACTTACAAACAGCGAACACAGGAAATCATACAGGGTGAGATGACACGTCTGCACAAGAGTCCGCCAAGTGAAGCTGCTGACAAAGGACTGCCGCCGAGGATCAGCCCAACAACAGCACGCTCTGACAGTCTAAAAGCACATCGATACGTCTGCTGCTGAACTACAACTCGACTTTCCAGTGAAGCAATTAACGCAATTCAGTTTATTTTTGCATAGTACAGATTCACAACATATTACAAACAAAAATACAGTTTTTATTAAGTATTTAGTGCAATATTGTGATAAGAATTGAACAATGAGCTTGTCCCTGTCACAATCTGCTTTATTGATGATTTCACATTTCTCTATTTAATGCATCTGTTTGTTAAAAGATAGACTTCTCTTAATTTTAGCCTCAGAGTTGCCAAGTCCATGTCTTTATAGCGACTTTGGGCTTCACTTTTTAATGTCTATTATGAATTCTTGAAGGTTGCGGTTTCTGTTTTTTTGGCTGCAATTTCAAGTCCTTTAAGTCAGGTTTGATTTACAAAAACATTGCATATTTATTGGCACAGTTTTATGTCTAAAAAGTCGCAATTATTGTTAAATATGGTTACAAGTCCAAGTCAAGTCCCAAGTCCAAGAGAGACAAGTCCGAGTCAAGTCCCAAGTCAAAGAAAAACAAGTCCAAGTCAAGTCTCAAGTCAAAGAGAGACAAGTTCAAGTCAAGCCCAAATTCTCTGCTTTTAGTTTCAAGTCTTTAAATCAAACTACCAAATACATCTTGTATTTCTACCATTTTATTGTTTTTCTTTTTTTTTTAAATAAATTATCACATTTAAAACAAATTTCTGGTCACAAAAAAAACGAGGGACATATATTACATACGTATTAACTAATTTCTTAAGGAGAAGCGTCAAGTCCCAAGTCTTAGTCTTTTTTATAAAGGACATTCCTCTGTTAATTATTCATTTTAATTATTTATTTGAAAAAATATTTATTGAAGGGTTGAGATCACTAGTTGTGGAATTTATTTTCAAAGGCTTGGTAACTTGTTTCTCTCTCAAAATCTGGCAACAATGGTCATCGTTTAATAATAGTGTATTTAGCTACTGGCAACTGATCTGATTTACCTCAAAGGCAATAAGAAAATAGACTTGAAATTGTGATAAAACTGAAAAATTGTGATCTGGCTCCAAGAAAATCAAGATATAATTTTTTTGCCATATCACCCAGTCCTACAACAAATGACAAAAAATACTATGATATGAACATGTCTTTGGACCTTGAAGAAAGCAATTTATTAACTGGTTACCTTTCACAGAGAACACAACATAATAAGAAGCTTTAAGCTGCATTATTGAGGATGGTGTTGCTTCTGCCTTTGACGGTTAGAAGCTGAGCTAGATTTGACTTTCACTGCCCTCTGCTGGACAGGCAGTATAAACCCCAATTAATGCTTCAAAATACACACAAACATGAGCTTAAAACATGGTATTTTGTATATTTATTCATTGCTCTTGCAGGCGATGAATAAAAGCTCTGAAAAGTCAGGCTGAAGTGGACTTGACAAAACACAAAAAGGTATCAAAGTGAGACGTCTGCGGAGAAGAGTCCCAGCAGGGCCACGATTGCACCGGTTAATTTGTTTAAGGGCGAGAGTGAGATAATGAAGGGAGAGTATGTGAACCTCTGTGGAGGCGCTAATATGCTCTGTGCGACAGGATAATCTGTTTAACCGGGCGCCCTCTGCTCCACGCTTCAATGAGACCGATTACAGGGGGAAAGGTGCAGCACTGAGCAGCCGCAAAACCCAAAAGAAACAGCGAAAACAGACCAAAAAGTAAGCAATAACTTTCATTTTTCTCAAACATAAAAAATGAAATAAAAACAAAAGAAACTGTATGTATATTTTTAACTAAAAAACAAATCAAACACAGCTTTAATGACCTCCATGTCGGGAAGAAATAAGGCTGCTTGACAGTGGTCTTTATAATATTTGAAATGACCTGTTTCAACCAGTATGTTCTATTTCCAGTATGTTCTGCTTCTATTTCTTTCATAATTGGTGCTTGTATCTTCTGCAGAGCCTCCACAGTCACAAGGCCCATCAGGTCTTTTTAGCTTTACGTAGACCCAAGAGCAAAAACGGCAAACCGCAGCCTTGAACATGGCAGCTGTATATTCAAGGGGCAGGTGCATTGTCAGAAAAAGATCACAAAACTCTCTTAAAAAGGCTCACTTTAACTAACAACAAGTGATCCCCAGATCTATGTACAGTTATTGAATGTTAGCATGACGTTAGTAAGTCTCCCGACATTCAGGCCTTGTATTTGGTGGAAAAACCTCGGGTATACAAGAGAAAAGCTACGAGCATACAACTACGTAATTTGCGGGAAAGTACAGGAAGTGAGTTGCCACGACATTGATAAAGATTTTTGGTAATTTGTGTTAATTATCAACAAAGTGGAGAACTACAGACTCAAAGCAAACTGCACCTGTGTCATTATTTTGTGCTGATTTCTACTTTGCATGAAGGACACCGGGCTTATACTTCCATGACTCTAGACAATCCACTGTATTTGTTTTGTTAACGGTTAGCATTACCGATCCCTTATTGTTCCTATAGCCATTACCTGGAGAAATCACAAGTTATAAAGGGTGTCAACTGGTGCAAACCTATGGAACACATTAGGAGCGGTCGAAGCCTCATTAGAAGTCAATGTTGAGTTTTCTAACCCTTTAGTGTCTTTAGTATTACTTGCCCATTTTGTAAATAAAGTTATGGGAAAACTGTGCACAAGGCTTCATTGCGCACCAGCCCCATTTAATGACATAGGTCTATTAGCACTAGGGGTAATGTGAGTATCTTAAGCTAATTAAATAATAAATAAGCTGATTTTCACACAGCAAACACAACTTCCTCTCACAAATCCTTTGACACGTGGTTAATATCAATATGTATTCATTTTTCGTTGCAATTATGACTTATAAACTTCTTTTTACTATCAACAATGTGAAACTGGAGAGGACCACCCAAGCTCAGCCAATCAGAGAACGTTCTTTTTATTCAATTCAGGCAGTATACAGTCGTGGTCTTGTTTTTCACAATGTGCTGCACTTATCATATACATTTTAGTCAAAAACAAAAAGTTTACTAGTTTACAAGTAAAAAAGTTAATTACCCCAACTTTGATGACAACCATAACTCCAACGACACCCTTGGTCAAAATTAGTTCAATACACCTGCATTTAATATTTCAATTTTTCAACATGAATATCACAGATTATATAATAAAATATAACATTGCAAAGACCTAACCTCATGCAGTGGCAATAAGTACTGGCATTACTTCATATTAGTCTTGACATTGACTATTGCAATAGTTTGGTAATATCATGGTTGAAATAGAGAACTTAGACTCTGGAGCCCAAGCGTCTGCAGAATTTTGGAACTGGAAGGGTTAAAATAGCAAACATTTGAACTAAAATATGATGGCTGGGGACATTTTCTCGCCAAGATGAGTCTCTTCTCTCACAGCTGTCTTAGTCGAGCAAGAATTTTAAAAGTTGATCAGTTATTTTATCAGCATTATGAGGATTTCTATCGACTAATGAAGGAACTTGTTCTTTTTTCAATTAAATGTGCAGATCAGCAAGCCCTTTTTGTCAACTTTTACTCACTCAAGAACCGAATCGAAGAACCATTTCAATATGTGATGTGTATGATTTTTGTAGTTGATAGCGCATTGTCTAAAGAATGTTAAACTTCCATGGAGACATTTGAGAAACACTGTTATAGACAAGACGAGACCCTGCGGAGCTCTCACCTTGCTGTTGGTGTGTGAGTGTGTGTGTGAAAGAGAGAAAGAGAGAGAGGGCTGTACCACTGGGAGGCAAGCATGCTGAAGACGTCCGCCTCCGGGTCGGTGAAGATTCGGAGCAGCTCGGGGTCAGAGGAGAGGTGAGCCAACAGACGCAGCTCCACCTGGCAGAAGTCTGGGAAAACACGGGCCCAAACATCAATCACACCTATAATCATTCACACACGGGAGAGGAGCGGGTCCATAACAATCTCAGCTCAAAACGACCTCTGAGATTTAGCTCCAAGGTTGTGCGATTCTGTCAATTCATGTTCAAATTGCAGTAAAGAGATTCCCATGTGAGAAAATAAGATAAAGCTCTATATACTATCTGCAAGGGAATTAATTACACATATTTTTTAATAATTAATTACAATTTTGCCTGATATGCTAATGATGCAGAAATGAGTTTAGATTATTTATAAACAGTGCAGAAGGTCTTACACTGACATTTGACATCACACATTTGGGAAATTCAGAGCAGTGTTTTCTAGGGCTTGGAGGGGAAAGAATAGTATCTCACGGACAGAACTGCAGCTGTGTTTTTGATGAGGAAGCAATATTAGAACAGGATTAAAAACAAAAAGTTAAATTTTGATAAGTTAAAGTTGGGGTAACTTTTTAGTTGTAAATCAGTAAACATTGTGTGTTGTGTTCCACTAAATAGAATAAGATAAATGCAGCACTTTGTGACAAAATGAGACAGCTGTGTACCGTGACTGTCTGAATTGTATAATAAAGCTCTCATTAGCTCTCATCAGGAGCCGAATGCAGAGTTCTGATTGACTGAGCTTGGGTGGTGCACTCCAGAGTGTTTTAAGATGACATTACAATAAAAATAATACATATCTATATTAACCATGTGTCAAAGGATTCTTGAGAGGAAGTAGTCAGATTTCAAACCTTAATCGTGTTTGCAATGTGAAAATCACGTTTATTTTTGTGTCCTTTAAATGTCCTTTATGTCATAATCAAAAGATAAAAGGCTATGTGGTGAGTAGGAATACAACTGTTATGGAATTTCATATTTATGTTAAAAATCAAGATCCTTAGAGAAATGATCTGAGCTCAAAGTATAGTTTGTTTACAAGTATGTACAATTATGCATAATTAAAAGATGATAATGGCCCAAACAGTGGCTCTGCCATCTAGTTTTGTTTTTTTTTCTTCGTCAAAGCAAACGGAGAAAATCTTTTGTCGTATCTATGTCATTTGTGCTGAATTTGAAAAAAAAACTCTGCAACTGCTTCATAATGAGCATAAAGCAGGTTTTACCATGGAAAATGTGTCACTTGGAGCTGGATAAATGCTAATCAACCTAAAAGATCCTAAAATTAAGCTGTATTATGTTGAAGTCAAAAGCATACATTTCTAATGTGGCTATTCTAAAACTATCTCAAAATATTCAGTTGAACAATACACTGGTTATTATTCATAGGGCTCAGTTTGTACATCATGAATTTGAAGCGTCTTGATTAGAAACTGGCCAAAGACAATAAATTAATCAAACTTATACTTTATATTTACCCAGCATTCCCTCACTGACCCACAGGCCAACGACACACAATTGTTAATTATGCAGAACCACTTCCAAAACGCCTCTCTGGACGGACAAAGACCGGCGCGATAAAACGAGATCTACAGCCACTGCACTGCGTTACATTTGAGAGGCGCTCCCTCCAGACGCCTCTGCTTGGCCGCTCCCAAATCAAATTACAGGCCAGCGAATGCAACGACAGCAGCACAAAGGGGCACAAGAGTGAAGTCCCAGGACGCATGAAGCAACAGCAGGCAAGAGGCGTGCAGAGGGTCAGAGCCAGAAGGACGACTGACAGAGGAGCAGGGAAATCTTAGAAAAGCAAAAGTTTGGTCTTGAGTAGTTCATGTTCACAATCTGTTTTCATATTTTTGTCTCTTAAGAACAAAGACTAATCCCTGATTTTTAGAAGCTGGTATTGACCCTATTTTGTCCCGCCTACTTTTCTAAGACATGCACTTCCTGTTTAGCTGCATTCAGCCTGTAGATTTCAGTCGATGGGTTTATTTTAACTGTCATTATATTTAATTAAGATTGCCCCACAAGACAGACAAACAAACACGTTAGCTACCTTAACAGAGCTAAACAGGAAGTGCATTTCCAAGCCAAGTGGGCGGGACAAAATAGGGTCAATAGCAAACAAACACCCTCTTCAGTTACAGCGATGGCTTCAACCCAAACCACATACAGTATATCTTTAGAAAATGAGGAAAGATCTTCACAAACTCTTCAAATCAGGAAGAAATTGTTTCTCTAAAACAGCCGTAAAGTGCCTTGGAGGAGATGAAAAAATCTTTGAAACTTTTTAAATACTTTTCTGTACTGTGATTGGTTAAGTCCAGCTGACCAATGAGAAAAAACGGTGGGAAAAAGTTATAATAAATAGAGAACTAGTGTAAACCACAATGTGATGATTTCACAGAAATACAAGATCACGGCTCATAGATTTCAGCTTCAAATTTTGTTTGCTTGTGTTTTGCCAAATATCACAAATTTAAGATTCGGATTGCTTTGAAATTTACCTTTTTTAAAGTCTAAAACCACACCAAGTACGAATTATTAAAAGTGGGGTAGCTGATTTTTACACTCCAAATACAATTTCAGTTTTTCAGTTGTCACATTTAAGTTTAAATCTGGCAACTTCCACTCATAAATCCTTCGACACATAATATTAGCTAGTATTCATTTTGGTTGGAATTATGGCTTAAAAACACTTCTGGCCATACCTGTTTGTGTGGCCATACCTGTTTGTCAAAGCCTGATCCCGTCAGATCTCAGAAGCTAAGCAAGAAAGGGCCTGGTTAGTACTTGGATGGGAGACCGTTAGAACACCAGGTGCCACAGTGGGACGACAGGAGTAGATTGTCGTTGTGTCCTTGGGCAAGACACTTAACCCACACTGCCTCAGTGTCTGCGTACACTGGGTGAGTGGATGCTAGATTGTAAAACGCTTTGAGTGCCTGGAAAGGTAGAAAAGCGCTATATAAATAGACCATTTACCATTTACTTCTCACAAACAGCAAAGTGAAATTAGAGAGGACCATTCTAGCACAGCCAATCAGAGCGCAGCATTCAGCTCCTAATGTGAACTAAAAATCTTTACAGTTTCATTTTTTATTTCCACTGTGTTGTTGACTTTTGCAGAGAGTTATTTGTTGTAATTTTAAGGTTTACCCTGTAGTACTGGTCCACATAACAAAATACTCAACATAATTCATAAAATTCTTTGCTCAGAGAGACATGATGTAACACAATAACTTAATGCATTTTAGTAATATACAGTATATTCAGTGTACTTTCTTAGTATTACCCATTTACCTTTAACCTAAATGTTAAAGACAAAAAGCACCAGGAGGAATAGATAATTATATTATGTAAAAATAAGCGACACTGGAAATGACAAACGGAGAGACTTTCTAAGAATATCCTTCATCAATGTTTTATGAACCAGCTCACATTTCCTCCATCTACAGAGTGTGTTAATGCAGAGTGGGCACATTTCTGCACAAGACAAATGTAAATAAACAAGACTTGATCCATGTGTAAACCTGCGATCCCATTAACATAATGTATAAGGCTTAGATGCCATTGTAATGATGGAGACTGAAACCTTTTCCACCACAGCAGATACTACAGTTTGCAAAGGCAGCCATCTGGAGAGTTTTTGACTTCGATACTGTTTTGACTGAAGTTATATTCTCTCTGAAGTTACTGGTTTGAGAAGCTAGAATTTATTTATTACTTAAGTGAGGCTAAACACGCGGTCAGAGACTACCTCCGACCACAACTGCACCTCAAACAGGATCACAAAAGAGTGAGATGCCCGGAGGACTTTTAAGAGACATTGATTGACAGCATCAAATATGGATAGTGAGCTTGTGCGTGATGTGAGTTTTGTGTCGGAGCAGTTTGGGTCCTGACGTGAGAATTGCAGCTGAGGAAGCTGTAGCACTGAGTCTAGTGGCTTACTTGCACGTCAAGATTTTTGTATATTTACTTTGCAAAACATACTGTATGTATGAAACCTTTGATTTAGTCTACATAAGCAACTGAGCTTATGATGTTCATTCATTCATTTTCTACCGCTTAATCCCATTAGGGGTCGCGGGTGACTGGAGCCTATCCCAGTGACTTTGGGCCTTAGGCGGGGAACACCCTGGACAGTGGCCAACTTGCCGCAGGGCTAAACAGACAAACATTCACTCTCTCATTCACTCACAGGGAAATTTACAGTGATGCCCAATTAACCTAAACATACATGTTTTTGGAGGTGGGAGGAAACCGGAGTACCCGGAGAAAACCCACGGTGACACGGGGAGAACATGCAAACTCCACCCAGAGAGATCGTGAGATGTTAATATGGTCCGACCCGGGAGTCGAACCCACGACCTCCTTATTGGGAAGCCAGAGCTCTAACCACTTGGCTACCGTGCACCCCAACTTATGATGTATTTTCTAAAATTGAAAATGAAAAACTCGCTACTGACACGAGTTTCGAACCTGCACATTGTTGTACCTCGCACCACACGCTCAACAAGCTGAGCCAAACGACTGATGATGTCATCACGCAGCGGCGCGTCTGTCGAGTCAACTCGATGAGACGTCGGAATGAATTGAAAATGCACACCCTTTGCCCAGCTCGGCAGCACAGTCGCATTCAATGTTGACTCAATGTTGATTCTGAGTTTATTTTCTCTTTAATAAATAAAAATGTTTGCCGGGAAAATTAAGACGATATATAAAAAATATATCGTCTGGCCACTGTGTCCCTCTTTTGAATTTTAGTGGGCGTGATTAACAGATTAATGAGCCAATCATCTCCCGTGTGAAAACCAACATGGCTGCTTACAACAACAAAAATACGTAGAAAAAGTATCACGTGGAACTCAAAAACATTGCGAATTTCAGCAGAATCATTTAGAAAAGCAAAAAATTATTTCAATGTTGTGTGCACAATTGTCCTTTGTCAAGTAAAAATGACAAATACAGTGATAATTTAACAACTGTTAAATAGCAACCACATTGTACATTATGGGCCAAAAACCACATAAATTACACCGAAGTTTTATTTTCAGAAATGATATGCTCGGTAGCCAAGTGGTTAGAGCTCTGGCTTCCCAATAAGGAGGTCGTGGGTTCGACTCCCGGGTCGGACCATATCAACATCTCACGATCTCTCTGGGTGGAGTTTGCATGTTCTCCCCGTGTCACCGTGGGTTTTCTCCGGGTACTCCCACCGCCAAAAACATGCATGTTTAGGTTGATTGAGCATCACTGTAAATTTCCCTTAGTGAGTGAATGAGAGAGAGTGAAATGGTTGTCTGTCTAACCCTGCGGCAAGTTGGCCACTGTCCAGGGTGTTCCCCGCCTAAGGCCCAAAGTCACTGGGATAGGCTCCAGTCACCCACGACCCCTAACGGGATTAAGCGGTAGAAAATGAAGGATATCTTGTAGCACTTTCATTTTGTTAAATGATTGTTTAGACTTTCCAGGAAACTGTCAGTTATGTGTAAATTGTCTTTGCATTTTGACGACATATGTGAAGAGAATCTGTTTTAGAACTTAAATTACTTCTTGTAATTTCAAACTTTTAATTGTTAATTTCTTACTAAATTGCAGCCCAACTGCTTTAAAACCAGGACTATCACAAAGAACCAAGACAAAATGAGAAAAAACTAATAATCTGTCATATGCGTTTGATGGTGTTGTTCATTTTCTTTGACTGTACAAAAGAACTGAACTGCTGCATTCATTTTTAAGTTGACCGGCCACAGCTCCTCGCAGGACACCACGGCTTCAGAAAGTTATAGATAAAAGCTTAGGAGCAAAGCGTAAACCTGCGCCTGGAGAAGATGAAGTGTCCCCCGGGGCTGCGGTTAGTGATTCAGGAAGCACGAATCGACAAATACAGCATCCAAGGAGCAGGGCAGCGCAAGGTGAAGGAGAAAGGGTGGCGCATTGCACAAGTCAATAGCTCTAACATGGGTTAAACGGGCTGTTTTTGCTCATGTAATATGCATAAGTATTTTACAAGAATTGAGTTTTGCAGTGAATAAGTGTTTGTGCACATTTTTGAAGATACAATTAAAGGAGACATGTTGGGTTTTGTCTGAGTACTTTGTAATGAACTATAACATACAGTATGTGATTGGTTATTTACATTTTGTTCATGGTAAAACTCAAAGTTGATCTAAAACAATATAGACAGAAACATTGTATTCATGTAAAATGTAAACGTTTGCTACTAGCTTCGTCATCAATGCAAAGAGATGTTGTGGGCATAACTTGTGGGAAAAAACAGGCATTGTAACGAGGCGACTTCCAAGTGACGTTAATATTTATATTCAAGAAGCAAAATTTTGAAAATTGGAGAATGATTAAAGCCCATTTGACTTATATGACAAGGTATATATGATTTTGACTTACCGTATTTTGGTGAATATTTACCTTAGTTTTACGGCAGAATCCTTCCACGTGTGTCGTCAAAAAGCACCAAAAGGCAAAGACAATTTACACACAACTAACTGTTTCCTGGGAGGCTAAATAATTATTCTCAAAAAATATTCTAATTTGTCAAATCACAACATCTGTGTCGTTTGTGTGAGTTTTGACCAACATTTTCAATGTGGTTGCTAGGTAACAGTGGTGGGTTCACCTCTACATATGTAATATTTGCTGGACAAAATACAGCTTCAAACCTCATAGAAGGTTTCCAAGTGAAAACAAGCCAATTGTTTGGTGAAATATTAAATATAATCATGTTTCACTGAAAATATGATGTAACCTGTCATACGCACGTTAAATTGCAGGGCTGTGACGATGCGCTTTTGTCAAGATACGATACGATCGCGATACAAGAGGCTGCGATGGACAATATATTGTGACTCGGTAATAATTAAGTAATGAAATATTTTTACAATAATATGAAAAAAAAAATAAAAATTGAAAAGTCAATGTGTACTGCAAAACAGTACGTTTATTGTTCAATATTATTAGGAACTACATTGCGGCAGAAATTATTCAAAAATTTTCAAAGGTGAAGCTTTTTTATTGATATTATTATTTATATTTTAAATTGAACAATTGTCTTTGTTGTAAAACAAAATGTCCCTTTTCTATGTATTCACCTTGGTGTTGATCGATTATGAAAAGTTTGGTGTCGACACAATCCTGACGTGAACAGCTGAGCCAAAAAGTGCATTTAAATGTTCTTTAACTCTGCATTTTATTGTGATACATGTTCTACTATACGATAAGGTATAATACACCAAATAGTATCATGATATAGAATGTCCTAGCTTTACCAAATTGGAATGAAATTTGGAAAATGTTTGGAAAAATCTTTAATATGATGATTCTAGTGTAATAAGTTGTTATGCACCTTAAGCCCTCTTTTGAACCATGTAGAACAGGGCTATTCAATTATATTTATGAATGGGCCAGATTTTCGATGGACTATGGTTTGAGGGCCAGACTACAAAAACTAAACTACAAATGCAAAAGTATCATTATCTCGAAATCGACTTTTTTAATTGCGACAAATACAAATGAAAGAACAATGCACTGCCATCTAAAAACAAAATTTAAACAGAGGTCAGTCAAAACCAACCCAGTGTCAATCAACCACTTGAACTAAAACAGATCAGAGCAGCAGTGGGAATAGACCAAACCGAGACTAAACTTAGTCTATATTTGGATTACATCAGATATAAACTACAAGACTAGACCACCAAATTTGAGGCGAGACTAAACCAGGGCTATATTGTCTTCAACATTTAAATGGCGTAATAGAATCTGGATCAAATGATGCGAAGGCTACTGAAAAACGGAACAACAAATCCAGCCTATCAAGCAGTATGAAGTTCATGGAATGTATTTCATTGTGCTGGGCCAAAACAAACTGCTTAGTGAGCCACATTTGGCCCCCGGGCCGCCATTTGAATAGCCCTGATGTAGAACTTCACCTTCCAATACATAATTTAAGAGATTGCAAGATGCTGAGCTTTCGGATACTGCTGTCAGCTATTATTGGTAAACATTATGAAAGTGTCAGCTGAACTCCCACAGAGGACCTGAAGCTGCCGCGCTCTCATCCCACCACCGTCCTCCTGCTAAACCCAGTGTGTGCAGCCTCTTACGTAACAGCAGCTCGCCACAAAAACGCTCTGCCTGCCTCACAATGGTCCAGCTCTGTGTGCACAGCATGGGCCGCAGATACACACCGACTTAACCTTTGTACAAACACGCTCAATGGGAACCTCTGGAGTCAGGTCGTTACACGGTTCAAAACACAGTAGTGTACAATAGAGGCTACGCACTGGCTTCATTTTATCGGAAAAATGCTCCTCAACATTCTGACTGAGCGGTAAAACTATGTGAAGGACAGTCAATACCGTTTATTCCTCACTAAATTTAGTCAGTTTTGGAGAAATTAAAATTAAAGTGGATTGTCTGTTGCATAACTAGAGCTTAACTAGTTTGTTTGCTAACAGCAGTTGGCGATTTAGATCATTGTTTCTGTCACACAACAAATAATTCACTGATCAAATGGACTAAAAACACCCTATTTAAGCACAAAGAGAGCTGAACTACTGTATGTGTGAGCCCAAAGTGTTTCTGGTGTTTTTCTGCTTTTCTACCTCTGTTTATCAGACTTTCTCTTTCTACATGCCTCATATACACACTCAATATTCAGTCGTGGTTGTTTATATTTTTTTTCAGTCTGTAGCTGCTTTTTCACATTAGTTGTGTTTTGAGTTCCAACAGGAAAAAAAAGATCTTTGTTTCCATTGACTTACATGCATTTTCACCACTCACTGCTGACATTTAGAATGCTGTAATTTCATCTGCATAATCTCTATACATAAAGAGCCTCATAAAGCATTTGCTCAGGTGCAAAAAAGCTAACGATGCTAAAACAAAAGCAAAAATCTTGACACAACTGATATTTGTAACTCACACAGACCAGTTTTGTGGAAGATGTTGGATGTACACTAAACATAACCTGGCCACAAATATCTCACGATACTATTTTTAATTATCTGAGCCTCAGAAAACACTGCTCTGAAATTCCCAGATTTGTGATGTCACAGGTAGATCTCTGAGATCTTCTGCACTGTTTTTAAAGTGCATAGGATAGGTTTTTATATGAAACAAGTACCGTAATTTCTGGCCTATAAGCCGCTACTTTTTTCTCAAGCTTCGAACGCTGCGACTTATACGGCAAAGCAGCAATTATCAAGAGCGGCTTATATATGTATTTGATCATTTTTCTTACTTAAATCTAGTGGGTGCGGCTTATATTCAGGTGTGCTCAATAGGGCAGAAATTACAGTACATGTAATGTTGAAAAAAACAGGAAGTAGAAGAAAGATATTTTAATGACCTTATAAACACACTTTTAACAAAATTAGTGTTGTAGTGTATTTTTATGTCTCAAGTAAAAACATATTACATTAGAGGAGTTTTGATCCAATTTATTACGTGGTTGCTAGGCAACTCCCTAGCATGATGTCATCTATAAACAGAAAGTACATTTTTAATGCTGAAAAATTAGATGAACGCTGATGAACTGAGATGAACTCTGGAAAAAACTTAGTGAAATTTTAAATATATTTATCTTAACTGTTTTTGTGCAATGAGTAGTTCAATCTGTCATAGGCACTTAAAGTCTATGAATAACCTAGTTTAGCTTTGAGCATTTCTGCAGCATTACCACACTAATTACCCTGTGTCGTTTCCTTTGCACTTTTTTATATTGAGTACATGCAAAAAAAGGAAAGATTCAAAAAGAGCTATTTTAAATGAGTGATGCACACATTACATCACATTTGTCCTTTAAAATCTACTCTTTTTCAGTATTACATCTACAAATTTGATTATTTGCTTACCATTTTTTTAAGGTTTACTCCAAAGCAAACAATCTAAAAATATTGTTATTGTCAAAACCAGGACCCTCTTATTCTATATTTGGCTCGCAAAGAATTTACAAAGTACACAACATAGTTATGCTAATTTGACGGCGTGGACACTTTTACTTTAGAGGCAAATAAGCGGAAGTAATGTTTATCAAAGCAACGTTTCCAGTCTCTTAGGTTTAGCTGAATGCTGCGTCAACATGAAGCAAGAGCGAGGCTGAGCGGCTGAATGCAACTAAATCCACAAGAACTAATTTCCTGTGAGTTTATGAGATGCCAGAGTTGTCCCAGAGCTGAGTGTACCTGCAGAGAGGAAGGTCCAGCCCTCTTTAGGAATGAACATGGCTCGAGGATGGACAGTCACAACTTCATCCTCTTTTCCTGGGAAAATAAAGACATTCAATGTAAAAAATAGGATTAAGGGTTTGCTTTTTTAATGTTCAGACAAGGGACTTTAAACCAAAGTATAAGCAGGGCGTTAAAAGAGACATACAGTATTGTTTGTTTGATCCAAAATCTTCCCAAATCATCCAAAATTATTCGCAAATATTACAGTTTTTTCAATTTTACATAATATTTCACGGTCTTTTAAAGATTGAAGGCATTCCCTGATAAGTGCTTGAGGTCCCCGCACCCCTGGTTGAGAAAAACTGGTTTGGTTGATTAATCGGTCGATAGAGTTTTAGTTTATCAAAATATTGTAACTCAACCAATTACTGTATTTAGACTATATACATTAGGGCTGTACTCAATGTATCGATACGGGGATATATCGTGACAAGCTTATTGGCAATACGCGTATCGTTACAGGAAGGCGTATCGGGATACGTATCGGCATACTTAAATTCATATAATTTACACTTTTGAACCTGGACTGCAGCTTTAAGGCTGAAACTATTGAGCTTAACAATGACTTATTTGTAAGACACTTGTGTCTAACATAAAGAGTAGTTTGAAAATACAATTCCTCTGCATTTGACACTTCATATGTGACATATTGAGGAAATAATATCAGCATATGCATGTATCGGGATACATATCGTATCGTGACCTCTGTATCGGGATAGGTATCGTATCGGAAGGCTCTTGGCAATACCCAGCCCTAATATACATGTTCATTACACTAAAAAACTAAATGGGTTAGCTAAGAAATGGGGGGAAATCATTGAGTTAAAGTTGGAGTAGCTAACTTTTTGTTGTTGTAGATAAGTAAACTTTGTGTTTTCCCCCAGAAAGTATATGATTAATGCAGCCCTTTGTGAACAAATTAGCCCACAACGTACTCTCTGAATCGACTAATAAAGAATTTTTGTTTTAATCAGGAGCAGAATGCAGCGTTCTGATAGGCTGAAGGATTTATGAGAAGAAGTTGTCAGATTTAAAACCTAAATGTGTTTGCAGTGTGAAAATCACCTACCCCACATTTAATATTGCCTTTTTATTATTGTTTTCGGACTAAGTTCAATGCATTTTTTTTCTTTTCTAGCACTGTTTGGGTCAAAGACAGATTTCATTGAAAAAAAAAACAGCTTAAAAATAGAAAGAGGTCCATAGATTTCCTGTTCAAAACATCAGAACTAAAAAGCATTGTAAACATTTACAGTATCAAGCAGCAGATATAAACTTTTCATTTTTTGGGGAGGGAAAAGGCTACATGACAATTCTGAACCCTACATATTTTCCTTGTATTGTTGGACTAATCACAAGTAAATACTTAGACATGTGGGCGGAGATAGGTGACAGGTGAAAACAGGCAATACAAGAACACTTAAACATACAGGAATCAATCCAAATACAACTTTGACTT
The DNA here is from genome assembly GCA_038363315.1 of Mugilogobius chulae. Taxonomy (NCBI): domain Eukaryota; kingdom Metazoa; phylum Chordata; class Actinopteri; order Gobiiformes; family Gobiidae; genus Mugilogobius; species Mugilogobius chulae. The sequence goes on from CM076404.1 coordinate 34,726,997, forward strand.
AACTAATAATGAGACAACACAGTTACATCATGACTACAAACTCAGTAAAGTGAATTTAAGATGTCTCCTTTCAAAGTAATACCTTTTTAAGATGTTTGCTATACTGTACATCTTAAACTTCATAGTAACTTTAAGTAATTCTCCGATTGAACACTTAAGATATAATTCTGTTTGAAGAAGTACTAAAGGCAACAGAGAGAACAGTTAAATGCAAAGTATGTGATCTCAAAGTTTCCTTTTGCTGGATCGTAACTTTTTATATTATAGTATTTTAAACTTAAATAGCTTTTTCTAGTCCACCTATGAACTGAATGTTAGGCCCAATTTGTAAAAACAACCCCAATAAATCTTATTTTTAAATTAAAACATGACGCAGTTATGTAAAATTCAATGGAAATTATTTTAAAACCTGAACTGAAGACTTAAAAGGACCCATTACACATATAAATTGTTTCTTCTTAAACCATACTTGGAGTTATGTTTTGTATTTTATTCACAAATGCTTGAATAATCCCACATTCTTATGCTGTCCAGGTCTAATTTCAGACTCAGATCCAGTCGGATGGAGCCCGTCTGAAGTGCTGACCTTACTGCAGGGGAAATAATGGGGTTCGTAACAGTGAACCATCACATCCCACGTCAGCATGATGCAAATACCACTCACCACAGAAGAGCGAGGCAAATAAATACGTGCTGACATGGGAACTTGTCCATATAGGCCTTCGAGAGCAGTTCACACCTCGAGATTACTGTATTTTATAAAACGAGAGGAAGAGTCAGGGGAATAGAAGGCTCATCTTTATCATTTGAACCTCATTTTATTGTAAAGGGCTTATGCAGGTTTCAGCAATTCAAGCTTAACATAAGTAACATTAAAACAAGACATTTATGAGCTTAAAATGAAAAATGAAACATAGTGTAGCTCATAAATACAAGCTCCTTTTTATCCTTTTTCCATCTTTTAGCATTTTTAAAATGTTTATAATTATACTTTGTAAATGAATATCATTGGATTGTTGATTATGAAATGTTGAAAACAGTGTATTTATTCACATTGTGATTTTATCAGCTCTATTTTGTGCTTTTTTCTGTTTGGATAATGACTTGTCTTAAAGGTGAAGTAGCTGATTTTTACACTGCAAACATGATTTAGGTTTTAAATCTGATAACTTCCTCTCATAAATCCTTTGACACATGGTTAATATTGACATGTATTCATTTTTTGTTGCAATTATGCCATGAAAACAAACAGATAATGAAAGTGGAGAGGAACACCCAAGCTCAGCCAATCAGAGCGCAGCATTTAATTCAGACAGTGTTCAGTGGTATCTATTTTTCAAAAAGTGCTGCATTTATAATAGACTTTTTAGTGGAAAACACAAAGGTTACTAATTTATAACTAAAAAAGTTAGCTAGCCCAAGTTTAAGCGGAAGGTCCTGTCTTCATACCTGAGGAAGGTTAGAAGGAACACCGTGTGCTAAATAAATTCTTTAAGAGTGAGACAGGTTTTTTTTTCTACAAGATTTAGATGCAACGTGTTTTGAAATATTTAATAATAGAATAATCTATGAAAACATCTAGACTGATTAAAGGGGCACTGTGTAAGATTGAGAGGAATTTTAATTATCACATATAGTCCACAAACATTTAAATCATATTTATTCTTTACAACATGAATACTTAAGAGAGCACTGTTAACCAATCCACATCAATTGTGATACATTTATATGTATTCGAAATGTTTTATTACGGCCGTAATGTGAATATTGAAGCTAGATGTCACTATGGTAGATAGGCAAACTACACTTGAAATGCGCACCCTGGTGTTCAAAAGTGGACATTACTTGGATCACTTTATTTATTTATTTATTTTTCTTAGACAGTGCCCCTTTAAAGGCCCATCATGTAACTTTTTAACCAAAATATAAAGTTAGAAAAATTGTTTTTGTAATTTTGATGTCTTTGTTGAACTGAATACATTTGATGAATTTGAGTCTTTCAATTGCTTCCATGGCCACAAAATGAATCATTATTTTGCCTAGAAGAGAGTCTTCATATAAAGCCATAGTTTTTGCCATTAGAGCATAAAACAAATTCATCTCCATTAAGAATGTTCTAACGTAATGTTTAGACTTTCTATTTCTGTTGAATTGTGAAGTTGACCTTTTACCTTCAAAAAGTTTCATGAGTGTCATAAATGTGATTATAAAATAAAAGTAGTCACAGTAACCAATGCAAGTTTGGCTTTGTTGCAGCGAGTTTTGTGCAAAATGCAAGTTAAAGAACAGAACTGGTGATGTGTATGTCATTCTAAATAAAATGGACTATTAATAAAACCTTCTAACAACTCAAACATGGTTTGTAATTGTCTGTAAGTTTCTGTGTGTAGTTTTAGTGCTGCACTTAATATGTATAAATTACACTAATCGACTAATGGACATCTTTGACAGTTTTAACTTAGTGTAAAGTAAGGGAAAACTCATTCAAAAGTTCCAATATCTGTCCTAAATGTTCTATGAGCTCTTAACTGAAGAAAAGCAACACCTATTTTGGCATTTACAGAACAAAGTACAAAAATATATCAACACAGATGCCAGGATAAAATTCACAATGACCTGTTTTTAAATGAAATATTGTTCAAAAGTGGGACAAAACCACACAATGTTATTATCAGTAAAGCTTTTGATTATTCTGAACTAAAATTGATGTCTCTTTCAATTCAGATACTTTGTCACTAACAATAATAACAACACTCAGACAAACAGATTAAACAGGCCTCCGCAGATGGCCGTTTTTGTCAATTACACTCAAACATGTACATCTGCGTTTTCTTTTATCATTCGGAAGGCTTGATTCAGAAATTAGCATTCACGACTGAGACGCCCATTTCATTTCTGCCTAACAAAAGGTCAAAATATCTTGTGGCTGTAAAAACCGCTCGGAGGCTTTGAGCAGAATGTAAAGCAATCTCCAAAGGCCAGGCGTATTTATGGTGTTGGACATAGAAGTGACTTGGAAATAAACGTGAAAAGTTAGCTCGTGGATTCATTTTGGACAGATTAAAAACAATGGAATCAATCACACCAAAAACCTCTATAAATGAGCTACTGGTGGATAAAACAGAGGGCTCGCGAAGGACAAAGCTTGGGGAATTTTCATACTTACAGAGGTGCGTATTTACACTTATGTAAGCAAGTCTTACTCTGATTTTGTGGCTACATTTTTTCCAGTTTCATGTGTCATTTTCAAGATCATTAAAACTCGCTGTTGGCAAAGTGAACTACATTAAGTTATCCCTTATACTTTTCACATTAGATCTTACCTCGGTGTCTTCTCCTTTATCACTTTATCATGCCCCGAGAGACATTTAACTCACCCACACACCAAACTCTACGATTCATCATTTAAATTACCAGCAGGAGCCAGGAGGGACGTGTGTGAAGGTTTACCTGCGATGAACAGCTTCCTGGTCACTTGTAAAGGCTGTCTGGGCAGAGCTTGGAAGTTCTGGTGAAGAAAGAAAAAAAAACAAGATTGAAATTGCGTATGACAGGTCAGACAACATTTTTCAGAAAAACAAAGTGAACATGATTAAATTCAAGATTTTACAAATTAAAAATAACTAAACTTTTCATCCCATTTGACTATTTTGATGAGGTTTATAATTGTCTTTTGTCAAAATATGACGCTGATGTAGAGGAAACTCGACAACTGTTACCTAGCAACCACATTGTGTTTTAGAGCTCAAGTTCATTCATTCATTTTCTACCGCTCAATCCCGTTAGGGGTCGCGGGTGACTGGAGCCTCTCCCAGTGACTTTGGGCCTTAGGTGGGGAAACACCATGGACAGTGGCCAACTTGCTGCAGGGTTAGACAGACAACCATTCACTCTCTCATTCACTCACTAAGGGAAATATACAGTGATGCCCAATTAACCTAAACATGCATGTTTTTGGAGGTGGGAGGAAACCGGAGAAAACACACAGTGACACGGGGAGAACATGCAAACTCCAAGAGCTCAAGTTATTTTCTGTAAATTTGAAATGTTAGTCAGTTTCTTCCTAATTTGTAACTTAACTGCTGTAAACTTAACCCCTTGAAAACGAGATGGCACATCTCAAGGGGCATCCCATTAAAATAAAAAATAAATATTTACCAAAAAGACAATCGCACCAATCTAGGTAAAAAATACAAAAAATATCATAATCTGTATGGGCTTTCAGGGATACTAAACAATAAACCAATTCAGTTGAATATCCCCTTCTCATTCCGGCCTATTTTCCCTCACATGTCTCACATGTCACATAAAATCTGTAAAAATCCAAACTGTTTCTGATCCTTTGGAGCACAAACAAATGGCTAGACTCTTTTTAAAGCTGTATCACCGTAGTTTTATCTTCTGATGTCTCACAGGCTCTGATCAGAAGTGAGAACTTTCTCCAAACAAAAGAAAAACAGAATCTAATTTCCGCCTAATTCTTTTGAGGAGGTAGATAAAAGAATTGGTAAAGCTGGTGTTGACAGCTGAAACCTGACACTAAATTTGGCAAATTTGGGGTTTTGACATTTCCTCTTCAAAAGCTGAAGGTAATTGAGGTCAAAATGCGTTTTAGGGACCTAAAATGTAAGCAGAGCCGACACAAAAGTCCTATTAAATTTTTGGACGGCTGATTTGACTCTAAATAGGAGGGACACAATGGGATTTTTATCTTTAAAATTTGTGTACATTATTTTTATATAATAATTTTTCAAGAAAAAGAGGGACAGCACTTTGAAGGAATGCTGGAATGAAAAGATATATAAGTTGTGTAAATACCATTGACAAACTGGTTACTTTTTAGGGGAAAATTTAGTGCAAACTAGGAAAACTTAGACAGTTTTCAGGTCAAAATAGTCCAATAGTGAGGGTGTGTTCTCTGCAGTGGCCTTAGTACAGTATAAGTAACATCAATATTGATTTGAATTACACACTGCTCCTTATACCTTCAGACTCCGCCCACTCACCTAATTTAGCAGCACAGAGTGAAATGTGATTGTGGGCGGAATTTAAGGGTTTAACGTCACATTAAAGGAGGCCTATTGTTTTTTATTTTTCTGTATATTTATTAAGACACTATGGCATATGCAGATCAGTAATTCACGTAAGATGATTCAAACGTGCAAGAATCAATCTAAATACAACTTTGGGTAAACTAATGATGAGAGAACACTGCTGTAACATGTCTAAAGTTAAACTATTCCTGTAGCATCAAATTTCCATTTTTGTTCTTCTTTATTATAGATAATTTGATATGGCTTTGTTCAAGTAAGAAATCAGGATTGTTCATCTTCAAATGAGTTATTTTGCTCTTATTGTAAGGCATTCTCCTCCAACACAAATTGAACATGAAAGAAAAGGCTGCATCAGCTTCTACGTTAAAATTCTTGTAAACGGTAATCCAACCCTTTAAAACGTCAATTTACTTTGGCTCAAGGTTATTTATAGGGACAAGAAGTATAGATTATTAATAACACCCCTGGAATTGCAGATTAAATCAATATGGAAGTACCCACTTTGTGTAATGAGATGACTGAAGGTGCATAACCAGGTCATAGCCGTGATTAAAAAATACATGTGCTTTATTTGCTCTCAGCTCCGTAGCTTCCACCGTGGCCCTGCCTTACAGAAAGAAATCGACTTGCAGGCAGCTTTCACTGTCCATTTATTATTCACAAGAGGGGGATAAATGCAGGACTGCAGTGGAAGGGCGTGGACAGTCGAATTCATGCAGAGGGGGGAGGAGAGCACCGGATACGTGACCTGCAGCATGTGTCAGGGCCGGTGTGAAAGGTGCAATCCAACAACAGCACGCGGAGAGAAAGTGATCGGAGATTCACTGTGTCAGATGTGAATGCTCAGCTCTACCCACAATGCACCGGGCGCGCTGTAGTGACGATAGCGTAGAGTTTTATTGTTGCAGGACTAACAGAGTTTTATTGCACACTGCAGTGGCGCCGAGAGGAAATAAAAAGGATGATTATTTGAAAGATTGGTTATGATGCATCTTGTTTTAAATAAAAAACACAACAGGCATTTTCTTGTGTAACCAAAATCAACAAATGAAAATATATCAGTATAAGGTCTTTAGATTATTCATACTTTTGACGGTACCACTTTATAATAACTACACCTCATTTTGCCTTAAAAAGCATAAATAAAAACTGTGAATGAAGTTTTATTCAACTTCATTGTTTTATTCAACAACAATGAAGTTGAATAAAAGCATGTTTTTGTAATTTTGACTACTTTAATGGGTTAAAACAAAACTAAAAACCTGTGTGTTTACTTTGAGTGGGCTTGCATGACCAATGGACTGTTTTTTTGACCTGGTCGAGGGCCTCATGTTGTGTTGTGTTCCTTTAGCTATGGCAAAAAGTGTATTTATCCTCATTCAAAATGTCCCAAAATATGGTTTTAATTTTACAAAATTGTCTAGTTGACTTTTAACTTCCAGAAAGTTACACAGTGCGCCTACAATTATGCATGAACATTAAGTTAATTAATGAATGATACAGTTTACTAAGGCTTAGTAACTCCTTACCTATGGAGCTAAGATTAGTATTTAGGATTGGAGGAGAATGTTCAAAGTAATTCAAGCTCATATGACAGATTAAAACATTGTTCTAATGCTGACTTACTTTAGTCTGATAATCTATGTAGTAAACATTTATTACAGTTTTACAGCAGTTAAGTTACAATTTATGAAGAAATTGACAACTAAAAGTAGAAAATTACAGGAAGTAACTTAAGTTCCAAAACAGAATCCCTCCACACGTGTCGTCAAAAAAGCTCCAAAATGCAAAGACAATTTACACAAACTGAGACAGTTTCCTGGAGTTAAAAGGAATCATTTTATACAACGTAAGTGTTGCAAGTTATTTTCATTAATTAACTGATTATTTTTTATATTAATATTTGACATACTGTGAGAAAATACGCTTCATTACACTTCTTGAATTTATGCACCTGTACATGTACTCCTAAATTGAGCAGATTTTGCTTGTGACGTAAGGTTATCTGCTAATGGATCAAGATATAATTTGCATGATTCAGGTGACATACAATTATTTCTTTTCTTAGTTCAGGCTAAAAGAAAGTTATTTTTTTTAAAAGAACAAGATGTGTTTTGTTATTATTCTAAGTACAAAAGGTTCTGTTCCATTTGCACCTGCAGATCATTTTGCAAAACTCAAGATAAAAGCTTCTTATGTGTTTATGGCCATAATTTCTACAGCTTTTGTTTTATGTCAAGACAAAATGCAAACTGCACAAGGAGATCTGTTTTTACGCTAAGTGAACACAGCTTGTCTTAATGTTGCCACATAAAAACAAACACCAAACGTGGCAGGTACGGTGCAAATATGAGGCAATAAACTGAACAAGAGCAGATGTGCAGCAAGAAATAGACACCGAACGCCATTAGAGAAGCTCCATTAAACCACAAAGGACGATGTTACCTTTCTAATTACCTCTTATGTTGAGCTTACGTAAATACCCCTGTGTTTTCTAAGCTGCAAATACAAACTACACATATACTGTATACACTGTAAAAAATAACAGGGCAGTTTAACTTAAAAATTAAAGTTTTATGTCAATTGAACTCGTGTGTGAGTTGTCTGTTGTTCTCTGTCTCTTCTCTTTTTGACTCTCTCTTTCATTCTTCTTTTTCTCTCCTCCTCTCACTCTTTTTCTTTCACTCCTACTCGCTCCCCCTATTCGGACTTTTTTCCTCTTTCTTCTCTCTCCTCAACTTTCTCCCTCTCCCTATCTCTCTCTCTCTTCTTCATTCCTCTCTCCTCTTCTAACTCTTTTTCTTTCACTCTTTCTCTTTCCCCTCACTCTCTGACTCTCTCCCTTTCTCTGCCTCTTTCCTCTATCTCTCCTTTTCTGTCTACCCCGTTTTCCGTCTCCCTCTCCTCTTTCTTTACCTCTCTCCCTCTCTTCCTCACTCTGACACTCCCCCCTTTTTATCTGACTCTCTCTCTTTTATTTCACTCTTTCTCTTTCCCTCACTCTGTCTCTCCCTTTCTCTCTTTCCTCTATCTTTCCTTCTCCGTCTACCCCTTTCTCTCTCCCTTTCCTCTCGCTGATTTTCTACCTCCCACTCCTCTCTTTCTCCATCTTTCTTTCTTTTCCTTATTTCTTTTCTCTTTTTCCCCTCACTCTGACTCTCTCCCTTTCTCTCTCTCTCCTTCTCTGTCTACCCCTTTCTCTCTCTTCTCTTTCTTTCCCTCTGTCTCCCTCTCTTCCTCTTTCCTCACTCTCCAACTTTCTCCCACTCTCTCTTCCTCATTCCTCTATCTCTCTTCCCACTCTTTATCTCTCTCTTCTTCCTCTTTTTCTCTCCTCCCTCTTTTCTTTTATTCTTTCTTTTCCCCCTCACTCTCTCCTTCTCTGTCTACCTTTCTCTACCTCTTCCCCCTCTCTCTGACTCTTTCCCTCTCCTTTCTTTCACTCTCTCTGTCTCCTTCTCTTCCCCTTTCCTCACTTTCTGACTCTCCCTCCCACTACTCTCTTTCTCTATCTATCCTACTTTTCCTTATTTCTCTCTCTCCCTTTGTCTCTTTCCTGTCTCGCTGACTCTCTCTCTCTCTCTCTCTCTCCCTTCCTCCCTCTCTCTCTCATAACTTAAAAATCTAAGTTGCAAATCTTTGAAGTTATAACACAAAGATTTAAGTTCATTTTACTTATCGGCCTTGTGAGTTTTTGCAGTGTACACAAGCAGAATCTCACACAGACAACTGACTTATGTGTTTTTTTTTTATCTTTATTTTATTTTGTTTAATTGGAAACATACCATAAAAATATTTAGTTGTTGTTTTATTGTATGTAAATAGCTACCAGAAAAAAGTGTGTCCTCTTACGCAGCGCAACAAATCAGATCTTATTCCATCAAGAATTTTAAAAACTTTACAAATGATTACCTATTTCATTTTATTTTTGTAGAGGCAAAAGGCTAAAATGCATTTAAGGCCTGACTCGGTTAAAAGGTTTGCAGGTTCTTGTTTTGAAGCAGAGAACAGAAAAAAGACAAATCAAGCAGACAACCACACAAAGTTATTGCTACAAGTGAAATCTACAGTCACAAAAGTCTGTGTTTCTTGAAAAAGGAGCATCAGGGCGTCAGAGAGAGAATGTGCTACTAAAGAAAACCTGAAGTCAGAGCAGTTTCAGGTTATAATGACTTCGTCTGAGGCAGAATGATCTACAGCTGCATAAATGTCGAGTGTCTTCAGATATCACAGACATAACACAAGTTGAATGCTCTATAATGTGAAGTATTTAGTTTAGCGCTGAGGTCACAGAGACCTGCCGACGCTTCAGACACAATGCAAAGCTTCAAAGAAAACTTCTAGGATCAAAACATTTCAGAAGTAATTTTAATATGATATAACATATACTTCCAGCTCCTATTCTAAAGTTATAACCGTTTGGTGGTTAGACTATCTGCACTTTTGAGGCAAACCAAAGTTAATGCACAATTCTATGGCTAAGTTTAGGATTGGTTCTTATGTAAGGATTAGCAAAAGTAATTTAAAAATATAAACAATGTCCTGATTTTCTAGCACTAAATAACTAACTAACTTTAACCTTATAAGCCACCAAAACTTATTTCACATTTCGTCCCCATACTTATATTGAAATGAACTGAAATACAGTATTAAATTTCATCTATTTATCATTATAGGTTTGAGAGAATCGATACCAATATCAAAAATGCGACATCATGATAAATCACCAAATTATTTAATTTTAAAGCCATTAAATGGTCATCACATTAGAAAAAGGGTCTGGAAGTAAATTATCAGTACATGTTTGTTAATCATTTGGTAGGGTTTTTCTAATAATAATTTACTCACACTTGTAACTGATTTGTAGCTGTTTGTGTGAGTGTATCTGAGTGTTACCAAACATTTTTAATTGGCTCTGTGCACGGAACATCAGTTGGCTTGTTTTTGGTCAAATTAGCTAACTTCTGTACACACAAGCATTTCCTGTTAGCATTTAGATACAAACACGTCTCTTTGTGAAGTCTTTAACATGTTGGTGAATTTTTCTTCTGATTTGTGAAGTCTTTACCATGTTTTCTTTTACATTCACCTCAACTTACAGTCACAGTCTGATCTTCTGAGTATTTATCGTTTTAAGCTGGTGTAGTGAACACATCATAGAAATGAACTGAACAGGAAATGCACAGAAGTTAGCCATTTTGAACATAAACAAGCTGAAGTTCCGTGCACAGAGCCAATTGTTCAACAAGAAACTTGTATATAAAGCCAGTAACTGTGTTTAAAAACAAAAAGGCATGTTGTTGTTCGATGGTTGTTGCTTCCTTCGTGAGTCAAAGTACTGTAGGTATAAAACTAAATGGGGCTCATTATAGTGGAAAATCAAGACAAAATAAAATGGACTCTTCTGAGTGAGCTGTGAGTCAATATAACGCTTCAGTGAAGTGCTGGGATCAGCCTTGAGAGGCTTTTCGCTCAGTGCAAAACATTAAACGACTGAATGCAAAACTAACTAGCGCTTTTATCCTTTACAGTCCATCGAGGTTTTAGATGATTTTGCCAGAAATAAAAATAATAACAGGAGAAATATCGGTGAAAACTTCAAAGTTAACGGTACATTATAAAAGATCATGTTAATACCTGTCATTTAAACATTTCTCTCTCCCTGCCCAGAGTGCTTCTCCTAAAATTATCTCTTTTATGACAGTCAGATCACTTCCATTCAAACAGTTTCATTGTCACAGCAGCTTGTGATCTCTGAGCCTGCTGGACTGAATCTTTTATGCTTCCATCCTCATCAACAGATGCAGCATCATGAGCAAACGGTTGTTTGGGTAACTAAATCACATATTTTGGGAATGATAAGCAGGAGACTGACATGGTTAACATCCAATAGCCATTAAAGTGACACTGTGCATAAAGTAATTTCATCTACAAAGAAACTATAAAACATTAATTACATTGTTGGTATTCTTATAACCATTATTCAGGACTTTTTTCACGATTCACTGAACATAAATCTTTGTAATCTTTAAACAGAGATGCAGTACAATTCTGGGTTCAAACACCAGGCGGTTCAAGGCCTTTCTATGTGGAGTTTGCATGTTGTCTTCATGTCTGAGTAGGTTTCCTCCAAATTGTCAAGTTTGCCCTACAACTAAAAACAATTACAATAGAGGGATTTTCACTTTCTGCAATACTGCGCATGCTCTATAAGAGCCCCTCTCCAACTGCTTAGCTAGGGAAACTTCTTTGAATAAATCAACTAAACGGGACGAGAGCTAGCTATTTGGATCAGGTCTGAACCGGTCTGACAAGACGTCTGTCTCCAGAAGCTTCAGACAGTGTTTTTCTCTGCGTGTTTTCACCTGAATGTAACTTTTAAGGGTCGTAGGGTTGAGTTTCATTCACAGATGCTGATTAAGCAGCAGAACTTGTTTTCGCACACTGATAAACTCTTGTAGTTCGCTGACAACGGAGCTTTTTTAAACTTGTTTCCACTGTTTGTGTCTATGAGTCGCGAGCATTTCTGCAGGTCAGGTGTGCATGCATCGCTCGTGTTGATAAACAAAAAATCCCTCTACGCTCTCCTCAAGACTCCATAATTTCTGTAGCCCTTCAACTTTAAATAAAGTATATATATATATATATATATATATATATATATATATATATATATATATATATATATATATATATATATATATATATATATAATAAAAAATAATTTCCTCTGTGCAAAGCAAAAGATAAACAGCTGATGATATATCTGACCAGAGCCTAACTTAATCGCAGTTGCAGTCAGTAATCTAAGGTTAAATAATTAATAGCTTTTAAACTCTTAATATCTGCATAAGTAATGGGCCATAACAGCAAGACATAGACTATAAATAAACATATAACTGATCCTGATTCTCTTTAGAAATTCAGCACCTCGGCTAGTTCCATCTGAACAGCCTCTTCACTTAGTTTCAGAGTTTTATCTGGTAAAGTGTTTTTGTAACTTACCGGATGTGTGGCTGAGATTCTCCCCGTCACTGCACTCGTCTGATGCCATGTGGAGGAAATGTAGCTCTAAAAGAAACAAGGCAGTTTATAATTACAGCATATGGTAAAACCGAATAAAACTTTCACAACAAATAGTGAGTAACTGGAAATGTGTCTGAAGTCTGAAAAGAACAGCTGTGATGCTTGTGGCCATTATGACTTGTCTTTGAGGCTGCCAGATTCTGATTCTGAACAAGCCTTTTGGGGGATGATTTTAGTGTTTGTCTTTGTACAATCAACAGAGTTACCTTTAAGTACAAGTAGAAATATTGTTGTTATTACACACTATCTAGAAACCTTATAGACAAACAAATAATACTGGAAAAACAAAGACAGATTTGCAGCAGCAGCAGCGTTGAGTAAACCCAGACAAACACAAGCTGCTGCTGTGTGACAGACGATGCCCGTGTGGACAGACACTCTGCCGCAAAAGCAAACTGTTCATTTTCTGCAAAGTCAGTGGAAGTCAATGGTCTCAAATACAGAGCCATCAAAGCCCTGGAGTGCATGAAAAAGATCTTACAAACAAAAAGCAATGTGTCTGTCTTGGGTTGCATCTGTGTTGAATATTTTGTTTGAAAATCACAAAACAAGCTGTTGTCGTCATGCTTCACAGTCATGGTAAATAAATAAGTCAATGAATGTCTCACTTTTGTCATCATGCAGGAGAGAATTCCATCAACAAAAGTGGACTTGATCTTGTGGATCTAAAAGACAACACAGATTTACTTGGACGGAACAACTGTAAAAACATCGAAAAGAAGCCACATAAACAGACGAGGCACCTGTCGGTATTCCAGAATGATCTTTGGAAGAGGGTGAAGATCTTGCAGTTGTAATAACTGTTGGCAAATAACATCATAAAAATAATATGTCATTTATGGATCTCGTTGTTATTGTGTCGGTCATTGCACAACAGTGTGTTTGAGAAATATGTTTTAGTTGAAGTAAAATCCTACAGCGGCCTCTGATGTGGACTGCTGTTTGTTGATTGTTTTGGGAAGTTTCTTGTTTTCACATCGCTCATGGAGACGTAGTTTCTCAAAAAGAACCTGCAAGCATACAAAATATATCCAACACTAATACAATGTTGGGAAATATAAGGAATGCTAAGAAGGTTGTTCATAGAGAAAAGTTGAATAGTGTTCAGAAAGCAAATAGTCTGACAACATTAAAACAAAGTAAATCTATTCATTTAATCTTAATAGTAAGAGTATAAACACATACAGTACGTAGCTGTGTGCTGCTGGTCAGCAAGAACATCTGTCCAGCCGCTTTGTGAGCCTCCTGTTCCAACTGTTTCATTTTTGTCTGCAACACAAATCAAGCGGACATACAGCAGTTTAATAATTTGTAAATTGGGCAACAACTTTACAACTTGTTCAGCCTCAGTTATTCTTTTTAGTTTATTCTTCGGACCTTTCAAGCAAACTCCATTCTCACTGGAAAATCATAGGCTAAGTCTGTTTTTAGTAACCTGGTCAGACAAATTAATTCTCTCTCAATCTTTGTGAATTCACCAACTAGAGAGAAACCCAGCTGAACCCCCATCAGCCGATTGGTTTGCAGCTCAAACCAGTGGTTTAACTGTCCAATCACATTGTAGCTTGGGGGCAGGTGGCTAGCAGAGATGAGAGCAAGTAGCACCTGGATGAAGCACAAAGATGTGTTTCTGCTGTTATTGATTCTGTTTTAGCAGAAATACACAGTATTTCCTTTTTGAAAGAACAGTGACACTTGTTCTATCCCACGTGCACATTGGAGAAGTTATTACAAGTCAGATGTGATTGGTTAAGCTCAAACTAATGTAGGCAGGCACTAGTTAACATGTCACCCAAACAGCTTGAAGTATTTCATCAAATGTCCCACTTTTTCCCCAACACTTTCAGAGAGGAAGGTTCCAGATGAATAATGTGGAAGAACACAAATCAAAGTTCAACACAAAGTTCAGTTTTCAGGGTTTTAGGGAAAATAGAAATAAACACATAAGAATGACAATCAATTATCTTCATGTATTTATTTATGGTTTGAGAATAGATGCAGTGAAGGATCTGGACACTAAATTGAACAAAAAGTGACTTAAGTCCGAGCTGCAACTGGCGATACAACCGGCACAAAGACAGAAGAGGATAATAACGTTAAACAAGTTGAGAGGGAAATCTGTGAGCTGGAAGACGACAGTGACTACAAAGTGAAAAAAGGCCCAGAGCGGATTTGAGAGGTGAAGGTGGGAGAACTTGACAACGCATAAGAAGTTTTAGGCTGTTTGAGAATCCCAGAGCAACAAAGCAAATGATGAGAATGTAAATGAGATCTGTGGTTATAAAGGCAAAGCAGCAGCAGAGATTCATCCGTTACAGCAGCTGCTTCTTTGTGCATTTACTCAGTTTCAATACAAATGTGTCTCAATTATCACAGCAATGGATTCAGGTGTTTGGTTTTTGTCTCATCAGTTTGCCTTTTGTGCAGACAGAAAAAAAAAGGCTTGTAATTTTGGTCAATAATTCATTAACCTTAATTCATCTCAGATCATTACTGCAAACTAAGGCTGCAACTAACAATGAATGAAATAACAATTACTAAATCAGCTGACGATTATTTTAATAACTGATTAGTTTTGATGAATCGATTAACTTGTTGAAGCCCTACAGTAAACGTTCCCTGTGAATTGACCTGTTTATCATTTTGCTCTTAGTGCACAGACAGCTTCATCAATACTGAATGATTGGCTTTACTCCTGAACACAAACATGAGTCAATAATGCACAGGCTTCATGCAAATTGTAGTTGGCTGCAACAACTTAATCGATTAATCACAACTAATCGATTGCTGAAATAATAAACTAATTTAGTAATTGTCAACTGGTCTTTTATTACCAAAATAATCATTAGCTGCAGCTCTGATTGTGACTGCAGAAGTGGGAACAAGTCACTGTTTTGCAAGTCTCAAGTGAGTCTCAAGTTTTTGGCCTCAAGTCCAAATCAGGTGCAAAGTTAGAGCTCCAACAAGTCCAAGTTAAGCTTAATTTTAGACTCTTTTCAAGTCTTTATATCAAATTAGGCAAGGCAAGGCAAAATTATTTGTATGCACAATTCATACTCAGCAACTCAAAGTGCTTTACAAAACAAATTATCGAATGCATCTTATATTTCTACAATAATTTTTTTTTTTTTTTAAATAATCTATCTCATTTAAAAGACATTTCTGGCCATAACAAAAGAAGTGAAGAGGGACAGTTCCAGTTTGCTAATGTAATATTACAAGTATCAAGTCGTCTCAAGTCACAAAGCTCCAGTCGTGAGTCACTTACCTTCAAGTCAGAATCGAGTCTCAAGTCTTAGTTCATTTTATCAAGTCAAGTCTCAAGTCATCAAAATAGTGACTCCAGTCTGACTCAAGTTTAAGCCACAACCTGCAAGTCCATACCTCTAACAGGGTTCCCACTCATATCCCAAGAACATTTTCCAGGACGTTCGCAACAAGGATTTTGTGTAATCACGACATCTACATCTCCAAAATTTTGCCCGTTTTGCCAAGTTTGTGACAGCCCAATAGTCCACATTTATGACAGTAAAAGTATATAAAACAGTCGTACGGTTAGTTCTCAGTCAAAATTTGATTTTGTCAGACGGGGCAATTTGCAAAGCTGCAGTTTGCTTTGATAGCCTTTTTTAGGTGTTTCATGAGCATCACAGTTACAGTATTTTTGCAGTGGTGCAGGGAGAAAAACATGAGTGGGGGGTCTGGTGGTCCTCCCCCATTATTTTTTGAAAAATTAAGTCAATTTTGGTGCAACCTGATTTTACAGATTTCCAGTGTCTGAGGAACATGAGAAAAAAATCATGGTTTTTGACACTTTTTACCTCAGGCCTTTGAACTAAAATCAAACTACTGTTGACCTTATTTTGTAAAAATGTATGCCTCCAAGTAAAACATTTGGATAAACAGCCAAGTGAAAAAATGATAAATTAAATTATTTTGGATGTACGTTTTTGCAATTTGGGTTTGCAAATCCCATTGTTTGAAATTAGCTGGTTGAATAATATTTGACTGATAACCGCTGCAGTCTGTTTGGTTACAACATAATCATTTGTCCACTTGAGGAGAAATCAGGCCAACTCGTCAATTTCAAGTGTTTAATCTGTGGTTTCTGTAAACACAACAAACAAAGTAAACAGACTCTGTAATAATCCTGAACATATTCAATGTAGCTTAGCAATGCTAATTAGCATACAAATATCTGCTATCTTCTATAAACATATACTTTACAACAACCAACGAAGAAATATATTTTCCTACAAACAGAACTTACTTGCTAATGCACGCACAGAATATCTTCATATATTTGTTGCAGAAAAACTTGAACATCAGGCCATTTCTCTCATTCTAGAAACGTGGGTCCTAGTGGAAAACTATTAGGTGGCCCTGAGCATGCCTAATTAAAATAACAACTAAAAGTATCCACTAGGTGGTGCTAAATAACTTAAATACTGGCCCTTTTTAACAGCCGCCCCCAAATATGTGTAGCAGATTTGTGTTCAGGAGGCCAGCTGAAATTCACATGGGAAAGGCAGGTAATTTGATGAGGCGAGACACAGGTCTGATGAAGATCTTATCCTTGACTTGAACTTCAGCAACTCGCACTTTATTGTCACTTCCATGCAAAATGGATTTGATGGTCCCGATAGACCACAAGGCTCTCGGTGACTGTGGATCTGCCAGCATGACCACTGCTCCAACTGTTAGATTGTCTTTATCTTCCATCCATTTATTGCGAGTCTGCAGGGTGGGTAAATAGTTCTGAATAAAACATCTCCAGAACTGATCACTAAGGATTTGGCTGTGTCTCCACCGCTTTTTGCTCAAAAGTTCAGTTTCTGGATACACCACTTGCGGTAAAGCAGAATCATGCCGCCCCATCAAGAGAGTATTTGGTGTGATGGGATCCGGATCTGCTACATCTGATGACACATAACCAAGAGGTTTGGAGTTCAGTATCCCCTCTATCTCTACTAGAACTGTTCTCAGCACTTCTTCAGGAACAACCTGCACTCCCAAAGTGGAACGAAGAGCTGATTTTACCGACCGGATCTCTCTCTCCCATACTCCTCCAAAATGCGGGGCTTTCGGGGGGTTAAAGTGAAAGTCAATCTGATGCGGGGCCAACTTCATCTTCAGCAATGGAGCAAGTTCATTAAAGGCCTGCTCTAGTTCTGAATTCCCCCCTCTAAAATTCGTTCCTTGATCCGAAAAGACTTCATGAGGTTTGCCTCTTCTTGCAATTAACCTACGTAGAGACATTAGGAAAGCATCACTGTCAAGACTGCCAAGAAGATCAATGTAAACTGCTCTGGTTGTCATACATTTATACAGGATGCCCCAGCGTTTCTCAGTTCGTCGTCCTACTTTGACCTCCAGGGGCCAAAACAATCCATTCCTGTAGAATAGAAAGCTGAATGATAGAGCCTGAAGCGGGCTTGAGGTAGGTCTGCCATCTTGGGAACCTCTGGTTTTGCTCTCCATTTCTGACATTCAGCGCATTCATATTGAAACTTACGAACTGCCTGTCGACCCTTTAAAATCCAATAGCGTCTGCGCATCTCTGCAAAAACCCGCTCTGCTCCCGGGTGGCATAACTGCTGATCATAGGCTTTGATGAGGAGCTTAGTAATGTAATGCCCTGGATCAAGGACTATTGGATGAAGGGTATCTGGAGTAAGATTGCAACGACGGAGACGCCCACCGACTCTTATCAGTTCCGTTTCTTGATCCCACTCGGGGGACAGTTTAAGCAGTCGACTTTCAGCACCAACAGGTTTCCCAGCCTTTAAGCGTTCCACCTCTATGGGGAAATTGTCTCTTTGCACAACTCTTAGAGCAATTAATTCAGCCTGCCTGAAATCCTCTGCTGTAAACTTAGGATCATCACTTGCCGCCCCGTGTTGGTCATAAGCAATGGCCTTTAGCAGGTCTTCGAAGTGATTGAACTGATGTGGATCAAGTAGTGTTGGGACAGTGCCCCCTGAGATCTGGCCACAAAATATGGACTTCCTCACGTCTTCAGGAATATCTTGACTTGCCTTTTCTGGGTTTACAGGCCACTGTGATGAGGGTTTTCTCAAGAACTCAGGCCCTTGGCTCCAATGATTTTTTTCTGAGAGATAGGCAAGAGTCTTACCACGTGTGATATCATCCGCGGGATTGTTTTGTGACTCAACATACCGCCATGACTGTGGACTGGACAGTTCTTGTAATTCAGCTATCCTAGTACCAACGAATACTTTGTACTTACAGGACTCTGACTGCAGCCAAGTTAGGACCGTTGTGGAGTCTGTCCAGTAAATGTAATCATGTATCTCCAGAGTGAGCTCCCTTTTTAACACTGATGCGAGTTGAGCCCCACTTAAGGCAGCGCAAAGTTCCAACCTGGGCATCGAGAGCTGTTTCTTTGGGGCAACTCGTGATCTCGCAGCCAAGAAGGATACTTGTATGTTCCCATCTCCAGAATCGGTACAGAGGTACCCGACAGACCCGTATGCTTGTTCTGAAGCGTCACTGAAAATGTGGACTGTCCTACGGCAAATGGAAGGGTTAGGGACAGAGTCAGTGTAACATCGTGGTAAGGAGACATCTGACAGCTGAGAAAGTTCATTCTCCCAGATTTTCCAAGCTTCAATCAGATCATCAGGTAAGTCAGGATCATCCCATTCTCGCCTTTTCATCCAGAGCTTCTGCACTAACACTTTGGCTCTAGTGATGTAGGGGCTTATGTATCCCAGAGGATCGAACTGACTAGCTAGAACTTTGTAGATGACTCTCATTGTGGGCTGCTCTCTAGCGGATGGTGCAGGTTTGTAGCTTAATGTATCGGTCCGGCAGTGCCACATAAGCCCCAAAGCCAGCTCTTGAGGATCGTGACTATTTTGAGTGAGCCAAAGTTTTGTACTGTCAGATGTGCACTCAATGGGGAGATGGCTTATCACTTCTGGGTGACTGCTTGCCCACTGACGGAGTTCAAATCCACCATTTGCCAATAAACTCCGCAGCTTGTTGGCCAACATCTTAGCTTCCTCCACTGAATGTAGACTCTGCAGCCAGTTGTCTACATAAAAACAACGTTCCACGGCAGAGCGCACATCATCGTTAGGCTGGCTGTGAGCAGTTACGTGGGTTTGTAAAGCAAAGGTTGCACAGCAGGGACTTGAGACTGTTCCAAATGGTAGAACTAACCACTGGTAGATATCGGGAGGCTCAGCATTTGTGTTCCGCCACAGGAACCTCAGGTAGGGCTGGTCCTCAGGTAAGAGACGCACCTGGTGGAACATGCCCTTCACGTCGCTACTGATGGCTACAGCATTCTCTCTGAAGCGCAGCAGAACTCCCAAGAGACTTGAACTGAGCGTGGGGCCAGGACGCAGATGCTCGTTCAAAGACAAGCCTTTGTACTTATATGAACAGTTGAAGACTACTCGGTTTTTAGCATTGTGAGTTACCATATGATGGGGAATGTACCAACCTGGACTTGAATCAACTTCATCAGGAGTGAGCTTCTTTACATACCCTGAAGAGAGGAGTTTGCTGATTTCCTCTTTATATGCAGCAGTTTTGCTTGGGTCGTTTATCAATCGTTTTTCTGTACTGCGCAGGTGGGGAAGAACTGCCTCTTTTGGGGCTGTAAGCTCAGGTAGGTCCTTTCTCCAAAGCAAAGGTGTAGCGTACCTAAGAACACCGTCTATTTCAACTCTGACAGTTTTTGTCTTCCAATGTCTTGAGTGCTTCAGAGTCCTCTCTTGACCTTGTAACAACCTTTTCGCTTCGATAAGGCAAAACGTCAAGCTGCCAAAGACGTTCAACATGAGCAAAGAGGCTGTCTTGGGGGATGAAAGTGGAAGTTAATAGGCACTGTGCAGAAGGGAGGGAATGTTTTAAGAATTTTGATGGACCTTGAAGAGTCCAGCCCATGAGTGTCTTGACTGCAGCTGGGCCATCTGGAGGGCCACATATGACTGGCTCGGTAGGGAGGATGAGATGTGGATGGTCTGACCCTATTAAAAGCAGCGGCTGAGCGTGTTCCACATCAGGGATTGGGAGATCTTGGAGGTGATAGTATTTCTTCTTGAGGGCTGCTGTTGGGTAAGAATGACTTCCCAATGCTAACTCTCTGGCAGTAAATGCGTTTTGAATCTCGTAATTGTGATTAGGGTTGCTGGCAGATGACACTGTGAATGATACGGAGGCACCATGGACAGTACAGACGTCTTGTCGCACAGTGCGAAGGTGTAAGTCTTCCGGGCTCCCATGTAAACCCAAAGCCTGTGCTGCTTCATGCAGTAGAATGGTACGCTCTGATCCATCATCAAGCACAGCATAAGTATCAAAAGATGCATTGCCACTTTTCAAAACAACTCGAATTATTTTCAACAGCACCCTTTTACTACTGGTAGGTCTGTCTACATACAGAGTCTCAGCGGTTGAAATGACTGGTGTGCTTTCTGAAACAGCAGAGCTACTCTGTGTGGATATGGAATTGTCGCTGGCATTGACGTTATGCAGCACCTCTAAATGTTTCCCTTTGCATTTCTTGCATCTTGCCTTTAATGTACACTGTGATGATAGGTGATTACGCCCACATCTCCAGCACCTTCTGTTTGAACGGATCCACTTGTCTACCTGCTCTTTGGTGAGAATCTTGAAATTTGTACACTGACTGAGAAAGTGCTGCACTGAATTACAAAATGGGCAGAATTTAGTTGGCTCTCTTGTGCTTTCTTGAGGTTCGTAACTGTCAACCTCATCTTCTGTTGGTTTTTGCTCACCTCCATGGAGGACAAAAGTACCCTTGTTGCCATAATCTCGCACTTGCTCTCTTTTGATAGGTGGCTGAGCTCTGCTGGCACTGTTAGAAACTTGATAACTATCCTCTTGCACCCTGACCTCATATTCCAGCCATTCAGATAAATGCCATAGAGTGGGAATAGGCGTTTTGAGGGATTAATGTATCTCTTGAAGTCTGCCCTCAGATGGTGTGGCATTTTTGTCAGTATTCTAGAGACGTGAGAGCCGCACATTAACTCGTTTGGCCAATGACTCCTAACTGCTCCAGCATTCCAACTAGACCACGTACCTTTAAAGCAAACTTGCGAAATGTTTTCGCATCACCACTTCTGATGTTTGGCTCGTCCATGAGCTGGGCAATACGCTTCAAAGCCAACTGGTGAGGCTGACCATATTGTTCATTGAGCGCATCCATGGTGTCACTGTAGGGGTAGCGGCTGCTGCAGTATGAATCAGCAATCAGTAGGGCCTCCTCAAGCTTCAGGTGATCCAGTAGAATTTGGTACTTAAATTGTTCTGTAGCGTCTCGCGGCAGGAGATTATTGAGTGCAACCTTTAATCGGGTAAATTCACGTGGATCTTCATTTATGAAATAAGGAATGGTTGGTGTTGGCCCACGATAAACCTGCTCACATTGGGATGGGGACGATTCTTGATGCCGTGTGCTGTACCTGGACCTATATGACTCGTAGCAGTGATGATCAGAAGGGCTGTAATGTCTGCGGTCAGAGTAGTGCAGTGGTTCACGATAATGGCATCTTTCTGGAGAGATGTGCCTTGCTGGATAATGAGGTGAGTTATGACAGTGAGAGTCTGGGCTGTAGGAGTTATGTTGGCAAGGACATGGACTCTGGGACTCACGGTGGCGAGGACGTGGACTCTGAAACTCACGGTGGCGAGGACGTGGACTCTGGGACTCACGGTGGCGAGGACGTGGACTCTGGGACTCACGGTGGCGAGGACGTGGACTCTGACTCACAGTGGCGAGGACGTGGACTCTGGGACTCACGGTGGCGAGGACGTGGACTCTGGGACTCACGGTGGCGAGGACGTGGACTCTGGGACTCACGGTGGCGAGGACGTGGACTCTGGGACTCACGGTGGCGAGGACGTGGACTCTGGGACTCACGGTGGCGAGGACGTGGACTCTGGGACTCACGGTGGCGAGGACGTGGACTCTGGGACTCACGGTGGCGAGGACGTGGACTCTGGGACTCACGGTGGCGAGGACGTGGACTCTGGGACTCACGGTGGCGAGGACGTGCACTCACGGTGGCGAGGACGTGGACTCTGGGACTCACGGTGGCGAGGACGTGGACTCTGGGACTCACGGTGGCGAGGATCGATCACGTGGAGACGGTCTGGGACCACGGTGGCGAGGACGTGGACTCTGGACTCACGGTGGCGAGGACGTGGCTTGGACTCGGTGGAGGGACTGGGGACTCACGGTGGCGAGGACGTGGACTCTGGGACTCACGGTGGCGAGGTAACTCTGGGACTCACGGTGGCGAGGACGTGGACTCTGGAGACTCCACGGTGGCGAGGACGTGGACTCTGGGACTCACGGTGGCGAGGACGTGGACTCTGAGACTCACGGTGGCGAGGACGTGGACTCTGAGACTCACGGTGGCGAGGACGTGGACTCTGAGACTCCAACGTGACTGGATGGGTGAGGACGTGGACTCTGGGACTCACGCTGGTGTGGACTCTGGGACTCACAGTGATTTGGACTCTGGGACTCACAGTGATTTGGACTCTGGGACTCACAGTGATTTGGACTCTGGGACTCACAGTGATTTGGACTCTGGGACTCAGGTGGCTCTATCTCCCCATTTGGCTGGTCACTCTTTGGTACAGATTGATCTTCCACAGGGGAGGACACAATAGTCTCCTGTGAGTCCTCTGAATGTTCAGAGTCATTATCGTCAAGACTGACCTCAAAGTCCTTTAAATAAGTTGGAAGACGACTTATGCGTTTGAATGTTGATGATTCGTCTTCTGTAGACATCTTGTCTGCAGTAGTTATCGTCCGGCTCGAAGGACCATGTTTGAAATTAGCTGGTTGAATAATATTGACTGATAACCGCTGCAGTCTGTTTGGTTAGAACATAATCATTTGTCCACTTGAGGAGAAATCAGGCCAACTCGTCAATTTCAAGTGTTTAATCTGTGGTTTCTGTAAACACAACAAACAAAGTAAACAGACTCTGTAATAATCCTGAACATAGCTTAGCAATGCTAATTAGCATACAAATATCTGCTATATTCTATAAACATATACTTTACAACAACCAACGAAGAAATATATTTTCCTACAAACAGAACTTACTTGCTAATGCACGCACAGAATATCTTCATATATTTGTTGCAGAAAAACTTGAACATCAGGCCATTTCTCTCATTCTAGAAACGTGGGTCCTAGTGGAAAACTATTAGGTGGCCCTGAGCATGCCTAATTAAAATAACAACTAAAAGTATCCACTAGGTGGTGCTAAATAACTTAAATACTGGCCCTTTTTAACACCCATACTTTTTAGCAGTTTTACATTAGTACAAAAGATTTTTTTAATTATTATTATTACTATGTTTGTACATTGCAAAAATCTGGTTTATTTGTTTGAGCACTGTTATACATTTTATTATTAAGCCAAATAATTTTCCAGAAAAACATTATATTTTCATTTTCCATGACATTTTCCATGTGTTTTCCATGACTGGAAATTGAGCAAATCATTTTCCAAATTTTCCAGGACGCGTGGGAACCCTGTCTAATAGTGTGACATGTGTAGATCAGTATGCAAAATACTAAATTAATATAAAGCGACTTAGAAATATACATTGACATCCTGTTCAGAACTGATTAAAACTGCCTTTTCAATGTAAAATTTGACTTTAACAAAGATTTTAACTTCACACATCTGGCCTTGTTCAGCCATTTTATTCCTCCTCTTTGAAAGAAACTCCACTTGCATTCAAATTTGGCATTTGTCATTTTATCTTTTTTCCTTACTCAGAATGTTTGAAGTAATCCTAATTAAATACAGACAAGTAGGGCTGGGCGATATTGACAAAATTTTATATTTCTATATATTTTTATATATCTTGATACACGATATATATCTCGATAATTTTGAAATTTTATTTTTTAAGAGAATTTTTTTTTAAGCTTGGAGTCTGCTGACTAGAAAGTAGGAATCTAACTTTACATTGAATAATACAATTTTGGTTTTATTTTTTGTTGAAGAAAACCAAATAAAACAAAATTTTATGCATACCACAAGTTTATAATTTGATTTGTATGCCAAATAAAAAAATGTCAGTTTTATTAGCACTTTTTACCCAGAATAAAAATATCTCGATATGTACAATATGGCAAAATTCTTATCTTGTTCAGTAAATATCTCGATATTCGATATATATCAATATATCGCCCAGCCCTACAGACAAGCATGAATCTATCTAAATACAACTTAAAGTAAACTAATGAGAAAACACTGTTATAACATGATTAAAGACTGGATTTATATGGTGAGCACTGCATTTGTAGGTTGACAGTGATCCTCTTTTCTGTAACAGCGCCTTGTCTACAAAATCCAGGCTCCCCATTCTAATTATAGTTCTCAAAAACACCCAGACTCCACACAGGGACCACAACAAGCCCCCGCTGGTACAAGCGCCACATCCAAGCCACTGTGTCCAAAGAGTCTTTAATGTAGTCAACGGAATTAATTTACTTTAGATGTAAACAGGACAGCTCCCCCGAGAACAACCACCAACAGCACCACTAATGTTATGCAAGAGGAATAGTTACAGGTTTTAATACAGCAACAAGGTTTTTCTAGGTTCAGAAGAGTAAGGTTTAAAATCACAGTTGAAAATATAAAAAAGGATGATATTTATAGTAAATAGTAGTTACCAGGTTCATAAAAAAGTACATATTATTAGTGCTGAGCAATAGTGTGATAAAAATGGAATGGAAGCCCTCATCTCTGTGACAATCTGCTTTTTTAATGAAATAGTCATATTGTGACTTCCCATTTCTCTATTTAATGCATCTGCCTGTTCAAATACAAAAACTACTTCTCTTAACTGCAGAGTTACCAAGTCTTTTGTGGTTTGATCCACAAAAGAATAATCGTTTTCGACAGAAATATGGATTTTTTTTAAGCACGTATGGCAAAATAATTACCACACAATGTTCTAATTAATTGATAACTTTTTGTTGAAGGACTAAGGTCACATATTTTGGGCTTAGGGCTGGGCGATATTGACACAAATGTATATCTCGATACATTTTTGGCGCATCTCGAGAACGATATTTGGACAATATTTTGTCAGTCCAAATAAATGTGTTAAAACGACAACTTTAAATAGGCCAATAAGTTTAAAATTGGTTGAATTACTTAGTGTTATAGTGATTTGAGAAGGTTTTGACTTTCTTAAATAAAGATTTACTAATAGAACAAGTAATTTAGTCCTTTTAAGAACAGAAGCTTTTTCTTTATTTATTTATTTATTTTTTTCATTAGTGTGTATTTTTTCATATATCTTTTTTTTATTTGAAGTAAAATATGCTTGTTCTATTGGCAATCTAAGTTTAAACCAATTAAAATCCACTCAAAACACGTCAAATACGGCTTATTCCAGGCACAAATTCTCTTGTTATCTCATTTAAGATGGTAATTTCTTCAGTGTGTTTAATTATCGGACAAATATCTGTCAGATTATTTTCCTCTTTTGTGAAGCACTTTGAATTACTTAATGTATACAAATTCATATAAACTTGCCTTATCTATTTGAAAATATACAGCATTACTTATTTAATTTTTATAGTAAATTCTACTGCACGATATACTCATTATCAATTTTTGCATATATCCAAAACAACATTCACAATATCTAAAATTCAATATATTGAATAAGCTGATGATATGATTGATCTCAAAGCATTAGGAAAATAACAAGACAACGTTTTGTTTGACAAGATCAAGAGCATGTTTAAAAGACAAGAACAACACAAACAATGCATTAGTTTTTTAAGTAATTTAATTTGAGAAGCTTGTGTTTACTCACCCCCAGCAGATCAGATGTTCTTTTAAGAGCCTCCTTGTCAACATGAACGTGACAGACTTCCATGGCTAAAACAATAGTTGGCAATAGTACATTTAAAATAATCCATACTTAGTCAATAAGCATATGAAAAATTTTATCACGCTATGGCTAAACACTACAGTACACACTCACTACATTCCTCCTTTTATGTATAATTTGTTGTTCTGTCATTCTATAGACAGACACAACACCAAACTTGGACGAAAAATGGTTTTAAACGAATATGAAAAAGGATTTGGTGCTAGCTAAATGCAAAACTTGATTTATTAAATATATCCAAAATCCCCTTTGTAAAGTCTCAACAAAATTATGCAAAAAATTCAAACCTGTCCATTTTTTAGATTTGGTCGCCCTGGATGCGAGCAATCTTGGCTATTTTGACACATAATTTGCCTTATAACTATATGAAAACATGATGAAAGACTTACTTAATGCAAGTAAGCTACAATAAAAGTTTAAAATAGCTAGCTTTAACCAATCTAAGCAACTTTAGCGGTAGTGCTCTCTTGTGGTTAATTAATTAGCCAACTGAATCGAAACTTAACATTTATTTTCCCACTTTTGCGTAACTTTATGATTGAAAAGATGCAGCCAAAACACATGTTAGCACACTTTACACTGCTAGATAAAAAAATCAAAGAGCCAGAGTTTCTCAGGACAGTAATTCAGGTCGGGGAAGGGGCGAAGGGGAGAACTGCAGTTGCCATATTTGGAGCGGGAGGCAGCTGAGTCAACACACAAATGACTTGCAAAAACATTTAGCAAGGTAAAAATGTTACTTAGTTCCGCTTCAAATTGTTTAACCTATTCATCTGTAGTGTCTTGCCAATAAAAAAAAAGTTAATCAAATAGAAAGACTCTTTACCTGCAAGTACTGGGATCATTTTCAGCTCCATGTCTGCATAAAGCCTCCAAAGCCCTTGAGTCTAAGCACAAAAAGAAATGAATGTAAATCAGTTAATGCTAAAATAAAAAAAACACAGATATTGAACATTCTTGTTTTATATACAGTATATTACGAACCACCTTGAAACTAAGCAATGTAAGAGAAGCAGTCTAACATAGACAGTCTAATTTCAAAGCATGCATACATACAAATATTTTTCTCAAACATTGATATCGTTGTGTTCTGTTGTTACCTGAAGTTTTGAACATAACTCTCTGTTCAACTTGTAGAGAGAATAAAGACCAGCAATCATTTGTGAAACCTTGGTATGAAAAAACAAAACAAAATGTGGTTTCGATCATGACTTAAATTCAATAATCTGTTGCATCTTTTTCTTAACCTTTTTGGGTCCCAGGGCTGGTGTTGTGCGAGGATCTTTACAGTGTTTATTCAGAAGATCCTGGAAGCAAGTGGCCGGATCTGTGGGGTCCAAGAGCCAGCCGGACAACTGGGGATCTTGGATTAGACAGCGTTCGACTAAAAGTACATTAAAATGATTAGACAGAGGTGGGACCAAGTCACTGTTTTGCAAGTTTCAAGTTTTTAGATTCAAGTCTGCCAAGTCCCAAGTCAAAGAAAGACAAGTCCAAGTCTTCTACATGTAGTTTCAAGTCTTCATATCAAATAACAAATTGAGGAGAGTCAAGTTCCTGTTTCCTAATGTAGTCACAGAGCTCCAAGTCTAAATCAAATCTCGAGTCACTGACCTTTAAGTCCAAGTCGAGTCTCAAGTCCTAATCTAATTTATCAAATCAAGTCTGAAGTCATAAAATACTGATTAAGAACTGACTTGATTCAAAGCTACAACCTACAAACTCACACTTGACACTAAAACCTACTGACATTACATTTTAAGAGTTCTTCTATCACGCACAACTTAGCAGCAGGCAAAAACAGTGGCACAGAAAATGATGATTATATACTGTACTTGTGCTGTACTTTACAAATGCAAAATCTTAAAGTTGTATGTGTCTATGTCTTGCCTTGTTTCCATGTGAGCTCTCTTTTATAAAGCTGCAAAACAACACGCAGCAGATCCTTGGCTTTGTAGCACACAACCAGTTGAGAAGTTGAAAACACTTGTAGCAGCAAATCTCTATTGGAAAGAGGAGCAACTTAGATCTAATCCGTAAAATACAGAAAATAACTGCAACCAACCTGGTAAACGTCTCCTGGAGGTGGTGTGAGGAAGGCTTGGCCCAGGTAGGTGCATGCTCTAGTTTTAGGTAAATCAGACGGTCGTTTGGAGCCAGAGTGTCACGCACAGACTCCAGGTCAGTCTTGATGAGCAGGAGAAGGCCACACACAGGAGGAGTTTGCTTCTTTATTAAAAAAAAAAAACACAGTAATGTTACAATGAGTCACACACATGATGTTCATACAATCATATGTGACTTTTGACAGTTAAAGCTGAGGTAGTTGATTTTCACACAGCAAAGACAAATTAGGTTTTAAATCTGATTACTTTCTCTCATAAATCCTTTGACAGATGGATAATATCAACTTGTATTCATTTTGGTTGCAATTATAGCTTATAAACTTCTTTTTACAAACAACAAAGTGAAACTGGAGAGGACCACCCAAGCTCAGCCAATCAGAGAGCTGTTTTCGGGTCTTGATTAGAACTAAAATTATTAATTTTTAAGTTCAGACAGTACACAGTGGTATCATTTTTTCCACAAAGTGCAGCATTTATCATTCATTTTTAGTAGAAAACAAACTAATTACTAATTTACAATTTAAAAAGTTAGTTACCCCAACTTTAATGCTGGCTTTGAGTGTATAGAAGTGTTTCTCCTACCCTTAAACAAGCAGGACAGCCCACCCTGCTAACATCACCCACCATCCTAATTGTCAAAATATATTTATTTTTTGAGAACTTTAGTTTCATGTGACAAATGTTCTAAAGTATTTTTATATGATATTTTATAGTTTAATTGCTTTCAATGGTTTTAAAAGTCACCAGTTACAACTAATAATTATAAACCAGCATTATAAAGTCTGACATTGTTTCCTATAGCACACTTGTGCGGTCCAACCAGCCGTCCTAAACAACTAAAATTAGTGACAACACTGATTGTCGCTACATTATTTCTGATTTTCATGGGTGAATGTGGTGGTGTGAGGAATTGATGGCGATCAAGGAGGCTAAATTTTCCAGTATAACTAAGAACACAGAATCACAAAATACTGTTATAATTCTAATAATATACCAGTTACTTTAGGAAAACTGTGTTGCAAAGTTATAAAAATGTTTCAATATTTGCATGTAAAGTCTTGTAATTGAGAAGCAAGTGCCCATACCTTAGCTTTCATTTCAAGTCTACATCTCATTTCTACATCACAAGTCAAGTCCCAAGTCAAATCCTAAATCATTGTCCCACAAATACAAGTCGAGTTCAAGCCACAATTTGCAAGTCCACCACTCTGGTTTTAACAAAGTACTAAATGGCACCAAGAAGAGAAAAACATTACTTTTTAAACATCTTTTTACACATTTACATTTTCAACTTCTTTCTTACTTTTATTTTTACTTGTATTGCTCACCTGCTCTGGATCCAGCTGTGTGGTCCCATCACGAAACACCAGTGTGAGCACCAGAGCCTCCGATTGCTTTGCCTTGTTTATAACAGAGTCCATATCGTCTTGGCTCATCTTACAAGCATCCGTCACTCTCGGATCAGACGTCAGACTCGATGTTAAGCTTCCTAGTTTGGGTTTGCTTTGGTTCCTGAACTCTTTTTGATTTGGGTCGAGTTGAACTTCTTCTGGACCTTGTTTGTTGACTTTAGTGACACAACTGGAGGGCTTAGGATTCGAGCAGAGTTTAATTTCCTCATTGCGTTTTTTTTCACTCAGTTTAGCCATTTTATTGTGATATGTTTTGGTCTTTGCATCTCTTTTCTGTTCTTGAGAGGATCGAGGCGGTTCCCACTTTTGGGGGCGCTTTGTTGGAGCAGAAATTGAAGAAATGTCACTTACTGTTTGTGGCTGAGGTGCTTCATACTTCCTTTTCAAAGTAAAGGAAGGTTTTAAAGGTGAGCGATGTGGCAGTTTGGACGTAGAAATCAGTGAGTTGGAAAATTCATTTTGCGTCACAGAAGATAAAATTGGGCAATGAGACAAGGGAGACTTCAAATGTGTGACAGCAGCTCTTTCTTTTTCATAGTTCAACACATTATCCTTTTGAACTTCACAAGGAACCTGCACAGATTTAAAAAGAGAATGAATAATTAGATTTTTTAGAATGACAAAAATATAAACTGAACTTTTATAACATCTGTGTGAATCCATAAATAATGTTTCCGTTCGGGGTCGCGAGTGGCTGGAGCCTATTCCAGTGACTTTGAGCCTTAGGCGGGGGAACAGTCTGGACAGTGGCCAACTCGTCGCAGGGTTACAAGTTACCAAAAAAAGTGTTATTGTAAAAGCATATCATGAAAGACAAAATTGTCAACTTTGTCAACAAAATTGAAGTGTCAACCCCTAAAGTGGAATATTTAGGTGTAAAGTTCCTCTTGTTTGCTGTTTAGCTAAGGTGTAACACGAAGGATGAAATATGTAATCAAGAAAAAACTAAATCTGAACCTCTAGGTAACCCCTAATTTTGCTTAGTTTCCATAATTCATTTATTCTGAGTAAAGAGAGTGTATTCCCTGTGTGTGACCAGTAGGTGCTGCACTTAGTATGCAGAGCTTCAGTGGCTGTCAGCACTAGACACTGCAGGAGGAGTCCCCTGGGAACATCCTCCTCATTTGACTGTAAACACACCCAGTTTTCTTGCTGACAGTCATGAACCCCTCCAGGGTGCTGTGCTACAGGATATAGATAGAAAATCAAGGCAGGCCATGGCTCGTAGCCCAGTGCTGGGCAAAGCACTGTTGATGACAGAGGGATTCTGCTGCTGATACAGTGAAAATCAGCCACAGTTTCACCAATACGCCTCCTTCAAATCTCCAGCTATTTTATTACATAATTTTCACATGCTTCTTTTCTGTAGCTCGATAACTGTTCTGCAAATACTATGTCAGAGTGACTTAGTTTGTGTGGTACTTTGTAGCGTTATGACTCAGCAAGGAGCTTCCACTTGTGAACACAATACACTGTTGTGGATGGATTTGAAGTAACCAGACTCATCATTACCCACTCATTTAACTTAAAAAAACATAACTTTTTGCCTGTGATAATGCTCATAGCATCAGTTAAATGATTTAGCCTCACCACAAACTGAAAAGGGCATTTAAAGTTGGGGTAAAGAAGTAAACTTTGTGTTTTCCACTAAAATGCATAGGGCAAATGCACCACTGATCACTGTCTGAATTAAATAAGAAATTTTGTTCCAATTAGAAGCTCTGATGGCTGTGCTTGGGTGGCCTTTTCTAGTTTCACTTTGTTGTTTGTAAAAAAAGGTTTTTAGGCCGGAATTGCAACCATAAATGAATGAATGTCGATATCAGCCATGTGTCAAAAGATTTATGAGAGGAAGTTGTCAGCTTCAAACCTAAATCATGTTTGCAAAAATCAGCTACCCCAACTTTACCTAATAATTCAATGTGAATTTGCTACACTAGCAACTTTTAAAGCATGCGCCAATGAAGAAGCTTATATCTCTGCACACATCTAAACTTTAATAGTAAAGGGTGAATAGCGAACCTTATTCTAGAGATTCATACTCAAGGTGCTGGTTTAGACTATTATGAAGAATAATTTTGTACAGACAGACTTACTTTTAGGTTCACCAGATGTGGATGTGCGTCTTCTGTAACAGCTGTACTGTTGTAAGCTTCATCTTTAAATTCACAAGACTCCACACACTCAGTAGTGTTTGAATATTCTGCAAAGAGAAAAAGATTTGGATAAAATCATCTAACACCTCTTTGAAATAGTTTTGCCCTAACAGATTATGTAACTTTTAAGAAGAATTTAAGAAGTTAACGCAGCATTTTTTATAGCAGCTTAGACTCCCGCGGTTAGTGCTGAGTCTGACTTTGAGCAGACATACTGTACCACAAGCCTCAGATTATTTGCTTTGTTCTGTCAGCTCTTCTCATAGAGTGTTACAGGAAAACGTGACAGAACAGGAGCAGGGCGAAATTATATAACGTAAATCGCAATTCCTTTGGTTATTACGTACGACAAGGACACGACAGAAAAGTTACTGCACGCTGACAACCAATTTTAATCCTAGTGAGAGCGAATGGGTAAGATTTTTGTCGGATAGCACCATCTGGAGGTGAAAGTTTACAATTACATGCAAGTACAATTTTCATTCAGAGTAAAGTATGATAAGAACACCTGATTAAATGTGTTTCTTAGCTTTTTTTGGTCTAATTTTTACATCTCGTGGAGTTTTTGTTTGGTAGAACTTTAATAAAATAGCTTTTTTGTTGTCACGGCAACAGTGAATCGCTTAGCTAGCTTGTTTGCTGGGAATTTAGGATATTTAAATTAAAACAATAATAATAAAACATCTTATTTAAGCATAGAAAGGTAAGAATTTGAACTGTGTGTCATCTCAAAGTCTGCGTCAGTGAGAAATGTGAGAGAAACAGAAGTGCTGTTGTAGTTTTTCTGCTTTTCTTCTACTGTTTACCTGTTTTTCTTTTTATATACGACACACACAAACGCAATATTTAGCAGTAGTTGTGGTTGTTTGTATTTATTATCAGTCTGTAGCTGCTTTTTCCTATTTTAGTAGTGTTATGACAGGAGAAAATGTAATGTCTCTCAATTGACTCTGATTCTTTTTCACCACTCACTGCTAATGTTGTGATGTAATCTGCATTAACCGCTATAGCAGACTTACCTAATTTACTTTCAGAAGACTCTATTTTCTTGTCCTTTAGGAGAAAATCTTGGCCTAAAGGGTTCGTTCTAATGACTCCAAGTTTATCATCAAAACTATTTGGTATCGCCTCATTTGCTTCCTTAATTGTTGCGTCCTCTGCCACTTCTACTTCCATCACATCAGTGGAATCTCCAGTGGTTAGTCCTCCATCAGCACTGACGATTACATTTCTTGAATCACATGGTATTGGCGAACTTCTTGTAAAGGAATTGTCTGAGGTTTTATCTTTATTACAGTATTCAGACAGGCTACAGCTTTGATCCCTGTCGTTTCTTTCAGGTAATGATAAAATCCTGTCTTTACTCAGAGTTAGTTGCTCATTTTCCATTTGAAAATCTTGAATTTCACCGTTTATCTTAATGTCACAGAGATTATGCTCTTTTTCTCTGAATTGAGGAATATTTAAAGCTACTTCAAGCCCTTTTGAAAACATCTGATCGGTAATATTCATTCCACATTTCAGTTCATTTTCAAGAGTCAGATTCAGTCTAATTGGTTTAGTTGTTCCAATGCTTTTCGTAGCAGTTATATCTCTTTGTAAGGAATTGTCTGTTCTATCCATCGGCCTTTTGTCTGTCACCAAGCTATTTGTTTCAGATAGAAATCTCGGGTCTTCTTCAATCACAAAATTTTGAATTGGTGTCTTTGGGAAAAATTCATGAAGATCCTCTGAAGGAAACTTTGAGGTGAACAGAGTTTTTTCAGAGCTGTAAAAAAAAGAGAAATTATAAAGCAAGCATTAATGATCACGCTATACATACATGTATATACTTCATTAACTGTCAGAGGTGGGAGTGAGTCATCTGAGGTCACAAGTGAGTCTCAAGTCAAAACATCCAAGTCACAAGCAAGTCAGCGGGTCATAAGGGTCAAGTAAATTAAGTCACCGCGAAAGGATCAAGTCATGGCGAGTCCTACCTATTTTTAAAGGAAATGTTCAATAAGACTTTCAAATATTGTGTATATTAAGACCAGCAGCAACAGATTGAGTTATAATATAAAAATAATCAAAATCACAACAGAAAGCCATGCTGCTGAATCACCAAATCAGATGAACACATTTGTATGACAGTCTGTTTTTGAAATTTCAGAATAATTTTGAATGAACCTTAAGAGGCAGTGAGCTATGTAAAATTTTATTATTTAAATTCATTGTTTGATGCATCCTGTCATTGTTTTTGAGCAATGCATCATAGTTAGTTCACATTGGCTATATCTGATTAAACCAGACCTGAACAAACTGCGGCCCTGGAGCCAGATGCAGCCCTCAGTTTGTTTTTATACGGCCTTTAGAAGATTAAGTGTTGCATTTTATTACATTTTTTTGATTGACTTAACTATAACGCATGTGTCTGCAAGTGTGTTCTTAATTTGAAGACAATGCTTCTCATTTTTTTGCCAATATGTAAAGAACATTTTATTTACTCCACTGATATAATCCCACTTTAAGCCAGATTCTCCAACAACCAGTGAAAAATTGAATCCAGTGAAATACTCTACAGTATGCACCCAAATGACTCAAATTCAGATTAAAATTGTGAAACCATGAAACGGTTAGATGTATGCTCGTATACGTCTTGTAAAATTTATAATTTCTTACACCAATGATTGAGGTTCGGCCCTCTGGAAAACTAGCTGCCCAGCTCTGGTTTAAACCAAGCGAAAATGGCATGAAGTAACATTAAATTGATCCCTATCAAGTCTCAAGTCACACTAAGGGCAAGTTGCAAGTCAAGTCTTTGGGGATCATGAGCCAAGTAAGACACAAGTCAAGTCAGTCTCCCACCTCTTTTAACGTCGGTTTCAGTATATGTACCTAAACTGTATGGTCTTCTTGCATAAAATATCTCTCAATTATTTCAATTACTAAATTAATTCAAAGACTCAAAACTCAATTACTCTGAATTCAAAGACTAGAGTGCAATTTTTGAAGCAATACAGAAACTAAACTGTGGTCAGGTTCATGTAAAAATAAACATCTTAATTGCTCTGTAGGCAGGTAGATGGAGGGTGTAAATTGTCTTGGAGATTGGACATAAAGAACTAAGCACTAAATAAACTGTTTTGCAAAAAAAACTTTCAACAGTATTGTCTAGTATTAGTGGAAACTTTAAATGTTTGCAGCATTCTGGTCTGTGCTCACATCGAGGATTATAATTTCTAGCATATAATAAAATCACAGAAGACCACTCTTACTACAGCAAGTCTTTCTAATTACAGAAAAGTTGCTGCAGGTCAGAGCTAAAGACATGTTCAAATAATGACACTGCTCTTTATCTCTCCAGACACTGAATCTCACTCTCCTTTAGTATTTCCAGACTGACATGTACGGTACCTTTTCCAAGTTGCTGGTTGCGATTCAGAAATCCTTTGTGGAGTTTGCAGAGTCAGGGTGTACTGGTCATTTTGAGATAAACCGGTGTCTGTCTGTAATACTTCACACTGATTGAATGAAAGAGCTTGGCTGGGCTGAGGCGGGAGGGTCTCCAGGGTGTTCCCCTCAGAGTACCTGTCCAAGAGAATATCATGGCACTCCCTTTGATTTGTCTGTCTGTGGATTGAAGCGTCCCAGCAGGAGGAACATGAGACCTGGGATGATTGGCTCAAGTCCAGTGCCTGTGAAGACTGACTGTAGGCTGGAGTCATGGAGAACTGCCACTGGGACCTACAACAGGACAAGAACACACTCATAACTTCATGTAATGCACAACAATAAAGATTTAGAGACAAAGAATTTAGACTTACTGTGAATCCCTCGCTTGCTCCTGACTCGTGATACTTTGAGGCAAGGTCTGGCCACCATACTGTCCTTTCCCCACTGGCATTAAGAATATAAAAGACATTAGAAACCATGTCAAACCAACATTATATTTCTATTTCCATATCCATTTTGCAGTCACATTTTAGGGCTTTTACTAATGAAGTTGCACTAATAATAACGACTTATATAATTTGAAATTCTGACCAAAAGCCACCTGCCTTCTCTAGTGCAGCCACTGGTCTTTAAAGCTTAAATTTTTTTTTTTTGCCCCTTTTCTTTACCTTCGATTTTTAGAAGGTTATAACAAGTCTAATTTATTGCTAAGGTAAATGTTTTAGGAAAAATCCAATCTAAAAAGAAGATATTTATGTGAAAAACTATGTGAAAAAAAAAAGAATAAGATACATTTATGGTATTATACATAAAATTGTCTCAAGCAACGTCAATAATAAAGCAAGATCAGGGAAAAACTAAAATCACCTTTTTTCTCATATTGATCAAACTCGATTTTCAATTAGATTTTGCTAAACCTTTTCAAAAACAAAGGAAAAATAGGTTTTATGAAGCTAAGCAAATAGAAAAACTTTTAATATGTCCCATTTATCAGACATTTTTTTAACTTAAATATGCATTTTCTGCCTCAAAGCTTGACTTCTGCTCCAAACCACACATTTTTACTGACAAGATTGGTTTTCAATAAGACCACAGCCAAACAATTGACGACACAACCAACCACAACCAAATAACTTAAGTACTTGGATGGGAAAAAGCATATGTCCCTTTAAAACCTGTGGGAATAGACTTGATACCTTTTAGGTATTATTTAATCAGTGTTCATACAAAACATTATCTTTTCTATGACTTCTCCATAACCATTCCCAACTTTTCCATGACCTTTCACAACTTATTCACATACAATTAATGCAAATATCAAATTTAAACAGAGATTTAGAAGGAACACAAAAATTTTACATATCTGCAAAAAAAATCTGAAAATGTAACCAGTTTTTTTTCTGAATGTAGTTGGTTTAATCAGTGTCTTCAATGGATAAGTTCCATTGACAAACAAAAAGACCCATAGATTTTTATTTGGTTGGTGGCAAATTATTAATTACATTTAAATAACAGTGTAATTATCTTCATTTGTACATTAGATTATGCCTGGAAAAAAAAAATACAGTTGATCTAGGCCGGGGTTATAAGAAATGTTGTGTCACTTCAGGTCTTAATGCATTTAAAACTGTTTTTTTTGGGGGGCTTTCAGTTACAGTAGGAGAAAATAATTTTATAGCTTTATTAGGTTCAGTTTTGGCAAATTATCCCAGATTTATTTTCTACACCTTTTTCAAAACCAATAAAATTCAATTTTTTTCAGGGCCCTAGATAGAATATGACTTTAATTTTCTATGATTTTTTTTTAGGTTTTCTGTGACTGCACGAACCCTGATTCATAGCATATTCCAAAACAAATCCTTGAATGCCCCGCAGAAGCCCTGAGCACAGACTCACAAAGATGTTTGAAGTATCTGTGGTTTTGCCTGGCTGCATCTCGTCTTTGTTTCTGCAGCGCCTGTAGAATCTTCTGAGCATCTACAGACAAAGGCCCTGAGTACAAGCTATTGTCAGATCTCTCCTTCACATGCCACATGAGCAATACCTCTGTGTGATTTTCAGAGTTTTGTCTGCGAAAACAGCAACACAAGAACAAAATGAGTTTATTTCTTCAACTACCTGTAAATCTGTAAATAATGTCTTTCAGCAAACATTCATTTATTTATTTATTTAAATCTGAAACAGCAACATTTATTGAAAATCAACAAAAGACAAAACATAAAACAATGGATATTACAGTTTTAACACAAACTACACTGGTTGTGTTCACGTTGAATGTGCGGATATTGAGCAGGACTGTGGGCAAGAGGCAGTTTCTCCTGTTACTAACATTCAGGGTTCATACAGATTTTAACTTATGGTTTTGCATAACTTTTCAATGACTTTTCCAAAACAAATTCCAACATTTCCATGACCTTGTATTCACACACAAATTACGAATCAATTATTTATTTTCAGTAGGGTTGAGCAATTAATAGAGAAATATAGAGATTGAATCAAATATCAATTATTTGGTTGTATGCTTTGAATCCAAAGATCTAAAAACAGTCCTTTGTCAGTAAAAATATGTGGTTTGGAGCAAAAGTTGAAGATTGATATACAATTTTTTTTCTAATCTAATACATGTGACATTTTAAAATTATGTTTTTTCCTGGATCGCCCAGCCTTTGTTTTCAGTATTTAGTTAATTAAATGAAATGCAATAATTTAGTTTCAAATCATTTAGGTAAAACATAATTTAAAAAAAAGTCTTTTTAGTTTTGAACAAATGTGCAAACAATGTCAAAATGTTCTGTTGCAAAATCATAAATTTAATAAAGTACCTTAATTTCCGGATTATAAGCCGCTACTATTTCATGAGCTTTGAACTATGCGGCTTATACAATGCAGCAAAATTAGATTCTCATAGACTTACTATTAACAAGTGCGGCCTGTATATGTACTTCATCATTTCTTTTACTTAGATCTAGTGGGTGTGGCTTATATTCATGTGCGCTCACTAGGGCAGAAATTAACTTCAACACATGCAAATTTTTTTATATTTTATCTCTTAGCTAAACACAAGCAGCGTTGTGTTGTAGTAACCCTAACCCTAACCCGACTTCCATTTTTTTTTACTCCCAAACTTTTCCAAAACCAGGGCTTGGAAATTAAATTTAAGTTTTCCATGACTTTTCCAGGTTTTCCATGACTGCACGAACCCTGAACATTGTACTTTGCCATGAAAATCATCTTAAAAATCATTTCACAATTTTTAAATTAGTGACAAAACCCATTAACTTTTTGTGTTACAACAAATAAAAACTGCATTTATTTAGACACTATTCATTTTTAGTTGCCTCCCCTTCCCCATCTGTAAAAATTCTTGCCCTGTTGACAGTTGTAATGTCACGTGAACACAAACCAAGTTAAAACATTTACATTGTTGAACTGAATTCATTACTTCAAAACACATTAATCATTTTCAGTCTCTTGAGGACATTTTAATCTCCAAGTCTTCCACAACTTTCTGCAGCAGTCGAGCGTCTAAATGAAAGTAGATGTACAAGTCCCTCTCGCGCTTCAGGAGTTTGCTGCGATCCAGCTGCAAACGTTTGGATTTGACCTCGCTCATGATTTCCTGCATCACTTGTTGCAGACTCTGCAATTGGGACTCTGCCTCCACCAGCTTTGTGCTCAGCTCCTAGAAGAAAAACACAACATAATTAATATATGAAATGGAATGAGGGCTGAACTAAATGCCTCAATGGGGACATTAATTCAAATAAAACAAAAAAATAACCAATGCTTAAGTGAAGTGTTAATCTGTATCATCTGATGGCCACCAGAGCAGTGTGATTATATTATATTGTTCATATCAGATGTTACCCTTGTGGTATCTGACAGCTAAATGTCTGCACTTTAATACTGTAAATTACACTTTAAATACCATATCAATGCACAGATAGTATTGCACATTTAACTTACACATTGTAGTTACATATTGCACTTTCTACATTTAGTTTTTTGTACTATGATGCTAAATCTGGTGCAGCCATCTTTTTAATGCACATTGACCAAAAAAATAAACTAAATAAATAAATCTTTGCTTTATTGTTCCTTTGTTTGGTGGTTCTCAAACTTTTAACACCTAAAATAGTATTTGGCTTTAAAATGGAAGCTAAACTAGTATAAAATGTGGATAAGTTAGTACTTCATGATTTGCAAAAGATACAGATATTAATAGATTTTCCTTTAGATCAGAAGTTCTCAAAGTGGGTTAGGGTTACTTTGGCTCTTAAAGTATTGCTGAGATTTATATACAAGTATATATTACGAGTGGATAACACACAAAATCTTACCTTTTAAATCCAGATACAACAATACATTTATATTGTAATAGACACATTTGAAACACAAGATTTCTATGTTCTTGTAAACCCAGTGGACCGCAGTGTGAGAAAAAGAACGAGCAGAGGAAAAAAATAAAATAATCTTTAAAAAGTATAGAAATGAGTGCACCTAAATTGCCCCTTTATCATTTGAGCCTTGAACAATTTGTCACGTACTGTTTAGATTTACCTTCAGCATAGTTTAAGTTATCAGTACATTATTTTGGTAAACTAAGCTAACAGATAAAAAAGTTAAATAATTGACAGAATTGAATGAAACATTGAGCCATTTTAGAAAACATTGAGACAGATGGAAGAGAGAAGATTGTCAATGAATGATTGTTGAAGGTTGAGTAACAAGGTAAGACTTTGTACTTGTGCCCAGCCCCAATTTAAATACGAAGGAGTGCGTAAATGATCAAAATAAATGCTTGTGACCACTGTGTGTACACCACCATGTGATATAAGTGTGCTTGTTGTGTCCCCTCTCTCCACTGGTGTAAAGAACAAAAGGACTCACATTGATGGTTGCTTTGTAAAACCTCACTCAAGCATTTCTCAGAGTGCATGTTCAGACAGAAATCACCCACCTGTGCGTTTGGACAGAGCGGCTGCTGGTCTGAGGCCAGTGGACGTACCTGAGGCCCTAAAACCAGCTGCTGGAGCTCTGTGTACATGGCCCGATGCAGCGCCTCACAGTCGCCACGGAGACGAGCTCCAGTGTATAACTGCTCACGACCAGCTCCGGCCAAGGCATCTCGAGTGGACTGGAGATCTGAGGACAGGTCCCTGGCAGCTTGGTTCAAGGCTTCATATGTTCGAAAAGGTTCTGAGCGACCACTGTTTGAGCTATGGTCAAGAATCTGGAGCAATCTGAAGAAAGAAAATGTTAATTAAGATGTCACTTATGGATTAGAAAAATGGAAACCTTTACATACATAATGTAATAAGATTCATTACCTGCTAAAGGCCACATCCTTGCTGTTTATAATAGGATTTGGTCTGGGGTTGATGGCCAGATCAGGGTGAGCCAGTGCATCGATTCTGAGGGACGCAGCTTCACTGTCCTTCACCAGCTTACAGTGAACCTCATCCAGCTGCTCCAAGCACGTTCTCCACCTTCTCAATTCCATCTCCTGAGCCAAGTGCAGCAGATCAAATGAGGCCTTTTGACGGAGGAGGTAGTCACGCACCTATCAGAAATCAAAGAAGTTGGAGAAATATGCACAGAAATTATGTGTAATTAGTTGCAAAAGTCAAAAGGGTCTGTCTGCAAATCTCCAATCATATGCACCTCAGACACTGCCTCCTTCAGGATGCATATCTAGCAATACATCCATTTCCCCAAATTACTGTATATACAGTATTAAAAGTGTGATATGATTTATTTAGAAAACTGCATGTTGGTGAGCAAATGAAAACCCTTGAAGGATAAAAGTTGTGTGGACTACTTCTTTTTCTTCACTTGCTTTCAAGTTTTTAATTAAAATTTTAGTTTTGTGTCTGTTTAACCAATTAAAAACAATCTGAACTGAATTAGCTTTGCGTAGAGTCTGATCTGTTTGCACTGGGTTAACAGATTTTTTCCAAAATACAAAGCAGGTTTTACTAAAAAGAATATATCAATGTGAATGCTAAAAGCAACTTTTGTTTTTTTTTTATTAAGGGAACAAATACTACAACAATATTGAAAGCTCAACAAAAAACATTTTGCATATGTATTGGTTTATGAAAAGGGAGTGGGCTTGTTAAATAGATTTTTGTCTGAACCTGGGAAAAAATACTTTAAACCCAACTGTAAATAAAGAGTCCATATGAGAACCCCTGAAACAAGATTTCTACCTGGTTCTGTCTTTGAGTATAGTAGTCTTGTCGAGCCAACTGTAGAGCCAAGTCTCCTCTCACCACCGGGACATTGACCTGTCGCGCTGACTCCCTCAGAGCCGCAGGGACTGGGCCTTGGAGAAGAGCATCCAGTTCTGCTTCTACAGCCTGTAGCTCTTTCTTCAGCACAACATCACGAATATGGAGCGAGGAAGACATTGAAATGCTCTGAAAGAAATAATAAAATACATTTGTATTATGTACACTGAGAGCAAATTGTCAAAAAATATTATTGATTTTACCTTTACACGAGCAGACTTCTCAGAGAGCCAGTCCAGTCCAGATTTAAGACTCTTTTCCTCGGCCTGGGCTTGCATTTGCTGGTAATGGGCCACTATATGAGCCCACTGGAGTCTGGCCATTTCTGTTCTCCTTTGCTCCACCACCTGCTCCTCACAGTCTTTAGCCACACTGTAAACACTTTGTCCTTCATCATCACATGAGCTTAGGTCCAATAGCTGAAGGCGTCCTGAATAAGAAGCCTCCACAATATCAGTGATGCCTTTGAAGAAATGCTTTTGTGTGAAGACAGCGAGTGTTTTGGTATTAAGCTCCTCTTGCTGCAGATAGGGAGCCAAA
The DNA here is from genome assembly GCA_038363315.1 of Mugilogobius chulae. Classification (NCBI taxonomy): domain Eukaryota; kingdom Metazoa; phylum Chordata; class Actinopteri; order Gobiiformes; family Gobiidae; genus Mugilogobius; species Mugilogobius chulae. The sequence continues at coordinate 34,769,043 of CM076404.1, forward strand.
GAGAGTTGGGAGAGGAGGACAGAGGGACGTTGGGAGGCAGTGGTTGTAAAAGATTCACTTTGTTCGTTTTTGTCGCATGAAACGCCTAAATATGAACCAACATGTTTCACTTCATCTGTCAGATTTTGTAAAATTGAGTTTGTGTGTGCATTTTCAGCACCAATCAATGCATTCATTTCTTTTAATGCACTTCCAGTCTTTTCCATTTCTGCTGCAAGCCTCAGGTCCACATCAGCCCGTGAGGTTGCTTTTAGCTGTAACTTGTTGTAACGCTTTTGTTTTAAGTCTTTCTCTTTACGCAGTGCTTTCAGCTCTGCTTCCAGATCTTCTGTTGTCACTTCTCCATCTGCTGCAAACACAGACAGTGAAGCTGACCTCACAGTAGATCCATCTGAGGGCCCAATGGTTTTGAGGACTTCCCCTAATGATGCCTCATCCAAAATAGGCTTGCCAGACTTCTGCAGCTCCTGGAAGGCACGAGCCTCCTCTAAAGTAAGAGCATTACTTGAATTCAGAGTTCGACAAACGAATCTCAGAAAATGTAGGTTCTCAGGTGCACAGTCAAACAGCCAGTCAAACTCAGATGCCTTCAGTGATGGAGCCCCAGGATAACCCAGGCGGCCCAGCGCCTCCACAAACTGACCACCATCTAACATTGTAACGATACAGCTGCGTCCTGAACACCGCGTCAATGGTCACAAAGAAACAGAAATACAAACTTTAAACAAAAATATTATCCTTCAGTTTCACCACAAGGTAAAAAAAATGTATAAAAGAATTAGTGCAAAGTAAACAAACTTTTACAGTGACTTCTTAACAGATTTCAAGAGCAAACAAATATCCAGTCAAACGAAATATTACATTTCAATAGAAGACGATTGCAAATTGATTAGGATACTCGTAAATCTCACAATTAATGAAAAAAGAGCAGGTACTGAAGCAGCTAAAGTTAACGTTAGCTAACGTTAACGTAAGCTTTCGCCTCAAGACGCCTCAACGTTGACCAGAGTCAACAGTGCACTTTGTTAACTGTCGTAACAGCTGAGGTTACATGGTCTACGTACAAACAGCTCTGATGTTTTACAATTATACACAGTGGTGTGGAAGAAAACTTACAAAATCCTGATACTCTGGGTTGTTGCTATCATTTACGTTACATCCACCAGGATCGGCCCGCCAAACGCACAAACAAGGCTTGTTTAAGCAGAGCCAGGCGGTGAAGGCGGACGAGGTGGACGCAGGCGGTAAGGGGGTCGGGGTCTGACGACAGCGCTACGTAGGTCCCGGTAGTCTCGAGAGATCAATCCGAGTGCAGGCGCCGTCGTCGTCGGTGAATCCAGAAAAAAGCAAATGCACCGCCTGCATGACTACAAAACCCAAATGCATGCTGGGAAATGAAGTGCAGTGAACACGCGTGGACTGACAGCTGATTGGATCAGATCTGTTTTGATAAGAAACGTGACGCTGTGCAGTTCCTCCTCCTCTCTCCTCGTCTCTTCAGTTTACTTTTTTATCATCACAGAGACTTCAAATCTGACAGAAAAGTCTCAGGATGTTGTACAACACTGACAGCATTATTAATGTGACACTGATGAGCTGAAAATCATTTCTTTACAGACAGAGCTCAAGTGTAGAAACTTTATTTTTCAGCTCTTTATTTATTGCTCTGGTGATATCCTTGTCAGTTCAAGATGTGTGAGGGTAATAGGAGCATTTACACAGATGTATGTGGTTTTATTCAGTGCAACACGTGATCTCAGGCTGTCTGGCAGTTCTCGCGCTGGAGAAGTGTCCACGGTGCCTTTCACATTTCTCCCCTCCCCTCAGCGTCATCCGTCAACTCTCGTCCGCAGTCCAGACGGAGATTTTTGCTGCTTAAACAAGCCTACAGTCGTTACGTATACGTAATCACGTCCTGTACGTCAAAGCGAAGGCTAGCGCAGCCAATCACGTAAAAGAAGTGTGTCATTTGTCCCGCCTTTGTCCTTTTGTTTTTTCTGCACATGCGCATATGCGCACATGCCTTGGCGTGCTCTTCAACCAACTTCCACTTCTCTAAAAAAAGAGTGAGTAATTTATTTTTAGGGAATATTTTCATATGTCGCTTTGAAATATTCACATTTCCTCTATTTGAGATTAAAGACTAATAAGCACTGCTACTACATCTGCATCGATGTTTCACCAAATGAACAACACAAGCTAACCTAAAGACTTTCCCTGGCTAAGTTTTGGTTTCTTTTGTTACTTGTGTCAACACTTCATGAGTCATCATCATAATATAGTATCGGGTTTTTTCATTTTCTTTTAGACTGGAAAGAAAGAAGAAGTGGAAACATGGTTCAGGCTAAAGCTTGGATTCTGACCAAACACTTTGATGGTTTTCCAAAAGACAGTGATTTTGAACTGAAACAAGAAGAGCTTTCTGAACCCAAGGATGGAGGTGATAATTTTTCAAGTTTTAAGTATTTATAAATTAAGTGGGAAATTTAATTATGTATCTTTTCAGAAGTGATTTTGGAGGCAGTATTTCTCAGTGTGGACCCATACATGAGGTGGAGTTCAGCTTCTTGTTATATAAAACATTTTAGGACTTATTCTAATGTTTTTAATATATTGATTTCTATGCTCCTGAAATTGCATTATCTGAAACCAAATAACTGTTCCTGCTGACTGTAAAAACACATGTTTATGAAAGAATTCTTGCCATAAATACACAAAAATGTTATTATTTTTTAATGATTTTTTGTTTATTGTCTTTCATCAGACCGTTCAGCCAGTTTCGTATGAAGGAAGGAGATGTAATGATTGGAACACAAGTGGCCAAGTAAGGAATGCATTTTTACACAAGTAAATAGACAACGTCCCACACATTTTAGAGAATTTTTAGCCCATTTTCAGCTATGGAAATAGAAAAATACCTATTCGCCAATTTAAATTTTACTGTACAGATGCTGCAAACCAATGTGCAACTGTGCAACTGAAGTAACACATTAAACGTGTGTGTACATATTTTATTTTAAGACTTATGGGTTGGTGTAGTTTTTTTCGTTTCCAATTTTGAAATCAAAAGTCATGATAAATTATTTCATAGTAGTCGCATATTACTTTGAAATTTTACAGAATAACTATTCATAAGAAAATAGTAAGCTCTCAACACTACCAAACTAAGAGTTCCCTAATCTTAGTTTATCTCTAGACTTAAAACAAGTCTATATCACGATTTAAAAAGAAAGCTGATTCCCCATAAACCCTTTTGACTCTAACATTTTGAGAATTGTGTCATGCTTGATGTATGATTAAATACAATTATTAGTGAACTTTACATACTATTTGTTAGTAAAAATAGACATTACATAAAGAATATAAAAATATGCTGGAAAAGTCATAGATTGTGAGTTCAAACTTGTAGGAATATGACCATACTTTTGACTCTGACACTAGTTACAATGAACTTGCCGAAAAGCTCAGACACAAATACAGCAAATTGTTCATATAAAAATTACATTCTCCAGTAAAAACATGCTATTTAACAATATTGTTTTGGTATAAGTCTTATCATAATGAGCTGTTTGTGAAAGCATTCCTGTTGCTTTGAGTGCAGAGTGATCCAAAGTAAAAACCCAGCCTTTCCCGTGGGGAGCCATGTGTGTCACGCAGCGGGTGGAGGACCCACTCTCTCAGTGACGGCACAGACCTGGAGCTCATCCTGCCAGAGTGGCCTCAAGACGTGTCCTTATCTCTGGCTTTAGGCACCATCGGTATGCCAGGGTAAGTAAACGCAGAACTGCCATAGACCTTTGTTTGTTTGTTTGTTTGTTTGGGGATCAGAGTGATACGTCCTTTTGTTAAACTTTGACCATTTGAGACACTTTATCAAACAAGTCCACATGTGTTCTTTTATATCTCCAGTTTAAATAATGGAGTATAGCACAGAACAGTCACTGCATCAAGCCACATGTGTTTTTGCTTTCAGACTAACAGCTCTGTATGGTATTGAGGAGGTGTTGGGGCTTAAAGCTGGTGAGACTCTGCTTGTGAATGCTGCTGCAGGTGCAGTGGGCTCTGTGGTTGGACAGATAGCAAAGATCATGGGTTGTAAAGTGGTGGGTTCTGCTGGGTCTGAGGCCAAAATGACTTTCCTCAAAGAACTGGGATTTGACCAAGTTTTCAACTACAAAACAGTTCGTTCACTGGAGGAGGCTCTGAGATCTGCTGCTCCGGACGGATACGACTGTTACTTTGAAAATGTAAATGATGCCTTTTCTTTCCCCATTTTAAAATGTTTGTTGTCACTGCTTTTTTAATCAAATATGTTTTAATTACAGGTTGGGGGCCAATTCTCAAGTGTTGCCATTCAGCAAATGAAGAACTTTGGAAGGATTGCTGTTTGTGGAAGTATTTCTACTTACAATGACACTAACCCTCAAACCGGTATTTCCCTTAGATCATCATCAACATGTAAACAAGAGTCTAAATGATAAGCATAACTGATATATCTGTTTCTGCTTAGGGCCTTACCCTCATATGACCATGATCATTAAGCAGCTGAAAATGGAGGGCTTCATGCAGTCCAGGTGGGCCCACAAGCACCCAGCATCTCTGAAGAGGCTGTTGGCCTGGGTAAAAGAGGTAAAAGAACCACGACTTTATAAACATAGTAAATGCATCTAACTATGACACTTATGTATATATATTTTTATTTTTTCACAGGGCAAACTTCAGTGTCGAGAGCACATCACAAAAGGGTTTGAAAACATGCCGGCTGCTTTTATGGGACTGCTGAAGGGTGACAATATAGGGAAAGCTATCATTGCCATTTGAGAAGCAACATTAAGTTACTACAACACTCCATAACTAAACATCATTCGTTCACTGGCTAACCCTAACTTTACATGTAAATAAATATAATTATAGTAAATCTAGCTACCACGTTTCTAATTCACTCTTTTACTCTAGCACTAGTGTTCATTATTATGAACACACATTTTATATTTTTTGTCAGTTCTGTAGGATTTATAATCTGATATGTTCATATCAATAAATAAAACATTGCTTACTTTAAATACACCTTAAAGTGTTTTTTGTTTGCTTTGAATCTGAACTTTAGGCAGACCTAATCTGCAAGTCATAATGACGCACAGGAAAATAAGAAAAAGAATCGCCTTGTGAGGAAAAAAAATAAAAGACTTAGCTTATTTCTTAAGTAATGTTAATTGGGTGCAACCTTTAACTAATCAAAATAAATAGTGAGACTGTGGCTTATTTTGCACCTCTGGGTCAGGTCACTTTTCTGCCAGAAAAAATGTTCTCAAGCTGTGCTAGTGGCCAAAAAAACTATGTATTTCAGGGTTTCTACTGGGTCTTAAAAAGTCTTAAATTGAACATTTAAGGCCTTAAATAGTCTTGAATTTGCTGTTGTATGTCTTAAAAATGTTTGCACAGATCTTAAATTTGTTAATGCAGCAATTTCTGTCAGATTTCTTGATCTCTTTCACACTGCTGCAGCTTTGTCAGAAAATTCTTAATCTCAGTAATGTAACACAACTGGTGTGTTTCTTCTACTGTTTTTTTGGTTGATGGATGGAATCCTCTGTTGCAGTATAAAAAAACGTTCTTTTGTTCATTTGATATTTCATAACTGTAGTCAAATATATAATTATATCTTAAAAAACCTCTAGAAAAGAAGCAGCATTGTGAAATATTAAAAGTCTGCAGAAACCCTGGTATTTGAAACTATGTGTGTTTTGTAAGTGCAAAGAATGAGTTATAAAGACTTAAAAACACTTCCTTTCTTCACCGTTAGGAAATTACACCCATCAGTTTAAAGATAAATGTGCCTGTATCTATTGACCCTATTTTGTCCCGCCCACTTGGCTTGGAAATGCACTTCCTGTTTAGCTCTGTTAAGGTAGCTAACGTGTTTGTTTGTCTGTCTTGTGGGCAGTTTTAATTAAATATAATGACAGTTAAAATAAACCCATCGACTGAATCTACAGGCTAAATGTAGCTAAACAGGAAGTGCATGTCCTAGAAAGTTGTAGAGAGTTGGCGGACAAAAAAGGGGCAATATTAGTAACTGGAATATTCTTTGAAAGTCATCTACAGTATTTCTATTTGGCAGTTCTATGCGTAACTCCTATCACCAGTAGAAGAAATATATGAGTTAACGTAAATCTATGATGGTGCAGCAATCCAGTTTCAATCATATCTTTTACCATTGTGCCTCTGTTAGCGTTTGACTTTGCCACCACAATGTCAAACCCTTTTTGGAGACAAGGGTTTTTATTTGTTTAATAGCAGGCAGTGCCATAAAGATAACACAACAAGTCTTTATAGGCTGTTGTAAATGTGATATAATGATGACTAAAGAGAAAGTCAGCTTTGTCGCTGGAGCAGTTGCTGTTGTGGAGCAGCTGCAAAACTAATTGGAAACAATGTCAAGGCTATAAAACTCATGGCTTAATGATTGTAAATTAATTTATAGTGATATAGTGATGCTCTTAATAATGCAGAACTCTACCTGTCTGTCTGGGCCATTCACTCTAAAACACTGACTGCACTGGTTTTATGTGGAATTAAATGGTTTTATTGTATTTGCTTCATAAAAATACTATAATAGAAGAATTTATAGGCTGTTTAGAAACAGAGGGAAATCCAGCCCCCACTCGAGGCTTTTAGACATTGAGGATAAGGGAGAAAAGTGAAGAATAGCTCTGTGCTTCATTAGAGGTTGACTTGAGGCAAAGTGAGCTGGAAATTTATGCACTTTAACCACTAAGGTTATGACAGTGAGGATATGTTATTGAAGAATACATAGAAATCTAACAGCAAGATATCCAAAAAGTACATTGAAACTTTCTGTCTAACTAGGCTATATGTTTTGGCCCAGCTTGATAAAACAGACCTAACCCAACCTCTGTATTTTTGTGTTATTTGCCATTTGTTAGGCCATTTAAAAGCAAGGACATTGGCAGGAAAATGTGCTTTTATTGCACAGTTATAAGAACCATTTTGTTGCTTTTGCTGTATTTATTTTTTGCTAACAGCATTTGTAGATTTCCTAACAAACAACATCAAAAACATTTTATTTAAGAACAGAAAGGAATAGCGTTGAACTGTGAGTGATCCTAAAATCTGTAAAATGAAAAATGTTAGAGATGCCTCAGAGTTCTTGTTGTTATTTTTTAAGGTTTTCTTGCTGTATTTTATTATTCTCAATGAAAAGAGGTACTTTGTGAATTGTACCATTTTGAATTGTCTATGAATAATGAATGTAAAATATATTTGTAGTTAAGTTTTGTAGTCCAGCCCTCAGACCTCAGACCTTCGTAAAATTGGCCTGCCTGTAAATGTAATTTAATAGCCTTGTTTTAGACTATAATATAGTTTCCAAAACAGGATGTTTAAGCATCTTGTTCACTTTTCTTGATTGAAGATAAGGTGAGGTAAATAGTAAAGTAAGATAGGCTTTGGGCTCCATCTCCAGATCTTCTTGCTAGGCTTGGTCAGGAGGATATTCCCTAACATGTATGTTTGTAGTTGGTGGGGGAAAACCAGAATGCCTGGAGGAAACCCACCCAGACACAGGGAGAAACATGCAAACTTCACACAGAAAGGCCTGGACTGTGCAGGAGTCAAAGCCACAACCTTCTAGCTGTGAGGTGAGAGGTGTATCTATATTGTATACTATTTCAGTATTCTCAAAATATAATACATATAAGTTATTCTACAGTAATTTAGCGCAAAAACAGCTTACTCCACAGACGAGACTGATAATTCTGTTTATATCTAACATCATGTGGCATGTGCCCTTTTAGGGTCCAAAGATATCAAAATAAAGCACTCTGACTTTGGTAAAAGTCCTTCAGGCCTGTTTATTAGTCAAATAATTCACATTTACTGAAGCCAGAGTGCCTCAGATCGCCATCTGTTTTGGCTTTTTCTAACTTGAGTAATTTGTAAAAGTAAAAGCACTCTTTCTTTAATGCAATGTTTGGCAACTACATGGTTTAGAAATTATTTCACATTTGTAAGAAAAAACAGAATGAAGTAGGGGTGTACAATTTGGGGAAATATCTAATTGTGATTCAATTTGAGAATTATGTTTTAATTACAAAGTTTTAGACAAAATATAATGAGCCGACAAATGAATGTAAGACATTTAAAACATGTTTGTACAGACTTACTCTACAAAATGTTTTTGTTTAGAAAATCACTTATTTTGCTGTTTGTGAAGGAAATGATAATACTTTTCAAATTTTAGCTTTTGCGATTTTCTTTTTGCATTCACTGGAATTGCCATTTTGATTAGATTTTGATTAACTGTGCAGCCTTAGAATGAAAAAAAGGAAAGCACATCTATTCTCTAATCCTTTTGAGATTTAATTTTAATCAATGCAATGCAAAGCTCATTATACTTAATTATGACATCCCACTAATGACAGCCTGAAAAAAACAATCNAGTGCATGTTCAGACGAAATCACCTCACCTGTGGCGTTTGGACAGAGCGGCTGCTGGTCTGAGGCCAGTGGACGTACCTGAGGCCCTAAAACCAGCTGCTGGAGCTCTGTGTACATGGCCCGATGCAGCGCCTCACAGTCGCCACGGAGACGAGCTCCAGTGTATAACTGCTCACGACCAGCTCCGGCCAAGGCATCTCGAGTGGACTGGAGATCTGAGGACAGGTCCCTGGCAGCTTGGTTCAAGGCTTCATATGTTCGAAAAGGTTCTGAGCGACCACTGTTTGAGCTATGGTCAAGAATCTGGAGCAATCTGAAGAAAGAAAATGTTAATTAAGATGTCACTTATGGATTAGAAAAATGGAAACCTTTACATACATAATGTAATAAGATTCATTACCTGCTAAAGGCCACATCCTTGCTGTTTATAATAGGATTTGGTCTGGGGTTGATGGCCAGATCAGGGTGAGCCAGTGCATCGATTCTGAGGGACGCAGCTTCACTGTCCTTCACCAGCTTACAGTGAACCTCATCCAGCTGCTCCAAGCACGTTCTCCACCTTCTCAATTCCATCTCCTGAGCCAAGTGCAGCAGATCAAATGAGGCCTTTTGACGGAGGAGGTAGTCACGCACCTATCAGAAATCAAAGAAGTTGGAGAAATATGCACAGAAATTATGTGTAATTAGTTGCAAAAGTCAAAAGGGTCTGTCTGCAAATCTCCAATCATATGCACCTCAGACACTGCCTCCTTCAGGATGCATATCTAGCAATACATCCATTTCCCCAAATTACTGTATATACAGTATTAAAAGTGTGATATGATTTATTTAGAAAACTGCATGTTGGTGAGCAAATGAAAACCCTTGAAGGATAAAAGTTGTGTGGACTACTTCTTTTTCTTCACTTGCTTTCAAGTTTTTAATTAAAATTTTAGTTTTGTGTCTGTTTAACCAATTAAAACAATCTGAACTGAATTAGCTTTGCGTAGAGTCTGATCTGTTTGCACTGGGTTAACAGATTTTTTCCAAAATACAAAGCAGGTTTTACTAAAAAGAATATATCAATGTGAATGCTAAAAGCAACTTTTGTTTTTTTTTATTAAGGGAACAAATACTACAACAATATTGAAAGCTCAACAAAAAACATTTTGCATATGTATTGGTTTATGAAAAGGGAGTGGGCTTGTTAAATAGATTTTGTCTGAACCTGGGAAAAAATACTTAAACCCAACTGTAAATAAAGAGTCCATATGAGAACCCCTGAAACAAGATTTCTACCTGGTTCTGTCTTTGAGTATAGTAGTCTTGTCGAGCCAACTGTAGAGCCAAGTCTCCTCTCACCACCGGGACATTGACCTGTCGCGCTGACTCCCTCAGAGCCGCAGGGACTGGGCCTTGGAGAAGAGCATCCAGTTCTGCTTCTACAGCCTGTAGCTCTTTCTTCAGCACAACATCACGAATATGGAGCGAGGAAGACATTGAAATGCTCTGAAAGAAATAATAAAATACATTTGTATTATGTACACTGAGAGCAATTGTCAAAAAAAATATTATTGATTTTACCTTTACACGAGCAGACTTCTCAGAGAGCCAGTCCAGTCCAGATTTAAGACTCTTTTCCTCGGCCTGGGCTTGCATTTGCTGGTAATGGGCCACTATATGAGCCCACTGGAGTCTGGCCATTTCTGTTCTCCTTTGCTCCACCACCTGCTCCTCACAGTCTTTAGCCACACTGTAAACACTTTGTCCTTCATCATCACATGAGCTTAGGTCCAATAGCTGAAGGCGTCCTGAATAAGAAGCCTCCACAATATCAGTGATGCCTTTGAAGAAATGCTTTTGTGTGAAGACAGCGAGTGTTTTGGTATTAAGCTCCTCTTGCTGCAGATAGGGAGCCAAAGAGAGTTGGGAGAGGAGGACAGAGGGACGTTGGGAGGCAGTGGTTGTAAAAGATTCACTTTGTTCGTTTTTGTCGCATGAAACGCCTAAATATGAACCAACATGTTTCACTTCATCTGTCAGATTTTGTAAAATTGAGTTTGTGTGTGCATTTTCAGCACCAATCAATGCATTCATTTCTTTTAATGCACTTCCAGTCTTTTCCATTTCTGCTGCAAGCCTCAGGTCCACATCAGCCCGTGAGGTTGCTTTTAGCTGTAACTTGTTGTAACGCTTTTGTTTTAAGTCTTTCTCTTTACGCAGTGCTTTCAGCTCTGCTTCCAGATCTTCTGTTGTCACTTCTCCATCTGCTGCAAACACAGACAGTGAAGCTGACCTCACAGTAGATCCATCTGAGGGCCCAATGGTTTTGAGGACTTCCCCTAATGATGCCTCATCCAAAATAGGCTTGCCAGACTTCTGCAGCTCCTGGAAGGCACGAGCCTCCTCTAAAGTAAGAGCATTACTTGAATTCAGAGTTCGACAAACGAATCTCAGAAAATGTAGGTTCTCAGGTGCACAGTCAAACAGCCAGTCAAACTCAGATGCCTTCAGTGATGGAGCCCAGGATAACCCAGGCGGCCCAGCGCCTCCACAAACTGACCACCATCTAACATTGTAACGATACAGCTGCGTCCTGAACACCGCGTCAATGGTCACAAAGAAACAGAAATACAAACTTTAAACAAAAAATATTATCCTTCAGTTTCACCACAAGGTAAAAAAAATGTATAAAAGAATTAGTGCAAAGTAAACAAACTTTTACAGTGACTTCTTAACAGATTTCAAGAGCAAACAAATATCCAGTCAAACGAAATATTACATTTCAATAGAAGACGATTGCAAATTGATTAGGATACTCGTAAATCTCACAATTAATGAAAAAGAGCAGGTACTGAAGCAGCTAAAGTTAACGTTAGCTAACGTTAACGTAAGCTTTCGCCTCAAGACGCCTCAACGTTGACCAGAGTCAACAGTGCACTTTGTTAACTGTCGTAACAGCTGAGGTTACATGGTCTACTACAAACAGCTCTGATGTTTTACAATTATACACAGTGGTGTGGAAGAAAACTTACAAAATCCTGATACTCTGGGTTGTTGCTATCATTTACGTTACATCCACCAGGATCGGCCCGCCAAACGCACAAACAAGGCTTGTTTAAGCAGAGCCAGGCGGTGAAGGCGGACGAGGTGGACGCAGGCGGTAAGGGGGGTCGGGGTCTGACGACAGCGCTACGTAGGTCCCGGTAGTCTCGAGAGATCAATCCGAGTGCAGGCGCCGTCGTCGTCGGTGAATCCAGAAAAAAGCAAATGCACCGCCTGCATGACTACAAAACCCAAATGCATGCTGGGAAATGAAGTGCAGTGAACACGCGTGGACTGACAGCTGATTGGATCAGATCTGTTTTGATAAGAAACGTGACGCTGTGCAGTTCCTCCTCCTCTCTCCTCGTCTCTTCAGTTTACTTTTTTATCATCACAGAGACTTCAAATCTGACAGAAAAGTCTCAGGATGTTGTACAACACTGACAGCATTATTAATGTGACACTGATGAGCTGAAAATCATTTCTTTACAGACAGAGCTCAAGTGTAGAAACTTTATTTTCAGCTCTTTATTTATTGCTCTGGTGATATCCTTGTCAGTTCAAGATGTGTGAGGGTAATAGGAGCATTTACACAGATGTATGTGGTTTTATTCAGTGCAACACGTGATCTCAGGCTGTCTGGCAGTTCTCGCGCTGGAGAAGTGTCCACGGTGCCTTTCACATTTCTCCCCTCCCCTCAGCGTCATCCGTCAACTCTCGTCCGCAGTCCAGACGGAGATTTTTGCTGCTTAAACAAGCCTACAGTCGTTACGTATACGTAATCACGTCCTGTACGTCAAAGCGAAGGCTAGCGCAGCCAATCACGTAAAAGAAGTGTGTCATTTGTCCCGCCTTTGTCCTTTTGTTTTTTCTGCACATGCGCATATGCGCACATGCCTTGGCGTGCTCTTCAACCAACTTCCACTTCTCTAAAAAAAGAGTGAGTAATTTATTTTTAGGGAATATTTTCATATGTCGCTTTGAAATATTCACATTTCCTCTATTTGAGATTAAAGACTAATAAGCACTGCTACTACATCTGCATCGATGTTTCACCAAATGAACAACACAAGCTAACCTAAAGACTTTCCCTGGCTAAGTTTTTGGTTCTTTTGTTACTTGTGTCAACACTTCATGAGTCATCATCATAATATAGTATCGGGTTTTTTCATTTTCTTTTAGACTGGAAAGAAAGAAGAAGTGGAAACATGGTTCAGGCTAAAGCTTGGATTCTGACCAAACACTTTGATGGTTTTCCAAAAGACAGTGATTTTGAACTGAAACAAGAAGAGCTTTCTGAACCCAAGGATGGAGGTGATAATTTTTCAAGTTTTAAGTATTTATAAATTAAGTGGGAAATTTAATTATGTATCTTTCAGAAGTGATTTTGGAGGCAGTATTTCTCAGTGTGGACCCATACATGAGGTGGAGTTCAGCTTCTTGTTATATAAAACATTTTAGGACTTATTCTAATGTTTTTAATATATTGATTTCTATGCTCCTGAAATTGCATTATCCTGAAACCAAATAACTGTTCCTGCTGACTGTAAAAACACATGTTTATGAAAGAATTCTTGCCATAAATACACAAAAATGTTATTATTTTTTAATGATTTTTTTGTTTATTGTCTTTCATCAGACCGTTCAGCCAGTTTCGTATGAAGGAAGGAGATGTAATGATTGGAACACAAGTGGCCAAGTAAGGAATGCATTTTTACACAAGTAAATAGACAACGTCCCACACATTTTAGAGAATTTTTAGCCCATTTTCAGCTATGGAAATAGAAAAATACCTATTCGCCAATTTAAATTTTACTGTACAGATGCTGCAAACCAATGTGCAACTGTGCAACTGAAGTAACACATTAAACGTGTGTGTACATATTTTATTTTAAGACTTATGGGTTGGTGTAGTTTTTTTCGTTTCCAATTTTGAAATCAAAAGTCATGATAAATTATTTCATAGTAGTCGCATATTACTTTGAAATTTTACAGAATAACTATTCATAAGAAAATAGTAAGCTCTCAACACTACCAAACTAAGAGTTCCCTAATCTTAGTTTATCTCTAGACTTAAAACAAGTCTATATCACGATTTAAAAAGAAAGCTGATTCCCCATAAACCCTTTTGACTCTAACATTTTGAAGAATTGTGTCATGCTTGATGTATGATTAAATACAATTATTAGTGAACTTTACATACTATTTGTTAGTAAAAATAGACATTACATAAAGAATATAAAAAATATGCTGGAAAAGTCATAGATTGTGAGTTCAAACTTGTAGGAATATTGACCATACTTTTGACTCTGACACTAGTTACAATGAACTTGCCGAAAAGCTCAGACACAAATACAGCAAATTGTTCATATAAAAATTACATTCTCCAGTAAAACATGCTATTTAACAATATTGTTTTGGTATAAGTCTTATCATAATGAGCTGTTTGTGAAAGCATTCCTGTTGCTTTGAGTGCAGAGTGATCCAAAGTAAAAACCCAGCCTTTCCCGTGGGGAGCCATGTGGTGTCACGCAGCGGGTGGAGGACCCACTCTCTCAGTGACGGCACAGACTGGAGCTCATCCTGCCAGAGTGGCCTCAAGACGTGTCCTTATCTCTGGCTTTAGGCACCATCGGTATGCCAGGGTAAGTAAACGCAGAACTGCCATAGACCTTTGTTTGTTTGTTTGTTTGTTTGGGGATCAGAGTGATACGTCCTTTTGTTAAACTTTGACCATTTGAGACACTTTATCAAACAAGTCCACATGTGTTCTTTTATATCTCCAGTTTAAATAATGGAGTATAGCACAGAACAGTCACTGCATCAAGCCACATGTGTTTTTGCTTTCAGACTAACAGCTCTGTATGGTATTGAGGAGGTGTTGGGGCTTAAAGCTGGTGAGACTCTGCTTGTGAATGCTGCTGCAGGTGCAGTGGGCTCTGTGGTTGGACAGATAGCAAAGATCATGGGTTGTAAAGTGGTGGGTTCTGCTGGGTCTGAGGCCAAAATGACTTTCCTCAAAGAACTGGGATTTGACCAAGTTTTCAACTACAAAACAGTTCGTTCACTGGAGGAGGCTCTGAGATCTGCTGCTCCGGACGGATACGACTGTTACTTTGAAAATGTAAATGATGCCTTTTCTTTCCCCATTTTAAAATGTTTGTTGTCACTGCTTTTTTAATCAAATATGTTTTAATTACAGGTTGGGGGCCAATTCTCAAGTGTTGCCATTCAGCAAATGAAGAACTTTGGAAGGATTGCTGTTTGTGGAAGTATTTCTACTTACAATGACACTAACCCTCAAACCGGTATTTCCCTTAGATCATCATCAACATGTAAACAAGAGTCTAAATGATAAGCATAACTGATATATCTGTTTCTGCTTAGGGCCTTACCCTCATATGACCATGATCATTAAGCAGCTGAAAATGGAGGGCTTCATGCAGTCCAGGTGGGCCCACAAGCACCCAGCATCTCTGAAGAGGCTGTTGGCCTGGGTAAAAGAGGTAAAAGAACCACGACTTTATAAACATAGTAAATGCATCTAAACTATGACACTTATGTATATATATTTTTATTTTTTTCACAGGGCAAACTTCAGTGTCGAGAGCACATCACAAAAGGGTTTGAAAACATGCCGGCTGCTTTTATGGGACTGCTGAAGGGTGACAATATAGGGAAAGCTATCATTGCCATTTGAGAAGCAACATTAAGTTACTACAACACTCCATAAACTAAACATCATTCGTTCACTGGCTAACCCTAACCTTTACATGTAAATAAATATAAATTATAGTAAATCTAGCTACCACGTTTCTAATTCACTCTTTTACTCTAGCACTAGTGTTCATTATTATGAACACACATTTTATATTTTTGTCAGTTCTGTAGGATTTATAATCTGATATGTTCATATCAATAAATAAAACATTGCTTACTTTAAATACACCTTAAAGTGTTTTTTGTTTGCTTTGAATCTGAACTTTAGGCAGACCTAATCTGCAAGTCATAATGACGCACAGGAAAATAAGAAAAAGAATCGCCTTGTGAGGAAAAAAAATAAAAGACTTAGCTTATTTCTTAAGTAATGTTAATTGGGTGCAACCTTTAACTAATCAAAATAAATAGTGAGACTGTGGCTTATTTTGCACCTCTGGGTCAGGTCACTTTTCTGCCAGAAAAAAATGTTCTCAAGCTGTGCTAGTGGCCAAAAAAACTATGTATTTCAGGGTTTCTACTGGGTCTTAAAAAGTCTTAAATTGAACATTTAAGGCCTTAAATAGTCTTGAATTTGCTGTTGTATGTCTTAAAAATGTTTGCACAGATCTTAAATTTGTTAATGCAGCAATTTCTGTCAGATTTCTTGATCTCTTTCACACTGCTGCAGCTTTGTCAGAAAATTCTTAATCTCAGTAATGTAACACAACTGGTGTGTTTCTTCTACTGTTTTTTTGGTTGATGGATGGAATCCTCTGTTGCAGTATAAAAAACGTTCTTTTTGTTCATTTGATATTTCATAACTGTAGTCAAATATATAATTATATCTTAAAAAACCTCTAGAAAAGAAGCAGCATTGTGAAATATTAAAAGTCTGCAGAAACCCTGGTATTTGAAACTATGTGTGTTTTGTAAGTGCAAAGAATGAGTTATAAAGACTTAAAAACACTTCCTTTCTTCACCGTTAGGAAAATTACACCCATCAGCTTTAAAAGATAAATGTGCCTGTATCTATTGACCCTATTTTGTCCCGCCCACTTGGCTTGGAAATGCACTTCCTGTTTAGCTCTGTTAAGGTAGCTAACGTGTTTGTTTGTCTGTCTTGTGGGGCAGTTTTAATTAAATATAATGACAGTTAAAATAAACCCATCGACTGAAATCTACAGGCTAAATGTAGCTAAACAGGAAGTGCATGTCCTAGAAAGTTGTAGAGAGTTGGCGGGACAAAAAAGGGGCAATATTAGTAACTGGAATATTCTTTGAAGTCATCTACAGTATTTCTATTTGGCAGTTCTATGCGTAAACTCCTATCACCAGTAGAAGAAATATATGAGTTAACGTAAATCTATGATGGTGCAGCAATCCAGTTTCAATCATATCTTTTACCATTGTGCTCTGTTAGCGTTTGACTTTGCCACCACAATGTCAAACCCTTTTTGGAGACAAGGGTTTTTATTTGTTTAATAGCAGGCAGTGCCATAAAGATAACACAACAAGTCTTTATAGGCTGTTGTAAATGTGATATAATGATGACTAAAGAGAAAGTCAGCTTTGTCGCTGGAGCAGTTGCTGTTGTGGAGCAGCTGCAAAACTAATTGGAAACAATGTCAAGGCTATAAAACTCATGGCTTAATGATTGTAAATTAATTTATAGTGATATAGTGATGCTCTTAATAATGCAGAACTCTACCTGTCTGTCTGGGCCATTCACTCTAAAACACTGACTGCACTGGTTTTATGTGGAATTAAATGGTTTTATTGTATTTGCTTCATAAAAATACTATAATAGAAGAATTTATAGGCTGTTTAAAATTAAGTTACGCAAGATTTTGTCACATTAGTTTGGTGAAACACGAGGATTAAACAACTTATTTAGCTTTGTGAGGTTACCATAGAAACGATCTCAGGTTGTTGTTTTGGTTTTGATTCGCTCTAAAACATTTAAAAATCTGTGTTTTATTTATTTCAAAAACAAATTAAAATTACAATATGAAACAGAAAAAAACATAGCAATGAATAATAATAAATTAAGTGTGCATTCTAAAAAATGGGAAGCATTTAAATGGAACTAAACTAGTGGAATTTTTTTTTATTATTTCAAGCAAATAATCATATTCATTTGGCTCCAGGAGACATTTTGGGCTGATGAATTGGCTCTGTGCATGGAACTTCAGTTGGCTTGTTTATGTTCCAAAAAGCTAACCCGTACAAACAAGCATCTCCTGTTCAGTTCATTTCTATGAGGTTTTCACTGCACCAGCCTAAAACGATAAACACTCAGAGGATCAGACTATGACAGTTAGTTGACTTTACAAATCAGAAGAATAATTCACCAGGACATTTGGGTGTTTAAAAAGCAACGTGTTTGTATCTAAATGCTAACGCTACAGGAAATGCACAGAAGTTAGCTATTTTGAACATAAACAAGCCAATTGATGCACAGAGCCTATTGGAAACAAGGACTTCAAGCACTTATTGCAATTTTTTTTAATTTTAGTTATTTATTTTGTTTTCTAACGTTATATTGAGTACATTTTAATAGTTTTTGTAGCTTTTTAAGTCACTATTTTGATGATGGTAATAATATTGGTAATAATATATAATAATATAATAATGTTGTTATTATCATTATTTATTTATTTACTTATTACATTACTGTTATTATTATCATTTATTTGGTTTTGTGTGTGTGCGTATGTCTCGTCTGTTTTTCATTGTTTTGTTTTCTTTTGCGTTTTGTATTTTTTTAAATTATATTTTAATCATTTTTGTTCAATTCTGTGTTGTTGTGTTTTGTGTGTTTTTTTTTTGTGTTCTTGCAGTGGTTCCCAAAGTGGCTGTCGCGAGATCATTTCTAGATTTAGTTTTACAATTATGACTTGGTTTTTAATCTGTTTTTATGACTTTAGCATGAGTTTGACTGGACTTTGAACATATAATGGAACTACAAAAATAAATGCATTTTAGCCCAAATTAAATGTTTTTTTTTCCAACTTGAAATTTCTATTTTATTCTGCTGTGGGGCTTGGTTACATCGTCATTTTGTTGGTCCCGGTCTGAAAAGTTTGAGAACCACTGTGTTATTATATTGTCTTGTCTAAAAAAACACATTTCAAATCATTTCAGATCAGTCCCTGTTTTGTTCCTTTGTCCACTGAACTCATATCACGTTCTCCAACAAGAATAGATTGTTTTGTTTAAGAGTGAAGGCGGGTTTAATAATTCCCAACCAATAAACTAATGTTGCACCCTTTGTCCCGCCCCTCTGTGAGTTTTAACCTTCTGACTTGGCCGCACATGTTCAGAGAGAGAATTAGAAACATGGTTCAGGCAAAAACGTGGATCCTGACCCAACACTTTGACGGTTTTCCAAAAGACGGTGATTTTGAGCTGAAAGTAGAGGAGCTTTCTGATCCCAAAGATGGAGGTAATGTCATTTTGTAAGTTTGAATCACATAATCTGAAAGTCATTTTGTGTTTTTACGTCTTTTCAGAAGTGCTTTTGGAGGCGTTATTCCTCAGTGTGGACCCATACATGCGGTAAGACTGTGTAAAAAATGTCCACACAAATGCATTTAATTTAATTTTTTGTTTATTTAATCAGGCCATACAGCAAGTTTAGCATGAAGAAAGGGGATGTACTGATTGGGACACAAGTGGCCAGGTAAGGAACCCATACTTTCACACAAATAATGACAATATGCAGCTGACATTGTAGAAAAACTTTAGTCTTTAATAATTTATTGTTAAGCTGTAAGTTTTCTCATAAGGAACAGTGTGTAAGAGCATTATTGTAGAGGTTATGCAGGATCAAAGACAAATAACTAGTTAACTAATCACTAATTTCATGTCTATGATGCAGCTACGTCATAGTATTCTAAATGTTAGCACTGAGTGGCAAAAACACATAAATGTCTAGTAAGAAAGGACATTTTTTGCTGTAAGATCTCAAAAATAGCTAAAATTGGAGGGGCTACAGTCTGATAACAAATATAACTAAGCAAAATTCTGCTTTTTGTTGAGTTTGTAACTGACATGTAAGAAGAGAAAATTAATAAACAATGGCAGTGTCACAAGTGATGTGCGCATGCCCAGAAACTTCTGCGTGAACATCCACGAGGACAAACAACATGCCATATTTATCATTTACTTTTTAAATATGTTTATTTTAGGTTACAGCCGTTAATAAACTTAAACAAACAGCTCAGAGCAGAGAAACTTCAAGGTCACCAACATTAGTGTTAAATGAAATGTTTTTATGAGTCTAGAAGGTACAAGATTTTACGTGATTTTCACGAAAATAAATGTCTCTCATATGACGCGATCGAAAGTTACAACTGACAAATAACATGCTTTACTGTTTCTGGCAATTTAAACAATGAAAATATATTGACCCTATTTTGTCCCGCCTACTTTTCTAGGACGTGCACTTCCTGTTGAGCTGCATTTAGCATGTAGATTTCAGTCTATGGGTTTATTTTAACTGTCATTATATATAATTAAAATTGCCCCACAAGACAGACAAACAAACACGTAAGCTACCTTAACAGAGCTAAACAGGAAGTGCATTTCCAAGCCAAGTGGGCGGGACAAAATAGGGTCAATAGTCAAGCTAACAACTAGCATGATTGACTCAGTTTCGGCAAATGACTCCGATTGGGGAATGACAGGCAGAAAAGCAGATGAACAGGAAGACTCATTGCCCTTTCGTTCCTAAAAAAGATGTTTTTGAGTCTGCCTGATGGGACATTATTTGCAGCGCTGCAGGTAAAATGTCCTAAATCTCCCAACTGACAAGCCAGCGAAGCTTTGCACTGTTGCCACGACAATAGAAAGACTACAGAGGTTATGCACAGATATTCTTTTATTTGAAACATGCTCCTCAACATTCTGACTAAAGTGTGAGAAGTATGAGAAGAACACCTGATAAAATGTATTTCCTAGCTTTTTTGGGGGGGTAAATTTTGACTTTTGTTTGGCGGAAATGTTATAATATAGTTTTTCTGTTGTCACGGCAACATTTCAGACCTTTGGAAACCTGTTTGTTAACTGCTTTTGTAGATTTAGGACATTTTTATTGTTCAACAACACATTTTTCACTCATCAAACGAACTAAAACATCTTATTTAAGCACAGAAAGGTAAAGAGTTGAACTGTGTGTGATCTCAAAGTCTATGTCAGCGAGAAACGTGAGAAAAACAGAAGTGCTGTGCTAGTTTTTCTGCTTTTCTGCCACTGTTTACCTAATTTTCTCTTTTTACATGTCACGTACAAATTCAATATCCAGCAGTAGTTGTGGTTGTTTATATTTATTATCAGACTGAAGCTGCTTTTTCCTATTTTAGTTGTGTTTTGAGCACTTACATGAGAAAATGTTTGTCTGTGCATAATCTCCGTTGTTTTGTTTGCAGAGTGATTCAAAGTAAGAACCCAGCCTTTCCTGTGGGGAGCCATGTTGTTGCCCACTGCGGCTGGAGGACCCACTCTCTCAGCGACGGCAAAAACCTGGAGCCCGTCCTGCCAGAGTGGCCTCACGATGTGCCCTTATCTGTGGCTTTAGGCACCATCGGTATGCCAGGGTAAGTATAAATGCAAGGTTAAATGTAAAACGTAAATGTAGCAGACTTTACATGCAGATTTTAAATGACTTAAAACATTTTTTTGTTGGAAAGTGGAAACATGACAATTTTGAACATCATACATCTTTTAATTGGAATCTGAACTCTTAGTAGCTTGCCATACAAACAAGTGGAAGGGGATAGGTGGTAGGTGAAAACAGGGATTTTCTAAGCACTCGACCATCAGCTGCAGGACAATGCAAGATTATACCTGAATCAATCAAAATACTTTTTAAAGTTTTTTCCTTACCGCAAACATTCTGTCTCAAATGTTTAATGGCTCCTGCACTTTAGGCTGTTTACATCTGAACACTGCTGCACATTATGACGTCATTATGTGGTAGTTTAGAGATAACCGCTGTTTTAGCCTCAGTTGAACTGTTTTACACATACTAGACTAGAATAAGTTCTGTCTATCAGATCATGTACTTTGCCCTTTAGGCCTCCGAAAACACTTTTTTGAATTGAGTTTTGTGATGTCATAGACTAGTCATTCTGACTCATTCTGAGCATTTCTGCAATATGCAGCATATCAGGCAGGATTGGCCTGATTATTTCCTCTACAATGTTTGTCCTGTAAGTTGTTGAATTTATCACAAAATTATTTAGTATTTTTCCTTTGTTCAGTTGATATTAACACAGAAAGTCTCCAATATCTTTAAGCAAAGCTATCTCAACAAACCTAAGCGTTAGAGATAAAACTTAAAAAGCATATGACAGGTTAGACTGCATTTTTAAATAAAATGACACTTCAACGTGCATCAAAAATGTGTGTAATATATTTTTTCTTCTGTGAGGCTCCAAATGATGATTAATTTTGTGAAGATAATGAGAAACAAAATATTAATAAACAAGTTCACCACTGTTCTTTACTAGAGTTTAAAAAAATATAATATATAACACAGAGCATGTGTTTTTGCTTTCAGACTAACAGCTCTGTATGGTATTGAGGAGGTGTTGGGGCTTAAGGCTGGTGAGACTCTGCTTGTGAATGCTGCTGCAGGTGCAGTGGGCTCTGTGGTTGGACAGATAGCAAAGATCATGGGTTGTAAAGTGGTGGGTTCTGCTGGGTCTGAGGCCAAAATGACTTTCCTCAAAGAACTGGGATTTGACCAGGTTTTCAACTACAAAACAGTTGGTTCACTGGAGGAGGCTTTGAGATCTGCTGCTCCGGACGGATACGACTGCTACTTTGAAAATGTAAGTCAGAATCAAATAAAAAAATTTTAAAAATGCAAACTCAAAACTTGCTGGCAATAGGTGCAAGTGCAATACACATGGAATAACAAACAGTAAAATAGACATGCATACAAATTTTGGTCAGGTTTTGTGTAATATTATTTCAATACATCCCACAATCCAAGTTACTTTTTGCCTCATTTGAATCAAATGTCTTTTTTGCACATTTTAATTTCAGGTTGGAGGCTCTTTCTCAAGCGTCGCCTTACAACAAATGAAGGACTTTGGAAGGATCGCTGTTTGTGGAAGCATTTCCACTTACAATCACACTGTGCAAACTGGTAATTTGTCCCATTCTTCATTTAAAAAACATGTCAAGGTGAGACACTACAGGCAAAAAGCACTGTTTTGTTTTGTTTTTTCACTTCAAGAACAGCACCTGAAGTAGCTCAGTAGTAACCAGGGTCAGACTGTTCAACCAGGCACTTTTTGAACAAATATACTGTATATGTGATTTGCTGCATTCCTGTCTTTTTTAGAGGTTCTGTAGTTTCATCTCAACAATATAAGCCTTAATAGTTCCATAGGTCTATTCTCCAATCTGACTCCATATGTGAACATGTTATTGGCAGTAGGGATGTCAAGTGTATTAGGTTAATCAATAATCGTGATTATTCAAGCGACAATATTAACAAAAGAATAATAATCGTGACCATTTTAGAAGCAAAATTAAGGTATGTTTAGGTCTCTGTATGGGAACTATTGATGGGCAATATTTTGAGTTTACAGGAAAATAGGCACCAAATAAATGATACCGTGACATCCCTGATTGGCAGACCACTATCCATAATAATCTGAAATGATCTCGGAAGTCGCATTTGGCGCCTGACCTGCGAGTTTGAGACTATTGTAACATTAACCAATAAATTTAAACCTGGCTTTGTCAATTTTTCAGATTTGACAAGGGCAATTTTGTCATTTTTACACATACAATAAATGTTTTATTTCCATTTGAAAACATGACATGATAAAACTTTGCATTTGAACAAATAACCTTTCACACTAAAATTTAAAGTGCCTATGACAGGTTGAAGTAGTCATTTCATCAAAACAAAGTTAAATCAATATATTTAAGATTTTACTAAACATTTTGCAAAGTTCATTCCAGTTTAGCTATTTTTACAGGATAAAAAATGTACTTCCTGTTTTTAGACATTTATGACATCACGCTAGGGAGTTGCCTAGTAACCATATAATAAATTGGACAAAGCTACTCGAATGTAACAGGATTTTACTAACTAGATGATACATAAAAACACTAGGGCACAGTCATTTTAGGGTGCACGGTAGCAACAAGGAGGTCGTGGGTTCGACTCCGGGGTCGGACCATATCAACATCTCACGATCTCTCTGGGTGGAGTTTGCATGTTCTCCCCGTGTCACTGTGGTTTTCTCCGGTTTCCTCCCACCTCCAAGACATGCATGTTTAGATTAATTGGGCATCACTGTAAATTTCCCTTAGTGAGTGAATGAGAGAGTGAGTGTCTAACCCTACGGCAAGTTGGCCACTGTCCAGGGTGTTCCCGCCTAAGGCCCAAAGTCACTGGGATAGGCTCCAGTCACCCGCGACCCTAACGGGATTAAGCGGTAGAAAATGAATGAATGAATGAATGAACAGTCATTTTATTGTTGTATTTATGTTAGGGATCATGCAAATGTGTTTATCGGGAGAAAATTTAAAATGTCCTTGTCTCCCTAGTGTGATGTCATCACTGCTCGACTTCCATGTTCAACATGTTTTCGACCTTTTCTTCACAAACTTGTTTTGACTCATGTAAACTTTATATTTTACAACAGGTAATATTCTACCAGATTAAGTTAAACTTGGAAAATTGTAAAACCTGACATACACTCTTTAAGTTTGATCCCTTTTCACCTGTAGTGTCTCATCTTAAATCTTATCTGTGTTGCTTGAATAGGTTTTTGTGTATAGGGCATGACTAAGCATCAGTGAGTCGTGCTCTTATAAGAGACTTTGACACCTATAAATGGATTTAACTGACTGCCATTCATTTATGTTCAGGACCTTTCCCTTATATGACCATAAACTTGAAGCAGCTGAAAATGGAGGGCTTCATCCAGTCCAGGTGGGCCCACAAGCACCACGCATCTCTGAAGAGGCTGTTGGGCTGGGTGAAAGAGGTAAAAGAGCAGTGAGATATATATATACAGCTAATCCCAAACACTTACCTGTTGTTTTTCTGCACAGGGCAAACTCCAGTATCGGGAGCACATCACAAAAGGGTTGAGAACATGCCAGCTGCTTTTATGGGCATGCTGAAGGGTGACAACATAGGGAAAGCCATAGTTTCAGTTTGAAATGACTCAGAGAATGGTCTGTTTATGATTATGTTGTCTTAAATTGACAGGTTAGACCACATTTTTCAGTGATGGAGGCCTGTATTTAGCTTAAACCTGTAAACAACATATATTTCCCTTGGTTTCAGTCGTAGCTCATAAAATGTGCAATGAGAAAAGAGGCATATAAAAAAAGACCTGCTCTACATGTCAAAGCCACTTCATAGTAAACCACCACTAGAGGGAGGAAGTTACTTGCTGAGACACTCTTTCTGCTCTGCTCACATGCTTTAGCTCTTCAGAAGTGGATCGATTCTCAAGGGAATTAGTTATGCAGATGTTAGGAAGACCGAATGGCAAGAAATGTATAAGAATCAATGGAGAGAAGGGACATTTTCTCTTGTAAGAGCTCAAAATACAGCTAAAAGAGAGAAAAGACAGTACAATTTAAGAACAACTTCAACCAGCAATAACTCTTCTGAATACTGGGTTTGTAACTGACATCTAAAAAGAGAAAATCAGGTAAACAGTGGCTGAAAGCAGATAAACATTTAGACTTTTCTCTCGCATTTATCACAGACAGATGGACTAAATTTCATCACTGAATCTTTTATTATTACACAAATTATTTTTTTATGTGGCGAAATTGAAACTAGCAATAGTTTTCTGTTGTTGTAGCAACAGTGTAGTGCTTCACTAACTTGTTTTCTAGCGTTAGTTTGAGATTTATGACATTTTAACTGCAGAACTACAATTTCTATCCTCATCAAAAACACTCAAGAACATCTTTTTTAAAGACGAAAAGATAAAACTTCAACTGTGTGTGATCCTAAGTCTGTGATAAATGTGAGAGAAGCTAACGTCTTTCTGTTTATCTGCTTTTCTGCCACTGTTAAGGTTAAGGTATACTTTATTGTCCCGTAGGTAAATTTGTCCTCTGCATTTAACCCATCCTTCAATGCCTCTGGGGCATCTCCTCAGGAGCAGTGATCGCCACAGTGCAGCGCTCGGGACCCATCTCCAGATGTTCTTGCTAGGCTTGGTCAGGACAACCTAGCTGGAGGATATTACTCTAACGTTTACCTGATTCTTTCTTTTTACATGTCAGTTACAAACCCAATACTCAGAGTTGTTGTGGGTTGATTTTTTTCTCACATATAGCCTCTTTTCCCTATTTTATCTTTATTTTGAGCTCTTACAGGAGAAAATGTCCTTTCTCTCCATTGACTCTAATGCATTTCTTGCCACTCAATTCTTACATTTATATCTAAACATTTGCCCAGCTTTGTATTTTGGTTGTCTATTTGTACTTGTTTTTCTTTCTGATAATATACAAAAGACTGGAGTACTTAATTTGTAATCTGCTTATAATTAATAATAAAAAATGAATTAAAGAAAAAAATATTGGACTTTTTTTTTTTTTTTTTTTTTTTTTTTTTTTTAGTTGTCACCACGCTTTTGTACAGTGCGGAGAAAGAAAAATCCAAATTGTAGTGTGCATTTTTTTTCCCTGAACAGTTTCGTTATGACTCTTTTAAGCCAACCATCTCGGGACGGGACGGGGCATGACGTGAGCACTTTTTTCGCGGCAGCTCCGTAGGCGGGACCATCGGGAGGGAGTGGTCCTGGAAGAGTACGACCGCACACCCGGAGGCCCCAGTCACACGCTGCGGATTCACGAGGCGGTCTCTTGAGTCACTCCAAACAGCGCCACATGTGTAAGTGGATGGAAATATCAGGCCTTTTCCCACTGTAGGATTTTTTTTTTTTCCAGTTCCTAGTACTTTTTTTTAGTTCTAGTCTCAATTTTAAGCGCATTCACACAGAGCGGGAACTACTGGGGCCACACTTTAGGACCTTTTTAACTCCTGCTCTGGGGCAGGTATTTTGCAGTTATTCCAGGAACTTTTTCGATGACACAAACACATTTACAACATAGCTTTGTTTGGAAACATGTTTATTTTTTCTGATATTTAGACAAACTTTCTTTATCCCAGAAAATAATTACTAAATGCAGTAGCTCCCCAAATAAATGCTTAATATTATACATTGTAATTATTATTAGGAATAATATTGAATAGTTGTGTTTTAGTGTTGATTTCCATGATGCTTTTCGTTTTTGTAAAACATAGATTTGTGTAGAAAGAAAAAGAAAAAAAAAACTTTTGTTTTTCTAACTCTAACAAATGACTTAGGCCTATTTAAATGTTCCAAACTAAACAGATGTTATTGTCAAAGCTTTTCAGCTCCACTGTTGCTGTGTGAACGCAAACATGAGGCTTTTTCCCACAGTAGGAACTTTTTTCAGTTCCTAGTACTGTTTTATTTCCAGTGCCTGTTTTGGGAGCGTTTACACAGAACAGGAACTATGGACTGGGGCCACACTTTATGGACTTTTTTAGCTCCTGCTCTGGGGCAGGTACTTTCACTCAGACCAGGAACCTTTTAGTGACACAAAGACTTACAATTTTAACTTTGTTTTGAAACACGTTCTATACATTCTCACATTTAGATAAACTTTCCTTATTCTTGATTTGAATGATTTGAAAGCAATAACTCACCAAAATGTATTTATTTAATTTGTAAATAGTAGCTCGGAATACTAATAGGAACTATAGTGAATACTTTTGTTTATTTGTAAATTTTTAAGTTTTGCACATTGTAGTTTTATGTGGAATCGAAAAAAGATAACTTTTGTTTTCCTAACACCACTTAATGACTTATTTAAATGTTCCAGACTTTACAGATTCTAATGCTAAAGCCAGTTAGACCCACTTTCAGAAACTGTTGCTGTGTAAACACAAACATGGGGACAGGATAGTTCTTCTGACTTAACAGGGGCTAAAAGAATAGGCGTTTTCCCACATGAAAGTACCAAGAACTAGTCCCCACATTTCTCCAGTCCCTGTTTAGTCAGAGGAACTACCCTGTCCCATGTTTGTGTTCACACAGCAACAGTTTGTGAAAGTGTGGCTAACTAGCTTTAGCATTAGCATCTGTAACGTCTGGAACATTTAATTTTAATTGATTTTAATTTACCTTTATTTAACCAGGGAAGTCCCACTGAGATTCAGAATCTCTTTTGCAGGGGAGCCCTGGGGGAAGGGTCAGGGGAGGCATTTATGGACATGTTTTTAGTTGTAGGAGGAAACCGGAATACCCGGAGGAAACCTACGCAGACACGGGGAGAACATGCAAACTCCACATAGAAAGGCCCCGGGCGGCCCGGGAGTCGAACCCAGGACCTTCTTGCTATGAGGCCAGAGCGCTAACCACTGCGCCACCGTGTCGCCCACTAAATAATAATAATTTAAATAATTCATTATGTGGTATTAGGAAGACAAAGTTGTCTTTTTTCAATTCCACATTAAAATGTAATGTGCAAAACTTAAAAACATCACTGAAATTAACAATAAAATAAAATGATTCACTGTAATTCCTATTAATAGTATTAGGCTCGGGAAGGTTCTGTGGTTACTATGGAAATAATGGCAAATCCGCCATGTTTGTTGATAGTTTAGCAAAACTTCCATAGGAATACATTAGACAAAACGATTAAAAAAAAAGTAAACAAAACAGCCATGGAGCAACCCAATAAACTGCTGGGTCAGTACTGGTAAGTTTATCTATCACTATACGTATAGTGTCAAAATGTGATTTAATAAACGCTATTTTCGGTATTTAGCATTTTAAAATCTCCATTGGTTTAACATTAGACCAACTGAACATTCTACAGCTGTATGATGTCACGATCCCGAGCCTAATTATAGGCTACTATTTACAAATTAAATAAATACATTTTGGGAGTTACCGCCTTTAAATAATCTTTCTTAAGGATAAGGAAAGTTTATCTAAATGTGAAACTGTGTAAAACATGTTTAAAAACAAAGTTAGCAGTGTAAAATGTGCTTCTGTCACCAAAAGGTTCCTGGTCTGACTGGAAAGTACCTGCCCCAGAGCAGGAGCTAAAAAAGTCCCTAAAGTGTGGCTCCAGTCCATAGTTCCTGCTCTGTGTAAACGCTTCCAAAATGAGGATAGGAACTAAAAAAGGACTAGGAACTTTAAAAAGTTCTTACAGTGGGAAAAGGCCTAATGTTGCGACTAGTTCTCGGTACTTTCATGTGTGAAAACGCCTATGGGGACAGGGTAGTTCTTTTGAACAAACAGGTGGTAATTATCTACACACAGTATTTACATTCCCCACCCAGCTTTAGGCTAAAACCTCCTTGGTCATATAGTAAATTGGTGAGTAATTATAAAAGACATGCCGCCCACACTTGGCCTAAAGCAGCAGGTGGCGCTGTCTGGTGAAAGTGTCAAAAAAAAAAGTGTATTTTAGGTGGTTTGCTGAAAAAAGCGAATGGCAGCGTGAAAGTGCAGTGAAGTGCCTCCGGGCTGCAGCTCCATGTGCGACCCCGAGTGGTCAACCAGCCTCTTTCTTCCGTGTCTTGTGAGTTCCAGTAGTTGCTCTTTGGATCCTGCCACAGTCGGACGGAACAATGGTGAAGCACATCGAGTCAGACGTGAGTTTTTACAATGCTTTTCGCTGAATTACACTTTGTTTGTTGGGTTTGTCTTATCGGTCATCTTTTCATGTCCAGGATGAGTTTGAGGAAGCACTGAAGGCAGCCGGAAATAAGCTGGTTGTGGTGGATTTTACTGCAACATGGTGTGGCCCTTGCAAAATGATTGCTCCTAAGTTTGAGGTAAGAGAGTTTAAGTTAAGAGAGAGTCACGTGGCGGGTCTCTTTCAGCCCTCAGAGCCATGTGCGCGCAGTCATCCCCTTACCGGCGTGTACCTTTGCTCACTGCCCCGCATTCCGTTACTCTGTTGGGTAAAAAGCGCCTGGGTTCAGGCTGTAGCTCCAGGGCGAAATTACACAATCAGCATTTGATTGCGTCCGATCATAGTTAAGACATAAAAAGCAGGAACGGAGGCATTGTCTGAGCCGGGCAAACAAGTCAATCTTACTTTCACCAGAAAAAAGCGGTCGTTTTTTTTTATTTACATTTTTTTTATTATTATTTTATATCAAAGTTTGCATTCAAGTGTAAATAAGTTGGACGACGCATTTCACAGAAACTTACAGACACAATTTTATCCCAGTTTAGCCTTTCTTTGTTATTCCAATTTACTTCCTGATTATATGAAGCTGCCTAGCAACCAAAACTCACCTAATGTAACAGTAAAAAATAGTGCTACTACTCTCATTTTCATTTAGAGTCCTGGTCCCGTTTAAAAAGGTTTGTGCCAAGTTCATTCAAAAACTTCAATTAATGCAAAGTCATACTAGAAAGATTACCAAATTAAAAGTCCTCTATTGAGCTTAACATTGACCGCTCACTTCCTGGTTCAACAATCTCGAGCTCCCATGTTAAACATCGACATTTTAGAAAAATATATAAAAAGTTTGAAAATGTCTTCATGACTCACAGCTAAGTGTAAGTCATGAGCGCAAGACCTGCATTTTTGTTTGAAATCCATTACTGCGGGTTTATAAACTACAAAGTTATTAAAATATTTAGCAGAATTTTAAGTTCTAGATGTGCTTTTTTGACTGGATTTGAGTTAGCGCATAACTGTTTAAAGACATATCGTAGGCTAACCTACTCTTAGTATTTGAGTTATTCGAAAAGCTTATGGCACTTTACAATCACCGAAACCAGGGGTCTTCCACTGTTGAACCTAACCCTAACCCACTGTTCTATTGGAAGTAAACTTGTCTATGCGTTTGGGCTGTGTGGGGCCTTCTTTAGGGCATGTGAAAAGTAGAACCACTGGAGCCAAGTGTTCAAAGGGGACCTATTATGTTAGCCATGTTTAGCCATGTTACTTAAT
This sequence comes from Mugilogobius chulae, assembly GCA_038363315.1. Lineage (NCBI taxonomy): Eukaryota > Metazoa > Chordata > Actinopteri > Gobiiformes > Gobiidae > Mugilogobius > Mugilogobius chulae. Next base: position 34,799,238 of record CM076404.1, read on the forward strand.
TGTAACATGGCTAAAAACTTACCCAAAATTGTATTTGGATGGATTCTTGCATGTTTGAGTAATCTTGTATGTGCAACCAGTGTTTGGGAGTAACAGAATACATACCACCGTTACGTATTCAGAATACTATTTATGAGTATGCGTTTTCCTTTACATTTACTGCTTTTAATTGAGATATTTAGAATACAGTTACTTTTAAAAAATCAATAGGATACAATGCATTTTTAAAATAAATGTAGACTCATTGATGTTTCACAGCAGCAGCTTGTAGCACAGTGCCTCAGTACTTCACAGAACAGCGTCCAATCACATTTGTCTTTGTTTAGTGGCATTCACTGCTGCAGACAGACTGACCAATCAGATTCTCCCTGCATTGACTGTGACATTAGAAGTTTGTTGATCTTTTGTAGAGCTGTGCAATATATCGAATTTAGATAATATCGTGAATGTGGTTTTCAAGATATTCAAAAATTGAATATCGAGTATATGGTTTATAGTTAAAATTGCCACAAAAAGAACCCTGTAAGAATAGAAAACGCTAGTAACTTTCAAGTTTGGATATAAATATAATACGTCTGCACTTCTGTGATTCATTTACAAACATTTCACATTGTTCACGTGACATTCCAGCATTTTCCAGACCAATAATACTTCACACAGATGTTTGCAGCACAAATAAATCCTGTTCAAAGTTTGTTTTTGTTGTAATACAAAAGTGATCGAGTTTAGCCACTAAGGGAAATCACCAGATTGAAACAGTTTGAAATGATCTTTTAGATATTTAATGACGAAGTTCAGTGTTATTAATCAGAAATCTTGTTCACCGTCTAGATTCATGACGTCATTGCACGTAATAATCGTCTGAATATCGTTATCGATATATGCCCAAAAAATATCAAGATATTAATTTTTGTCAATATCGCCCAACCCTACTTATCTGTGAAACATTTTCGGGACTTTATTTACGATAAACAAAGAGAATGCGCAGGTGTATGTATTTCAACAATCGATGGGATTTATTTTTCAAAGAGGAACAGTTTGTTTTCGATTTGATTCTTTCAATGTAAGTAAGCTTTGTTTGTAAAGCGCTTTTCACAGACACACTCAGTGATGGCAGCAGCCCTGAGCTTATTACAACTGTTTTATCAGAGAAATCACACGCTCACTTATTTTCAGTGTTTGGTTTGTTGTAGTACAAAATGTTTCCTTCATTGACTTAAATTGAATTGCAGCAAAATCATACACTTTTCCTTTTTTGTTTAGAAAATGTCGGAAGAATTCACAGACGTCGTCTTCCTGAAGGTGGATGTGGACGATGTTGCAGTAAGTTTCATTCTTTTTTTATGGCTTATTATTAGGGATGCAATGATATGGAAATTTGGGCTTGATACAGAGATTTCTAAAATGAATAGCCAACCTTTGGTGAATATTTCACTGTGGGAAAGAAAACATTTTACAATCTCCTCGCTTTCTTTATTAACATAAACAAATTTATTTTACACAGAAGGATGTCTCTGACATAAAGAAACCATTCATTCAAAAGAATAATCCATTTAAACTTGCTGTCATATTGCAAACTGCACTGGGAAAAGTAGTACCATTTTAAAGAAACCTATTAAGTACAATTTACTTTTCTGAGTTTTTAACGATGTTCCGACAGTTTAGGGCGGTATGATCCTATGCTGTTCCCAGAGCACAAAGGTGCCTATTACCGCTTCGTTTAATGGGTCCAAAATGAGCTGTGGATGGTTCTGCTTTCAGAGCAGACCCTGGAGGAGGCTCACTTCACTTCCTTCTTTTGAACACAATGATTGAACATAAGTTAAAACCAGACAAAAAAGAACAGCTAGAAACATGACAAACCGTCATATTTCTTGTCATGAACATTTTATTTGTTGAGCCAAGAGACTTAGCAAAGCAAAGCTAGTGCATTAGTATCGTCTCTGATTCCTGTTTGTAGAGGCAAAACACTCTAATATGTTGTAAATCCTGTGCGTAATGTGTTTGAGGTTTTGCAGAAGAGATATAAAGGCAAGAAATGTCACAATAAACCAGAGGTAGTTTCTTGTTCACACCAGCCTTGCCTCAGCGCCACAAACATGGACTTATTACTGGTCTTTTTGTGAATCCCTGAGATCAGAACATCTCCAAATGTTTAAAATGTTATTCACATAAAGTTGTGAGGTAACACTTCCACAATACAATGACATTTTGTAATACGTTAACTAAAAAGACACAATTGTGGTCTAAAATAAATGCCTGTGAAGTGTGTGGATATTAACCATGAGCTGAAGGGTTTGTGAGAGGTAGATAAAAGTTGACCATTTCCTGTATTCCAGCGTGAAAGTCCAGTACATCAGAATCAGTATTTTACAGAAAAGCTGTTCAAAGTTTTAATGAGGGTTTGTCATAGATTATTGGTCCTATACAAAATTAAAAACGCCATTAATTTGGACACTGACAGTCGTCTGATTTATAGAGGGATTATTTCTTTATCAACACGGTGGATGCTCAGGAAAAGCTAATCATTGTGCAAAAAGAAAAGTTATGCTGCTGAATCAACATTTGTGAATGAAATTGGTCTTTACGATTACGACTCACACTTTTACATTCAGGTGAGTGTAAAAACTGTCTCAAGCTTCAGTAGCCAGGCAGCTAGCTCTTGTCCTGTTTTGTTGTTTTTATCAAAGAAGTTTCCAAAGTCAACTAGACGGACAGTGCATCTTTCTGCAGCGAAAAGTGACGTTGACCAATAATTCCTCTATAAAAGAAAATTTAGTCTAAAAATTAGATCAATCGAACTGAGGAGAGAATCTTATTTTTATCCCAGACGGCCCAGACTTATTGTGAAAACACTAATTCCTTTTGTCTCTTCCCAGGATGTGGCTGGTAAATGTGGGATTCGAAGCATGCCGACATTCCAGTTTTACAAAAATGGAAAAAAGGTAAGTTCAAATTCTTATATTTCTGAATCCCTGATGAATCGATCTGAAAACACGTGTTACTTTTTTCAGGTCGACGAGTTTTCAGGTGCTAGTGAACCAAAGCTCCGAGAATTTATTGAGAAATATAAGTAATCATGGATCCTGGATCATTATTCTGCAATGTGCCTGTGTAACACTCGACACATGTAAAAAATAAAGAATGCAAGTTTGTCACTTAATCAATATGCAACTTCTATCAATACAAACGTGAAAGAAACTCTGGTTGTCTTATTTCAGATTTATTACAAGGTTGCAGGAGTTTATGGTAAGCACACTAAATCAAAAAGAATAAAATGGTGGAAGGAGTTAGAACTCTGTTAGTGCTAGATTGTATGAACTTGTTTTAGTCTCATTCTGAACAATATCCATTGACTCCTAACCTTGATTTTGGATTTTAATAGAACAGCGTTACTCAATTGACATTTATTTTTGCAAGACGTGCTGAAGATATAGCAAGTCTACTTGATCCGATGCTTTCTCAGCTTTTAAATTGAGAAGCATCGATGGTTCCTTTCTTGAAATAGCAAGAGATTGTAGTTAAGTCTAATTCAACCAAATTCTGGATTTTTTTTTGTATTCTTTTAGCTAAAATTTCAGTTTGAATTTTGAGGTCAACACATGAGAGACATATTGGTCTGTATACTGTATACCTGTATATATTATGACCTCAGTCCACAAAGCAAGTGGGTCTTTAATATCTAGTGCATAATTATAATTTAGAAAGTACTGGAGAGAGTTAATTTATTTATCATTAATGACTTGTAATATTCACAGGAAAACCCACCTACCCTGGTGACTTATTTCTCAACATTAGAGAAGTTTCTCAAGTTCCATTTTCCCGCGACCTAACGTATGTCAGGACGACCCTCCAATTAAAAAATGGAAATGCCGTGTAGCCAAGAAATACGCGGTCAAAAACACTGCCTACTTGCTTTTGCGATCGTTCAACAAAGTGCGGAAAAATGCAAAAGGCTGCCAAGCGTCCTAAAAAAAACCCCAAAAAACTCAATAACTGGTAAACCAAACTGGCATTTGGCTGGGTTAATGATCAGACCACGGAGCTTCCAAGCGTCGGAAAACCTCTCTGAGATGTGTGTGGTACTCTTCAACCGAAGAGCTGGCCACCAAGATATCAAGATGAACAAGAACTTAAGACCGCATAACACGGAGTCCATCAACCTCTGAAAAGTTTGAAGTCAAAAGGCATACAAAGGAACTCAAAAAAGACAAAAAAAAAAAACATTACTCAATTAACAACTACAATTAAATCATTAATGCATTTAAATCTGTTAAATTCACCCATGGTCCTGTAGAGCAGGGGTTCCCAAATTTTTCAAACCGGGACCGCCAAAATAAAAATGCAACCAGCTCGTGACCCCCACAGCAAAACAAAAATAGACGTCTGTAAATATTTCAAGCTGGAAAACTATTAAAATCCGCTTTAAATGCATTTTATTTTAGTAGTTTATAGCTACATGATCATAATTCTGTCAAACATGAAGCTTCCAGGTAAAAACAGTGATTAAACACCAAGTCACAATTGTAAAATTATATCTTGAAATTATCTTGCGACCCCCAGATTTTGCTCCGCGACCCCCACTTTGGGAACCGCTGCTATAGACCATGGGTGAATTATAGGCTTAGAAAATCGCAAGCAAAATCATTTAATATGAAAGGGTTAGGGTTACAACCTGGGCAAGTTTCATGTGATTTGGTGCGACACAGCCAAAGTGATTGAAAAAAAGAATAGTTGAGATGTACAAAAATTAACCCTGGGGTGTAAACTGAAAGAAAAAAGTGCAGCGTGAAACTGCAGCGAGTATGACAGTGAAGTGGCTCCAGGCTGCAGCTTCATGTGTGACTGAGTCAACAAGCCTCTTTCTTCCGTGTCTTGTGAGTTTCTGTAGTTGCTCTTTGGATCCTGCCACTGTCAGACGGAAAAATGGTGAAGCACATTGAGTCAGAAGTGAGTTTTTAAAATACTTTTTGCTGAATTACACTTTGTTGGGTTTGTCTAATCAATTATCTTTTTATGTCCAGGCTGAGTTTCAGGCAGCACTGAAGGCAGCCGGAAATAAGCTGGTTGTGGTGGATTTTACTGCAAAATGGTGTGGCCCTTGCAAAATGATTGCTCCTTTGTTTGAGGTAAGAAAGCCTTCAGAGCCATGTGTGCGACAGTCATCCACTTGTCAGTACCTTTGCTCACTGCCCTGCATTCTGTTACTCTGTTGGGTAAAAAACGCTTGGGTTCAGGCAGTAGCTCTCTTGTTGTCTGAGCCTCTGAGTAAACATCTTCCTTACACCAGATCAAATTCTTTTGTTTTTTTTTGTTTTTTTTCCCGAAGCCTGTGTTTAAGCTTGTATCTGTTGGATTAAAAAAATGTCGTCTGAATATTGTAATCAAGATATGCCAAAAATTCTTTTTTGAAAAATCCATTTTTGTCAATCTCGCTGAGCCCTATGCAGTAGTCTCATTTTCATTTGGAGTCCTGGTCCTGTTAAAATAAAGAGAGAGAACGTGCTGACTGCTCAGAGAAGTACTGCTCTCAAACTGGATGTTTTTACGAGCGGTGGAACTGAGCACCGGTGCAGCCCTGCCCACTTAAAGCACTGTCTACATCAGAACACACTTGAGTATGTTATGGTCATATTGTGATTCTTGTGAGAAAACTGTAAATCTCCTCCCTGTCTCTGTCTCTCTAGTGTAACAGAACTGGAATTTCCAGTTATGACATAATTGAATTCCTCCACCAAATTAGAATTGTTAAAGGGAGTGTTTTTTCACTGCTTAGAATCATAAGGCGACACCAATAATAAATGTTGCAGGGAATTCAAGTTGTAGGTCGTATTGATAGGTCATAGAGAAAATTACAATATTGTATAACTAAGGCAACAAAGTAGGTAAACTGCACCAAGTCTTTCCAGATCCTTCGTCTACAGACTGATGTTTCTGATCATTTTCATGTTGGAAAGTAAAAGCTAAGATAAATAACAAGTCACTATTTGTACTAGATTGTAGAGCTGCAACAAACGATCATTTTGGTAATCGATTATTCTTTCAATTAATCGATTAGTTGTTTAGAATGCATAAATCAATTTCAATCCAGACAAAGCCTAAAATTAAATTAGACCATGAGTTTATAATTGACTGGATTAAGATTTTCACTGCCTTGGATTGGAGTCTCCAGTCTCATGACATTAACTCTTACAATAGATCAGGAAAACATAAAAAAATACATTCTTAATATATATTTGTATTTAAAATTAAACAATGGCGATAAGACTCCAGCTAGACCATACTTAGTTTAAGCTCTAGTTCAGTCATTTTTTACAAAGCACGTGGCTATGAATGTATTGATGTAATGTTTTTATGTTGTAGACTTATCTGTGTAGAGTTAGTAGATTGTTTTGCTCATCTGGTTGTCAATACAGAGATATTTTCTGTATCTGACCCAGTAGTTTATTGGTTGTTCTACGGCTGTTTTGTTTACTTTTTTCTGCAAACCTGACAAGAAACATAATGGATTTGCCAATTTTTCCGTGGTTATTGTTTTTTTTCCCTCCTGACTGTTATTTTCAATGTTTTGTTTGTATGTTGTATAAAAGTTATGCACTTATAATGTTCCTTTTTTGTTTAGGAAATGGCGGGAGAATTCACAGATGTCGTCTTCCTGAAGGTGGATGTGGACGATGCCTCAGTAAGTTTCATTCATTTTTTTTTCACCCTTTTTTTCGTGGCTTGTTTTTTGAGGTGAAGTGATCCGAGACTCTTTATAAAATTTTAAAGGAACCTACTATGTACAGTTAATTTTTTTTTTAGCGATGTTCTAAGTGTTTTCTTTAGTCATGCTTCCATAAGCACGGTTTGAGATGGTACAGTCCTATGGTGTTTCCAGAGCACACTGGCTTGATCTTGTGACAAACCGCCACATTTCCTGTGATTTTATTTGTTGGGCCAAGAGAATTAGCAAAGCAAAGCTAGCGCATTAGTATCGTCTGATACCTGTTTGTAGAGGCAAAACACTCTTAAAATCTTGTAAAATCTGTGCATAATGTGTTCAACACAATCAATTCTCAATGCATAAAATAAAACGAGGTTAAAACGCAGAAGCTTTGCAGAAGAGATATAAAGAGATATAAAGTCAAGAAATGTGACGATAAACCAGAAGGAGTTTCTTGTTTACACCAGCCTGACACTCGTCTCAGCGCCACAAACATGGACTTACTACGTCTTTTTGTGAATCATTGAGATCAGAATGTCCGAAATGTTTCAAATGTTATTCACAGCACGATGGCAGAGTGGATAGCACTCTGGCCTCACAGCGACTCACGCTCAGCCCGGGCCTTTCTGTGTGGAGTTTGCATGTTTTTCCGCGTGTCTGGGTGGTTTCCTCACTCTAGTTTCCCTACCAACTAATAAAATGCAGGTTAGGGAACGCTTGATGATGGTCGGAGGTTGAGGCGCCAGGGCCCAGTTTTTTAAAACTAAGCGGCGGAGCCAGAGGGGTAGCCAGGGTGGCCAGTGCTACCCCTAGGATTGCCCTGGCCACCCCCGTGGCCACCCCTCTAAAGACAGCAACGTGAATATATTTTTATTGTAAGGATTTGGTGAATTTTAGCTCTGAAAACTTTCATTTCCCAGCGCCTGTGAACGCACCCTGAAGCTACGTCAGTGCGTACAGCGGCACTGCTAGCTTTCTTTTCATTTCATTTGCTGAAGAGACACGTGAGGCTTGTTTGTGATATGGTTCAAAACCCATTTTCACAGCCCCGAATTGCACCCGCCACGAAGACCCGGCCTGAGTCTCTAGATAGCCTCGCTATTTACATGGCATTGTACACGCCTCTCAGACAGCGCATGTAGGCCACCTGCAGCTGGCAAGATGTACGTTTGGACGGTAAGACCAAGTGAGAGTGCGGGAGACGAGAGAAGGAGCAAAGGAGAGGACACGATGAGGTATGAGAGCATTACACCCAACAACAATGTAAGAACAACAGACGCGGCTAAAACACTTGTTCAACAAACTTTCTGAATGACTGCGATGTGAGGGAGTGACCGTGAAGCGCGGGTCACTCGCAGGTTCTGCTGCAGGAGGCTCGTATTTTGCACGAAAGTGCAGAGTGTGTTGTTCGTACCTGGACCGGTGTTCTGTCGGGGCTGGACACACAAACAGGACGTTGGTGCAGGGGCAGAAGAGTCAAATCACAGCTTCAGTTTACGAGAGCGCCTGTCTTTAGTTTCTTCATATGCAGTAATATAGTCCATGAGTGTAAATGCCCCGTCTCCGGTTTGAAAAAGCCTCAAACGCTTTCATTGTTTACAAAGTTAAGTCTCCGCTAAGTTCAGTGTACACATCCTGCTGCTGCTCTGACAAAATAAAAGCTGTGTAGTTCACAGCAGCAGAAAGACACTTATTGTGAAAGAGCACGAGTCATTTTTATTTTATTTTAAGATTGGCCTGATTGTTTGCATTGATTAAGAAGTTTCTTGCTGTTGTGACTATTTTTGATGAGGTTCACGTGTGGCATGTTGTTTTAGTCATACAGTATTTCCCTCCGTGGTTGATGGAGAAGCTGATTTTACACAAACTGCACAGCACTGCGCTCTTTCAGCGTCTCCTTCAGTATTCAGACTCATGAGTGTGTTTCAGTGATTGTAACTGTAAACTCTCCTTTTCTTTCACTCGCTTGCGATTGTTTCGTCTCCTCACATGCGTTTGCCTTTCTCCTTCGCTGTCGCCGCTAAGACTGAAGTTGAGTTTTCCTCGCAAACGGTGGGCGGGACCAGCAGCGCGCAGACTGTTGATTGACGTGCAGTGTTGCTTATCACAAGAACGCGCACGAACAGAGATCAGACAGATGCCCGAATTCCCGTTTAAACACGGCGCTATAAGTGTTCTATGTCGTATGTACGTATCGTACGGGCTTCGCTATTGGCTAGTCCACTCCTAGGCCCCGCCTAGCCCTGAGAAAAAAATATCCACCTGCTCCAATCATGTGAGGATCCCGTGAACCCCCGGGACCCTATAAAAGCCTTGCCCCGCCCTTAGACGCCCTCTTTACCACTCAGCACCTGAGAGAACTTCGTTCCACTAAGTTAATCAAGATGGACTCACCGTCGCTTAACGATCTCCGCCCGAATATCTCTTCGCCTTCCGGCGTCGGGCGGGAGTGCGACGGCTGCGGGACTCGGCTTCTTCCCGAAGACGGCCATCAGCGCTGCTTCTTCTGCCTGGGTTGGCGCCATTTTTCCGAGGGCGCTCAATGCCAAGCGTGCGCTTCTCTCCCCAGGGAGGAGAGAGCGCGTCGCTCTGGCTTTTTGAAACCAGTCTCCCCTGTGAGCCCGGGTCCACCGTCTGGGCCTGACTCACAACCTGGTCAACCGCCAGCCTCCATTGCGGTAGCTGGGCGGACTCCTACCAAGCAGCGGAAGGACTGGGCTGATTACGACGAGGAGGATGATCTTCGCTGCTACGAGGAAGACGTCTCCTCTCTCTTCTCTGCTGACCTCCTCTCCACCACCGAGGAGGCTCCTCGCCAGCGCTACCCCATCGACCTTTTGCCGGAGCTATTTGAGGTAGCTGCCGGAAAGATGGAGGTCCCGCTCCCACCTCAACCTGCTACCCCTCCGGATGACTTCACGTCGGTGGGGGCGTCGCGCTCTGGGTCCAAGCGTAGACCCGCAACGCTTTGCCCTAGAATGGAGCCCATCTTTGGCTACGCGACACGTGACTGGGGCAAACCTCTCGCGGCCAGGCGCCCTGGAGCGTTAGGTTATGCGCCGTACTGCACCATCCAGGACTGGCCCTGGAAGTCCGGCCTCCCACCTATTGAGGACGGTGTCCGGCTCTCTCTCCTGCCTTCCTCCTCCATGCTGACTGGGGGCGGGTCAAGTCTACCCTCGGAGCGGGATAGAATGACCATGTCCTTCCTCAACACGTGCTATGCTAACGCGGCTCAGGTCGTCGCGTTAGCTAGCAATATGGCCTTCCTGACTGGCTCGTTGGACAAGTCCCTCACCGCTGGGGAAGTGCTGGACGGTGAGGACCTCGAACGGGCACGCACCACGTCGGCGGCTCTCCTCCGCATGGCCCAGGCCTTCGCTTTAGACGGGGGAAGATCGATGGGGGCGGCTCAGGTCGCTGCTCGCCATCTCTGGCTGGGACTCTCTAATCTCAAGGACCAGGAAAAACGTCGGCTTCTGGACTTGCCTATCTCCACCGACTCGCTTTTCGGACCAGATATGCAAAAGATGGTGGACCGGCTCGACGCGGCGTCCAAGGCTTCGGCTCAACTGGCACAGCACCTCCAGCCTCGCCGTGATCTCCACCGCTCACCTCGCCCGCCTGCCCGGAGTGACAGGAGTGAGCAGCGGAGCTCTTCCCACTGGAAACGTGGGAGACGTGGCCCGGCTCCTACTCCGGCTCCTGCTCGTGTGGCTTCGAGGGACCGTGCTCCTCCCCGGGAGAAGAGGATGGGGAGAGAGCCCTACGACCGTCGGCGCCCTGCTTCTTCTGGAAGAAGACGGGGGGTGGTGGTCAATTTGTCAATAAAGGCCGTTCGGCCCGTTACACCTATACAGAGCCTGATTCTTTCTTATCTCACACACACGATGCACCGATTAGCACAGTTAGGTCTGTCACGGTCAGCTCTAACTCGTTCGGTGATGCTCATCTGGCTCGCTCAGGTAATGCTAGGACGCTATCCACTGGAGTGACTGCCCGGCCCTCATCTATGGTGAGTTGGAAGCTAACTAGCTCAGCTAGGTCTGCAGCGGCTAGCCCTCTCCCTAACATCGGGCTATCGGCGCCCCCTCGTCTCGCTCGCTCAGGTAACGAGCGGACTGCCTATGACGTGGAGCCTGATTCTTCTTCGTCTGGGGTGAGTTGTGAGCTAACTAGCATGGCTAGGTCTGCAGCGGCTAGCTCTCTCCATAGCATCAAGCTAGCAGCGCCCTTTCGTCCGCCTCGCTCAGGAAACGAGCGGACTCTCTCTGCTGTGGTGCCTGCTTCTTCTTTGTCTGGGGTGAGTTGTGAGCTAACTAGCACAGCTAGGTCCACAGCGGTTAGCACTCGCCATAACCTCGGGCTAACGGCGCCTTCTCGTCTCGCTCGCTCAGGAAACGAGCGGATTTTTCCTGCCGTGGTGCCTGGTTCTTCCTCGTCTAGGGTGAGTGATGAGCTAACTAGCGCAGCCAGGGCTGTAGCGGCTAGTTTTCCCCCTAACATTGGGCTAGCGGCGCCTCCGCGCCCCGCTCGTTCAGGAAGAGAACGGTCTCTGATGGGTAAGCGGAGTGCCCCCTCGGTCGGGACGGTGTGAGATTCCTCCCGCGGGTGCTTCAATTAGCGAGCGGCACTAAGGCGTCTACGGCGCGTGCTAATCAGTTAGCTGTGGGTCTGCGGACTAGCACTGCGTTGAACCCCACTTCGAGGCCCACTGCTCCCGCACAGTCTGGGAGATGTGGCGACCGTTTTTCGTCCGTGTGGAGACAGTCTCGGCCGCCGCCTCTGGCTCGACGCTTACGCATTGTTATCCATGACACCCACAGTGCTACCACGGACGGGTCCCAGGGTGATGTACCGCTTGGAGACCGGGCAGTTCAGCGTGCGCGCAGCGCTGTTCGAGATAATGGCGGCGGAGCAGTGCCTTCCTCCTCCTCCTCAATTGACCACCCCGGTGGAACTAGGACTACTAAGCGTAGCTCCGGGGATCTTACTCACCGCGCCGCGGACGAACCACGGCCAGTGAAGAGGACTAAATTTACCTCAGCAGCGGAGCCATCAGTGCGTTCAGGACCACGGGTCAGACGCTTGGAAAGCTTGCGTTCCGCGGTGCCGAGAGCGCGTCAGGCTCCTCCGCCCTTTCGAGCGGGCCCCCAGTCGGTGTCGGAGAGCGCGTCTGGTGGCCGTGCCTGGCTCTCTGCCCCCCACAGGACCACGAGTGCGTCCGCTGACGGATTTCTACCACGTTTGGAAAGAGCTGGGGCTGCTATCCGAGCCGTGGCTGGAAAGAACGCTTCGGAGAGGCTACGCACTTCAGTTTGCGCGGAAGCCTCCGCCTTTTCAGGGCATTTTGATCACGCAGTGGGCCAACCCAGGAGAGACCGAGGCACTGCGTGTGGAGGTATCTTCGTTGCTTCACCGGGGCGCGGTGGCCTCAGTGAGCGCCGAGGACGTGCACAAAGGGCTCTATTCCCCGTATTTTCTGGTCCCAAAGAAAAGCGGAGGTGCGCGCCCCATCCTCGATCTTCGCCTGCTCAACGAGCACATTGTTACTCGCTCGTTTCGTATGCTCACGACCAAGCAGCTCTTGGAGTGCGTCAGACCGGGAGATTGGATGACCTCCATAGATCTTACAGACGCTTACTTTCACGTGCCTATCGTCCCCGAATACAGAAAATTTCTACGCTTTGCCATAGGCGAGGAGCAGTACGAATACTGTCGCCTCCCTTTCGGCTACACACTGGCTCCGCGCACCTTCTCCAAATGCGCGGAAGCGGCTCTGGAGCCTCTGCGCCGCCAGGGCATCAGGATTCTCACGTACATAGACGACTGGCTCATCCTGGCCGCTTCTCGTCAGGACGCGGAGGAGCACACGGGGTCAGTGCTGAGGCACATTTCTCGGTTGGGATTTGTGGTCAACCGGGAGAAGAGCTCGCTTCAGCCTGCTCAGAGCGCACTCTATCTGGGCCTACATTTGGACTCCCAGTCTATGCGGGCCTCTCTCTCGGCAGAGAGGAGCTTTGCTATCACGCAGATGGGGCAACGAGTGTTGGGGTCCCCTCTGGTTCCGGCACGTCATATCATGTCCCTGCTGGGCATGATGGCGGCAGCTCACCCGGTGGTGCAGCTGGGTCTGCTGCACATGCGGCGCCTCCAACGCTGGTTTTCTCGCCTCAGACTCCATCCGACCCTGGACAAGGGCAAAATGGTGTGTGCCTCAACAGCGGCTCGGATAGACATTCAGTATTGGCTCACCCCCGTCTCCTGTCCAGGGGGGTTCCTCTGGGATGTGTACCATTCCACACGGAAGTGTTCACGGGACGCCTCACTCACAGGCTGGGGAGGCGTTCTCGGTCAAAGCTCCGTGGGCGGTGTCTGGTCCGGCCCGAGATGTCACATCAATCTGTTGGAAATGGAGGCGGTGAGACGGGTCCTCCTCCACTTCTCGGATCAGCTGGAGGGGGCCCATGTCATGGTAAGGTCGACAACTCCACGGTAGTGTCTTACCTGAACCGTCAGGAGGGAGTCAGGTCTCCTCGACTCCACAATCTGGCAATGGAGATCATACTGTGGGCCACCAGTCACCTGGCCTCTCTGAGAGCTCGGTACGTTCCCGGCGTGCTCAACGTAGGCGCCGACAGGATGTCCAGGGGGGGCCCTCCCCGCGACGAATGGGGTCTGGCTCCGGATGTCGCCCGAGAAGTTTGGAGCAGGTTCGGCCGCCCAGTGGCCGACCTTTTCGCCAGTGCAGAGAACGCACAGTGCCCACTCTGGTTCTCGCTCAGGTCCACAGACGAGCCTCCTTGGGGGTGGACGCTCTGGCCCACACACAGTGGCCCGCAGGTCTGCTGTATGCCTTTCCCCCTCTACACCTCATGTTACCACTGTTGCAGAGGATCCGGCAGGAGGGCCTATCGGTGGTGGTGATAGCACCCAACAGCCCGAATGCCAGATGGTTTCCGAGTCTGTGGAGCTGGCGGTACAGGGCCCTTGGGCACTCCCGAACCGACTCGGGACGCTAGTGCAAGCCGGGGGGGCATTGCGCTCGCGGCCCGTACTGGGCCACAGGCTCATGGTTTGGAGGTTGAAAGGACCAACCTACTAGGCTTAGGGCTTCCGTCGCCCGTAGTGGACACCATTCAGGGTGCTCGGGCCCCATCCACTATTAGGGCATATTCCTCCCGATGGCGTCTCTTCTCATCGTGGTGCAGTGAGAGGGGCCTGGACCCAGTCTCCTGTCCTGTCCAGGGTGTACTGGAATTTCTCCAGAACCTGTTGGAGAAGGGTAGAGCGGCGTCAACGTTAGCTGTGTTTGCCTCAGCTATTGTGACGGGCCAGGGGTTTCGCGGCCTACTCTGCATATTACTGATGAGGGCTGCTGGGGAAATTCCTCCTTCCACTGTTGCAAAGCGCCTTGTTTACCGCACGCACGCATACAAACACACACAAACGCGCATCACACACTTGCTTATTCATATACGGCGAACATCTGTAAGAGGAAAGAAGATTGAGACACTTCCAAAACATTTACCCTTGAGTGAAAAAGAACGATGGCGGGAGGGAAGTTTAGCAATGACTTAGAAGGTGGCATAGGGCGTCACTAGCATCCTTCCTTGGAGATTCTCTGACTGAAAGGCTGTGAATAACATAGTAAGTCTGGAGTCCAGGCTAAGCAAGGTCCGAACTTTAAGCCACTACTTTATAAATGCGGCTAAATGACACTGTACGTGATTCATGCCTTTATCAAATTATTGCAATGCCGTCCTCGTCAGGATCTCTTGCCCGAGCCTGCAAAAGCTTCAGCACATTCAAAACTGCGCTGTCATCGTCTGACTATGAGGCGCAAATATGATCACGTAACCTCAGTCCGCAAATCTCTACTTATCTATTGGCGGCTCATCTATTCCAGAATCCAGTAATTTGCCTTTTTACTTTCCAATGCTTACATGGAACTGCTCTAACCCACCTCTGTTAGCTCCTCATCGCACACACCTCCTCACACTGCCTTCGCTCGAGCTGCAGTCACAGCCTGCACCAGCCAGACCACAGTCTCTAACCTGGGAGACAAGGCTTTTTAGGATGCTGGCCCATGTTTCTGAGGCATCGTAAATGTGAATGCCTTTATGACATTTTTTATTTAAGAGCCTATTAGAGTAAAGACTTGATATTTTTTATTTCTCATGTAACATTGTGAAAATTTACATCATTGTTGATGTTGAATTAGTTTACACTTTTTTCCTGTAGCACTTTTATTTCCTTGAAAGTTGGGTGAATGAAAAAATATCGTTCACTTGTGTTTGTATGTTAGTTTACTGGTAAATCAAGATTTTCTGATTTAACATCTGCCAATCAGCTAGCAGAAAAAAGTTCAAGCCCCAAACTATAAGCTCGGGAAGCAATGTTTAAAAAAACAATGGCTACCATGGAAATTATGGCAAAGCTGCCATGTTTGTTGCAGGTTGGCAAACCTTCATAGGAATACCTTTGCCAAAATACTATAAAAAAAAAAATAAACAAAAACAAGTTGGAACAACTCAAAAAACAAAACAAAAGTGATGGTAACTTCTATCACTCTGTAGTGTTAGAATATGCTTTAATGCTATTTTTGGTATTTTGGTATTTGGCAATTCAAATTCTCCATTGATTTAATTAGCCAACTGAACATTCTGCTGATGTGGGTTAACGTCAAGTAAATTTAGCNGAGGCTCGTATTTTGCACGAAAGTGCAGAGTGTGTTGTTCGTACCTGGACCGGTGTTCTGTCGGGGCTGGACACACAAACAGGACGTTGGTGCAGGGGCAGAAGAGTCAAATCACAGCTTCAGTTTACGAGAGCGCCTGTCTTTAGTTTCTTCATATGCAGTAATATAGTCCATGAGTGTAAATGCCCCGTCTCCGGTTTGAAAAAGCCTCAAACGCTTTCATTGTTTACAAAGTTAAGTCTCCGCTAAGTTCAGTGTACACATCCTGCTGCTGCTCTGACAAAATAAAAGCTGTGTAGTTCACAGCAGCAGAAAGACACTTATTGTGAAAGAGCACGAGTCATTTTTATTTTATTTTAAGATTGGCCTGATTGTTTGCATTGATTAAGAAGTTTCTTGCTGTTGTGACTATTTTTGATGAGGTTCACGTGTGGCATGTTGTTTTAGTCATACAGTATTTCCCTCCGTGGTTGATGGAGAAGCTGATTTTACACAAACTGCACAGCACTGCGCTCTTTCAGCGTCTCCTTCAGTATTCAGACTCATGAGTGTGTTTCAGTGATTGTAACTGTAAACTCTCCTTTTCTTTCACTCGCTTGCGATTGTTTCGTCTCCTCACATGCGTTTGCCTTTCTCCTTCGCTGTCGCCGCTAAGACTGAAGTTGAGTTTTCCTCGCAAACGGTGGGCGGGACCAGCAGCGCGCAGACTGTTGATTGACGTGCAGTGTTGCTTATCACAAGAACGCGCACGAACAGAGATCAGACAGATGCCCGAATTCCCGTTTAAACACGGCGCTATAAGTGTTCTATGTCGTATGTACGTATCGTACGGCTTCGCTATTGCTAGTCCACTCCTAGGCCCCGCCTAGCCCTGAGAAAAAAATATCCACCTGCTCCAATCATGTGAGGATCCCGTGAACCCCCGGGACCCTATAAAAGCCTTGCCCCGCCTTAGACGCCCTCTTACCACTCAGCACCTGAGAGAACTTCGTTCCACTAAGTTAATCAAGATGGACTCACCGTCGCTTAACGATCTCCGCCCGAATATCTCTTCGCCTTCCGGCGTCGGGCGGGAGTGCGACGGCTGCGGGACTCGGCTTCTTCCCGAAGACGGCCATCAGCGCTGCTTCTTCTGCCTGGGTTGGCGCCATTTTTCCGAGGGCGCTCAATGCCAAGCGTGCGCTTCTCTCCCCAGGAGGAGAGAGCGCGCGCTCTGGCTTTTTGAAACCAGTCTCCCCTGTGAGCCCGGGTCCACCGTCTGGGCCTGACTCACAACCTGGTCAACCGCCAGCCTCCATTGCGGTAGCTGGGCGGACTCCTACCAAGCAGCGGAAGGACTGGCTGATTACGACGAGGAGGATGATCTTCGCTGCTACGAGGAAGACGTCTCCTCTCTCTTCTCTGCTGACCTCCTCTCCACCACCGAGGAGGCTCCTCGCCAGCGCTACCCCATCGACCTTTTGCCGGAGCTATTTGAGGTAGCTGCCGGAAAGATGGAGGTCCCGCTCCCACCTCAACCTGCTACCCCTCCGGATGACTTCACGTCGGTGGGGGCGTCGCGCTCTGGGTCCAAGCGTAGACCCGCAACGCTTTGCCCTAGAATGGAGCCCATCTTTGGCTACGCGACACGTGACTGGGGCAAACCTCTCGCGGCCAGGCGCCCTGGAGCGTTAGGTTATGCGCCGTACTGCACCATCCAGGACTGGCCCTGGAAGTCCGGCCTCCCACCTATTGAGGACGGTGTCCGGCTCTCTCTCCTGCCTTCCTCCTCCATGCTGACTGGGGCGGGTCAAGTCTACCCTCGGAGCGGGATAGAATGACCATGTCCTTCCTCAACACGTGCTATGCTAACGCGGCTCAGGTCGTCGCGTTAGCTAGCAATATGGCCTTCCTGACTGGCTCGTTGGACAAGTCCCTCACCGCTGGGGAAGTGCTGGACGGTGAGGACCTCGAACGGGCACGCACCACGTCGGCGGCTCTCCTCCGCATGGCCCAGGCCTTCGCTTTAGACGGGGGAAGATCGATGGGGGCGGCTCAGGTCGCTGCTCGCCATCTCTGGCTGGGACTCTCTAATCTCAAGGACCAGGAAAAACGTCGGCTTCTGGACTTGCCTATCTCCACCGACTCGCTTTTCGGACCAGATATGCAAAAGATGGTGGACCGGCTCGACGCGGCGTCCAAGGCTTCGGCTCAACTGGCACAGCACCTCCAGCCTCGCCGTGATCTCCACCGCTCACCTCGCCCGCCTGCCCGGAGTGACAGGAGTGAGCAGCGGAGCTCTTCCCACTGGAAACGTGGGAGACGTGGCCCGGCTCCTACTCCGGCTCCTGCTCGTGTGGCTTCGAGGGACCGTGCTCCTCCCCGGGAGAAGAGGATGGGGAGAGAGCCCTACGACCGTCGGCGCCCTGCTTCTTCTGGAAGAAGACGGGGGGGTGGTGGTCAATTTGTCAATAAAGGCCGTTCGGCCCGTTACACCTATACAGAGCCTGATTCTTTCTTATCTCACACACACGATGCACCGATTAGCACAGTTAGGTCTGTCACGGTCAGCTCTAACTCGTTCGGTGATGCTCATCTGGCTCGCTCAGGTAATGCTAGGACGCTATCCACTGGAGTGACTGCCCGGCCCTCATCTATGGTGAGTTGGAAGCTAACTAGCTCAGCTAGGTCTGCAGCGGCTAGCCCTCTCCCTAACATCGGGCTATCGGCGCCCCCTCGTCTCGCTCGCTCAGGTAACGAGCGGACTGCCTATGACGTGGAGCCTGATTCTTCTTCGTCTGGGGTGAGTTGTGAGCTAACTAGCATGGCTAGGTCTGCAGCGGCTAGCTCTCTCCATAGCATCAAGCTAGCAGCGCCCTTTCGTCCGCCTCGCTCAGGAAACGAGCGGACTCTCTCTGCTGTGGTGCCTGCTTCTTCTTTGTCTGGGGTGAGTTGTGAGCTAACTAGCACAGCTAGGTCCACAGCGGTTAGCACTCGCCATAACCTCGGGCTAACGGCGCCTTCTCGTCTCGCTCGCTCAGGAAACGAGCGGATTTTTCCTGCCGTGGTGCCTGGTTCTTCCTCGTCTAGGGTGAGTGATGAGCTAACTAGCGCAGCCAGGGCTGTAGCGGCTAGTTTTCCCCCTAACATTGGGCTAGCGGCGCCTCCGCGCCCCGCTCGTTCAGGAAGAGAACGGTCTCTGATGGGTAAGCGGAGTGCCCCTCGGTCGGGGACGGTGTGAGATTCCTCCCGCGGGTGCTTCAATTAGCGAGCGGCACTAAGGCGTCTACGGCGCGTGCTAATCAGTTAGCTGTGGGTCTGCGGACTAGCACTGCGTTGAACCCCACTTCGAGGCCCACTGCTCCCGCACAGTCTGGGAGATGTGGCGACCGTTTTTCGTCCGTGTGGAGACAGTCTCGGCCGCCGCCTCTGGCTCGACGCTTACGCATTGTTATCCATGACACCCACAGTGCTACCACGGACGGGTCCCAGGGTGATGTACCGCTTGGAGACCGGGCAGTTCAGCGTGCGCGCAGCGCTGTTCGAGATAATGGCGGCGGAGCAGTGCCTTCCTCCTCCTCCTCAATTGACCACCCCGGTGGAACTAGGACTACTAAGCGTAGCTCCGGGGATCTTACTCACCGCGCCGCGGACGAACCACGGCCAGTGAAGAGGACTAAATTTACCTCAGCAGCGGAGCCATCAGTGCGTTCAGGACCACGGGTCAGACGCTTGGAAAGCTTGCGTTCCGCGGTGCCGAGAGCGCGTCAGGCTCCTCCGCCCTTTCGAGCGGGCCCCCAGTCGGTGTCGGAGAGCGCGTCTGGTGGCCGTGCCTGGCTCTCTGCCCCCACAGGACCACGAGTGCGTCCGCTGACGGATTTCTACCACGTTTGGAAAGAGCTGGGGCTGCTATCCGAGCCGTGGCTGGAAAGAACGCTTCGGAGAGGCTACGCACTTCAGTTTGCGCGGAAGCCTCCGCCTTTTCAGGGCATTTTGATCACGCAGTGGGCCAACCCAGGAGAGACCGAGGCACTGCGTGTGGAGGTATCTTCGTTGCTTCACCGGGGCGCGGTGGCCTCAGTGAGCGCCGAGGACGTGCACAAAGGGCTCTATTCCCCGTATTTTCTGGTCCCAAAGAAAAGCGGAGGTGCGCGCCCCATCCTCGATCTTCGCCTGCTCAACGAGCACATTGTTACTCGCTCGTTTCGTATGCTCACGACCAAGCAGCTCTTGGAGTGCGTCAGACCGGGAGATTGGATGACCTCCATAGATCTTACAGACGCTTACTTTCACGTGCCTATCGTCCCCGAATACAGAAAATTTCTACGCTTTGCCATAGGCGAGGAGCAGTACGAATACTGTCGCCTCCCTTTCGGCTACACACTGGCTCCGCGCACCTTCTCCAAATGCGCGGAAGCGGCTCTGGAGCCTCTGCGCCGCCAGGGCATCAGGATTCTCACGTACATAGACGACTGGCTCATCCTGGCCGCTTCTCGTCAGGACGCGGAGGAGCACACGGGGTCAGTGCTGAGGCACATTTCTCGGTTGGGATTTGTGGTCAACCGGGAGAAGAGCTCGCTTCAGCCTGCTCAGAGCGCACTCTATCTGGGCCTACATTTGGACTCCCAGTCTATGCGGGCCTCTCTCTCGGCAGAGAGGAGCTTTGCTATCACGCAGATGGGGCAACGAGTGTTGGGGTCCCCTCTGGTTCCGGCACGTCATATCATGTCCCTGCTGGGCATGATGGCGGCAGCTCACCCGGTGGTGCAGCTGGGTCTGCTGCACATGCGGCGCCTCCAACGCTGGTTTTCTCGCCTCAGACTCCATCCGACCCTGGACAAGGGCAAAATGGTGTGTGCCTCAACAGCGGCTCGGATAGACATTCAGTATTGGCTCACCCCCGGTCTCCTGTCCAGGGGGGTTCCTCTGGGATGTGTACCATTCCACACGGAAGTGTTCACGGACGCCTCACTCACAGGCTGGGGAGGCGTTCTCGGTCAAAGCTCCGTGGGCGGTGTCTGGTCCGGCCCGAGATGTCACATCAATCTGTTGGAAATGGAGGCGGTGAGACGGGTCCTCCTCCACTTCTCGGATCAGCTGGAGGGGGCCCATGTCATGGTAAGGTCGGACAACTCCACGGTAGTGTCTTACCTGAACCGTCAGGAGGGAGTCAGGTCTCCTCGACTCCACAATCTGGCAATGGAGATCATACTGTGGGCCACCAGTCACCTGGCCTCTCTGAGAGCTCGGTACGTTCCCGGCGTGCTCAACGTAGGCGCCGACAGGATGTCCAGGGGGGGCCCTCCCCGCGACGAATGGGGTCTGGCTCCGGATGTCGCCCGAGAAGTTTGGAGCAGGTTCGGCCGCCCAGTGGCCGACCTTTTCGCCAGTGCAGAGAACGCACAGTGCCCACTCTGGTTCTCGCTCAGGTCCACAGACGAGCCTCCCTTGGGGGTGGACGCTCTGGCCCACACACAGTGGCCCGCAGGTCTGCTGTATGCCTTTCCCCCTCTACACCTCATGTTACCACTGTTGCAGAGGATCCGGCAGGAGGGCCTATCGGTGGTGGTGATAGCACCCAACAGCCCGAATGCCAGATGGTTTCCGAGTCTGGTGGAGCTGGCGGTACAGGGCCCTTGGGCACTCCCGAACCGACTCGGGACGCTAGTGCAAGCCGGGGGGGCATTGCGCTCGCGGCCCGTACTGGGCCACAGGCTCATGGTTTGGAGGTTGAAAGGACCAACCTACTAGGTTTAGGGCTTCCGTCGCCCGTAGTGGACACCATTCAGGGTGCTCGGGCCCCATCCACTATTAGGGCATATTCCTCCCGATGGCGTCTCTTCTCATCGTGGTGCAGTGAGAGGGGCCTGGACCCAGTCTCCTGTCCTGTCCAGGGTGTACTGGAATTTCTCCAGAGCCTGTTGGAGAAAGGTAGAGCGGCGTCAACGTTAGCTGTGTTTGCCTCAGCTATTGTGACGGGCCACAGGGGTTTCGCGGGCTACACTGCCCGCACTCACCCGTTGGTTAAGCGATTTTTACGTGGGGCTTTGAGATCTAGACCACCCCTCAGGCGGGCACCCCCTTGTTGGGAGCTTCAGGTGGTTCTGGACGGGTTGTCGGGGCCCCCCTTTGAACCTCTGGAGCGGGCGGAGATGGGCTGTCTGTCCATCAAGACAGCTATTCTTTTGGCACTGGCTTCCGCCAAGCGAGCGGGGGATCTGTGTGCTCTTTCCGTGCACCCCACATGTCTGTCCTTTGGTGCGGAGGATGGCTTGTTGGAGCTGTGGCCTAACCGGGCCTTTTTACCGAAGGTCGTGACATCGGCCTTTAGGTCAAGGGTCATCAGGATCAGACCTTTCTTTCCGCCACCACACTCTTCAGAGTCGGATGCTCGGCGCCATCTTTTATGTCCGGTCAGGGCCCTGCGCCACTACATTGAGCGCACAGCCGGTTTCCGGCGCACGGATCAGTTGTTTGTGGCTTTTGGTGCAAGGTCTCGTGGCGCCCCTCTTTCATCTCAGCGCTTAGCTCACTGGATATGTCGGGCAGTGCACATGGCATATGAGGCGCAGGGCCAGCGTCCCCCAGCGGGGTTGCGGGCCCATTCAACGCGAAGTGTGGCAGCGTCCACGGCGCTTTTGCGAGGCGTTTCGGTGGAGGACATTTGTTTGGCTGCATCCTGGTCATCGTCTTCTACCTTTGTCCAATCGTATTTGTAGGACGTTGCGACCGGGTCGGTCGCTCACTCGGTATTGAGCGTTGCTCGTGCCTAAGTGTGATGTGCCCTTCCTTTTGTTTGGACGGGAGTGGCCTATTTCCCCATCAGAGTGGGTGAAGGCTTTCAATTAGAGTTTACTCTGAAAACTTTATCCTTGGGTGGATGTGCAGGTGCTCTTGAAGAGGCGGCCTATGCACATCCTTCTTCTTTTTCTTTCGTCGGAAGCAGGTACAGGTGCTCTTGAGAGAGGCGGCCTGGTATCCTGCTAATTTTGTCCTGGGGACGCTTATCCTTGGCGCCCCTAGTTGGGTGGGTGTGTAGGCGCTATTGATTTAGGCGGCTTGGCACACCCCCGTATTGTTGGCACAGGCTTAGTCGCTCTTGAATGAGACGACTCTGTGCCCTGTGGTTGCAGGACACAATTGGGCGTCCTTGGTAGGAGCGGCCCGTGTCTCTGCCTTTTTTGTGCTTGAGCGCTCAGACCATGTTGGTTTGATGTGTCTTGAGCATGCTCCAATCATGTTACGCCAGGCCTGATGGGAGTACAGTCTTCCTACGGCCTTCGCGTAGATGTTAGCCAATAGCGAAGCCCGTAGAGGGCGTAGCACATACGACATAGAAATCTTAGTTACCTAATGTAACTGTAGTTCTATGAGTATGTGCGTAGCCCAAGCCCCGGTGATCAAAGATGGCGGGCGCTGTGCGTCAATGGCTTTTGCTCACTGGCGTTCGTTGCCAATATGGCCGTTAGCTTTAGCCTTTTGATAGGTGCTCTACAGGCTATGGAGCATGCGCAGTTGTGTTCCCCCGTAACTCCCCCGCGAAGAGCGAGCCGAGCCCGAGCCGAGTGAATCCGAAAGAAGCCGAAAGCTCACACGTGACCGTTCTGACCAATCAGAGCGGCAGTTACAGTGTTAGCAGCGGTAGCCGAAGCTAAAGCTTAAAAAGCCGTTTTATACGAAACTAAAACCTTTTGAACCGGAAAAAAGTTTATGATGTGAACCTAGGTAAGAATCACCGCAAAGTCCGTCAGTTTTTAAAGCTGTAGATGCTGTTTCTGGCGAACACGGGCGGTTTGTGTTTGCATTGCGCTCTAGGGAAAAAATTCTTTCTAGCCTGTAGAGGCATTTTCCCGCTGCAGTACCAATGGAGCGGCCACTGGGGCTGATTTACAACGGCTGCAAGCTAGCAATACCGTATCCAGATATTATAATAGATCCATGGCGTAGCCCTCTACCTTCGGGCCCATCAGCCCTGGCGTCTCTTCTCTGAGGGTAAAGAGGGCGTCTAAGGGCGGGGCAAGGCTTTTATAGGGTCCTGGGGGTTCACGGGATCCTCACATGATTGGAGCAGGTGGATATTTTTTTCTCAGGGCTAGGCGGGGCCTAGGAGTGGACTAGCCAATAGCGAAGCCCGTAGAGGGCTACGCACATACTCATAGAACTACAGTTACATTAGGTAACTAAGATTTATATTCGCTATGTTCGATCACCAATGAAAAAGCGGGACACGGCCGTGATATGCGGGACGCGGGACACAAGCCTAAAAAGCGGGACGGTACAACCAAAAGCGGGACAGGTGGTCACCCTAAGCACGACAGAAACACTCTTCCTCTGTCCAAACGACACGAGATTCAGCAGCGGAGGAACTGATAGACGATGTGAATTACAGCAATATAAAAACAATAGTCAAATCTCTAAACAGCATTGGTAAATTAACCTAGTTTCATTTAGAAATTCACATAATAATGTTAAGCATTCTATTTATGAATAGGCCTAGATTTAGAATCAGAAAATAACAATATTGTGCTACAATATTAATAAAAGTGGCCATAGGTCCTAATTGTCAACGAGAAACTGTTGTCACTCGACCTACCTGGTAAAATATTGAATGAATAAATAAATAAGACAATACATAGTGATAAAAAGCAGTCAAAAATATGCAAGAATACAATAAACATAAAATTCCTTGAGTAAAATCAGATCTGTTCTTAAAGATGCACTGTGTAACTTTTTGATTAAAAAAATGAACTTTAACAAATGCCTATCATTGTTTAATAGTCACTAAATGAATAATAATATATAAAAAAAAACTCAGTGTTATTGTTTTCATAGTAAGTTTACTTGTATTGCCACAAAATGATTATTTGGCCTGTAGGAGCCTCTTTTTGTATGTTTCATAGAAAAAGATGTTCTACAGAAAAATGTTTTGTCCTAGAATATGATTTCTAAGGAAAGATGGAAAAGATGTTCAATGAAACAATACAGATTGCATTATTTCCTTTTTACAGCAAAACTGTAATATGAAACAATACAGTTGTGTTGTATGTGTCCCCCTTTCACAAAACATTGTGATGCCCACGTTAAACAGATGTAATCTGGCTTTCTTCTTTATAAAGACAGTATGAAGAGAAAGTCATGTTGCGTGTGAAAACAATAAATTAATGTCATTATTGTGGACCCCTTTGAAAAATCCTTGCCACCCCCTGGCCACCCCTTGCTTAAAAGTCTGGCTCCGCCACTGATTTTGGATAGGGGATCAGATCAAAATCTTGAAAATGGGTTTTTCAAAAGGAAAAAAAAGATTACATGATCGGATCAGATCAGGTAATCTAATCTCGGCTTTGATCCAGATCAAACCTCCAGTTTAGGTTTTTCAAAACTTTTTCGACAGATTAGGATCACTTTGATACAAAAAATCAGGATTAAACTGATCCCAGTGGAAGGGTGGATTTAGAGTGGATTTAAGGCCCAAAATGTCATGAAACTAATTAAAATGTATCAAATAAAAATAATATTTGGAAAATATTTATATTTTGGAATTTATGAGGTGCCCTATTCAAAATATTTTCACTTGATTTGTTCATCCATTAGGCTGCAATGATTAAATAGACTAAAACCTCAGTCGCCTACAACAAAGTAGACTTTCGCCTCCGAAAATAATCCCCCAAATAACTGATAATATATTCACCAAATGAAGATATTTATTTCTGTCACTCATTAGGCTCCTGTATATTCATAACACAGACACAATTGTCATAACTAATCCCATTTTAGTTTGTTTTTTAGACTAGCTTTTTTATTGATGCTTGAAAATAAATGTTTGAAATGAAATGATCACATTTGATAAACAAAAAGTTCAAATCAACCAAAAACAATAGAAAAGCAAAGGCGTCACTGGTTTTCAAAATCCCTCAGAAATAATGTCTAACCACTCTGTCTCTTATAGCACGTCCTGTTTGCTCATTTTGTCAGAATGCAGGTGGCGATATTGTGCAGGACAGTTGTGTTGCACACATTTTGTGGTTCTGCTCTCAAGTAGTTCAGACATGTCTAACACCTCTTCAGAACTCCATTTAGACGCTCAATTCCACATCTTTATTTGAAACCTGTTTGAAATATTCATGATGTAGTCTTATTCATTTGTCAAATCTTTATTTTCAAATATTCATGATGTAGTCTTATTCATTTGTCAAATCTTTATTTTCAAATAAAAATATATCTAACATGTTAAGAGTCAAAGGTGTGCTCAGTCCCTTTGTTCTTCATGAAACATGAAAGTCTATCCAGCATGGTTATCCAGATTTAGTGATCCAGAAAAGTTTGAATCCGGATCAAAGTGATCCAATCCTATGTTGCTTTGAAAAACTGGCTCAAAGATAAGAGATCATGGATAGAACTGGGCCCAGGGCCCAGTTTTTCAAAAGGTTTAATCTGGATCAAATTGATCCAGATTTAGTAATCCATTTTTCTTCTATCCCTGATCTCTTGTTTTTGAGCCAGTTTTTCAAAGCAACATAGGATTGGATCACTTTGATCTGGATTTAAACTTTTCTGGATCACTAAATCTGGATAACCATGTAGATAGGCTGTCACGTGTCATGAAGAACAAACAGGACTAAGCACACCAGTGACTCTTAACACATGTTGTATATTATTTTTATTTTGAAAATAAAGATTTGACAAATTAATAAAACTATATTGTGAATATTTCAAACAGGTTTCAAAAACGATGTGTCTAAATGGAGTTCTGAAGAGGCGTTTTGCCTGAACTAGAGCAGAACCACAGAAAGTGTGCAACACAACAGTTGCATGTGTCCTGCACAACATTGTTACCAAGCACAATGTCCCTCTATAGAGATGAAGATGCTGCAGGTCCTACACCTGAGCCTGTTGAAAACCCTGACCAAAAAGAGCAAACAAGACGTGCAATAAGAGAGGGAATAGTTAGACATTATTCTTGAAAGATTTTGAAAACCAGTGATGCCTTTGCTTTTCTATTGTTTTATGTTGATATGAACTCTGTTTATCAAATGTGATCATTTCATCTCAAACCTTTATTTTCATGTATCAATAAAAAAAGCTTGTCTAAAAACCAAACTAAAATGGGATTAGTTATGATAATTGTGTCAGTGTTATGAATATACAGGAGCCTAATAAGTGACAGAATTAAATAGATTCATTTGGTAAATATATTGACAGCTCTTTGGGAGATTCTTTTAGGCCAAAGTCTACTTTGCTGTAGGTGACTAAATGGCTGAATACATTCTAGTCTATTTAATCATTGCAGCCTGATGGATGAACAAATGAAGTGAAAATATTTTTAATAAATAGGGCATCTCATAGGCTATACTGTTTTATTTTATTTGATACATTTTAATTAGAAAAAATTACATTTTGGGCCTTAAATCCACCCTTCCACTGGGATCAGTTTAATCCTGATTTTTTGGATCAAAGTGATCCTAATCCACCCAAAAAGTTTTGAAAAACCCAAACTGGAAGTTTGATCTGGATTAAAGCCAAGATTAGATTACCTGATCTGATCCGATCATGTAATCCTTTTTTTCCTTTTGAAAAACCCATTTTCAAGATTTGATCTGATCCCCTATCCAAAATCCCAGTGGATTAGTTTTGAAAAACTGGGCCCAGGTGTATAGGGGAATCGCCTCTGCTGAGCTGCTCCAGGGCTGCTGCTGTCACGGAGTGTGGAGTTGGTTGCTGTAAACTATCTCAGTGAAGCACTTTTGGGGCGTTTCCACTAGTCCTGTTAGTATCTACTCGGCTCTGTTTCCACTAGACCTTTTTCTCCGGAACCCGGTATTTTTTAGTACCTGCTTGGCTTTGGTTCTAACCAGGCCGAGCAGATACTAAACTGTTCAGACACTGATTGGCCAGAGGCTGGTGGAATTGAAGGTTTCCATGGTGTTGCTATAGATATTACTTTGGTGTTGGAAGTTTCTCTGGAGATAGTACCACATTCTGAAAACCTTTTTGTTTTTGTCTCTCCTAAGGATGTGTCTCAGAACTGTGGGATTAGTTGCATGCCAACATTCCAATTCTACAAAAATGGAGAAAAAGTAAGTTTAATTTCTTATATTTCTGAATCCCTGATGAATCGATCTAAAAACATGTGTTACTTTTTTCAGATCGACCAGTTTGAAGGTGCTAATGTAAATAAGCTCAGACAATTTATTGAGAAACATAAGTAAATACTTTGTTGGATCATTATTCTGCAATGTGCCTGTGTAACACTCGACACGTGAAAATAAAGAATGCAAGTTTGTTACTTAACCAATGTGCAACTTCTATCAATACAAACATGAAAGAAAACTCTCTGGTTGTCTTATTTCAGAATTATTACAAGGTTTCATTATTGCAGGAGTTTATCTTAAGCACATTAAATCAAGAAGAATAAAGTGACTGGCTTTCAACATTTCCATTAAAACTTGTTGAAAAATGCTGAACCAAAAATAATATTGAAATGCTCCTTACTATATTTACTATTTTAAAACCTATTTTGACAATAGATTAATTTCACAAATGTAAATACCAAAACACACAAAAAATATTTCTCGCTTTTACTTTGACACGAGTGTGATGTCCTCTACTTCCTGTTTATTCAGCCGTTTTTGGTTTTTTTTGTACTTTTTGTCACAATCTTGCTTGCTTAGGTTTCACCTAATTTTATGATCTATATTAGTTAAGCGGTAGAAAATGAATGAATGATTACAACAAGTGTTAATTTAGCAAATAAATTAAAATTAGGAAATCAAAAATCTGCTTTGATAAGAAAATATCAAATTTTGTCGCATTTATTTATTTTTGCAGATTGATTTTTTAAATGGGACGTACTTTTCAAAGTTTTTAATCTTTGTACAACACTGTTTTCTCATCATTCGTTTACCCACAGTTGTATTTGGATTGATTCATGCACGTTTGAGTAATGTTTTATTGTTCTGCAGCTGTGCTTATAAAATCCCCGCCCACTTGTCTGCATTTACTAGCCATTACTCAAAAATTAAGATTAAGAGTAAAACATGTAAAGATCAGAACTGTCCTGTCGCCACCTTCTAACAACAAAAAAAATGTTATTCTTTAAATCTGTGGCTTATTAAAGTTATATTTTGCAATGATATAACTTTAATAAGCCACAGTTCTGCAGTTTTGAACAGGAAGTCAATGGACCTGCTTCTGTTTCTAAGTCGTTTTAACAAATTTTTGTGTTTTGCAATCAACAAAATGTGAATTATTGATCTGCACATGTCATAGTTTCTTTCTAAAATTACAAAAAAAATCACAATAGGTCTCCTTTAAATTGCAATCTAGGCTATTTTTAATACAGGCCGTCATAGCCCACTTCTACCTTTAGCTTGACTTCTTTTACATTGTTTTATTCGTATTGGAATTCTAATTAAACACAGACAAAACCATACTGTTAAACACAAAATTCCCTTACAGATTTCAACAAAACCAAATGATTGTAAAATTAGATTATTACTGTTTAAAGCATGGATGTATAGAGCGTTTTCACGTGACGTCAGCAAACCGGAAGTCGGCCATGTTGGCGATATGCGGCCGCTGTCATAACACATCCATGGTCAAAACACAGACGTCAAAGCACGTGAATGTTCGAAGTTTGAAAAAATTAAAAATGGTAAACTATTGCCGTGTTGTAGGTTGTCATAATCCATCTTATTTCGCCCGCCCACTTTTTCTACCGTTACACACAGAACTCGGAAACATTCCGGTCAGCTCGTCCCCCGTTCATTTCATTGAGGTAACCTGCTGATAAAACTTGCGGCAATATCATATTTCAGGTAGGTTATTTTTCCCAAATAAGCTATGGTCATGTGCACTAATAAACAAGCAAGGCATACTTTCTCTGGATCGCTTGAAAACGACTGTTAAAGTATTTAATTAATCGTTTGCCGGTCGGATCGCCGCGGTACATAGCCACAAATAAACATCAAATGTTGTACTGATCACACGCAGGGCATATACACATGCTGTACCTTGTTTGAAAGCTTAGGACCTGTAGATTTCATTTTATTTAACAATCCATGTATCTAATCGAGATTAGCCTACTAGCACAGCTACAGCGTTAGCTATTTTCTTCTTGTTTATCCCTTTTAGCTACACTCTTTTACACAGTTTGTGCCTATTTTGTCATCAACTGTCGGCAATACACGTCAAATACGTGAGTGTTAAATCACACAAATAGTGCTGGTGTAATAGTGTTTCAGATGCTCCATAAAGGAGAACAAATACCAAAGAGAATTTAACTTACAGAGGGCAGCTTGTGGAGATCCTCACTAAATAATGTAGCTAGATTGCATTTCGTAAGGATCTTCGCCACCTATTAAGTCAATTTTACACATGTAACGCTTTTTTCTGAAGCTTCAAGTCGTCTCGATATTTTTTAGATCAATTTGACTCGTCTTTTTTTGATAATTCATTGATATTTCGGCCGCATTGTTTACATCGATACCTCCATAATGGCGCCACTTCCGGTTTTCCGCCGGATCTGTTGCATCCGTGAAAACGCTCTATTATATTATCAAGCCATAAATGCCAGATTTAGCTAGTTCCGGCTGCTAACTGTTAGCTTAAAATGACAATAAATAAATAAATAAATGTGCCGTTTTGGGGCTTTCTATTGGGAGACTTTTGTGACATACATTCATAAATATCAGTATAAATAAATAATATTAACTGTACACTGACAAAGAGTTTAAAAGATGTAATTTTTGCGGTTTGCGCATGCGTAGTTGCTTAAAAGGTACAAAGTGGGCAGAGGTACGACAACGGTCAGCAAACAAATTTAATAAAAATGTAATATTAAATACAAAAATAGTTTGGGGTTTGATCTGTATATATATTTAAAAATATATATATTCTTTTAACAAAATTGTGTCTCTAAAGTGTTTCGTGCAACACCGGAAGCACTGCTCTCTTCGGACTTTTATTTTGACACAAACCGGAAAAACTACGTCATGTCAACACCGCTATAAAACCATCGCTTCGGGACATTTGCATCTTCTCCGCATCTTCTCATCCTCATCCCTTCGCCGCCACAGGTCTGCAGTCGAAATGGTCAAGCAGATATTAAGTTTGGTGAGTGATTATTTTCTCTTTTTTGACCTAAAATGACAGTTACATTAATTGGACTGAATGAAAAAGTGTGCTAAACCTCGTGACGCGCGTGGTATTTTCATCCACCGGAGTTAAGCACGTTGTTTTATTAACTCAAACATTTAATTTAGATGTGTTATACTTTAGGGAACTGGCCATAATTAATTAAAGTATGTGAAATGTGTGATGTGATTAAATAACTGTGATTGAATAATTGCTCCGTAAGACAGAACTCTGGTTTCAGGAGAGCAACACGAGTCCAAGTCCAAACTGTTAGCATTTGCAGCTCTGGCTAAACTGCACCAGGCCAAAAGCCCGGTCTCTGCCTCCTCTGTACCCGGGAAAACAGTGAAGGATACCCGGGCACAGAGAGAGAGATGGAGAGAGGCTGTAGGACTGATGCAGACTGTGTGTTGATGCAATAATACACTGATTTAGAGAGATGGATACAGTTTTATTATGTGTCTCTGATCCTGCTCCATGATTTGGGATGGAGATGAGATGAAAAGAAGCAAAGGCATTGACAAAATTGTACTATGCATATGCTTATTACTAATGTTATTAATATTGGAACGATATACAATTACATTAAGTACAATAGCCTAGACGGATGCTTGTACCAGATTCTAGCTTACAGCTCATATCCACCTGTAGTCCTGGGAAAGAGGAGTAATAAAAGTCTATTACGAGCCCAACTTTGTGCACAAATAATAAAATCTGTTATGAATGTTAATTATACTACATCTTAGCTCAGTTTCTTTAATTGGATATATCGTCCGGCTGATAATTTGGGGAGATATTTAGAATTTTTGTATATCCATTCCTAATATTTGTATGTCCATTTCTAAGTCTGCAGTTTTGATTTTATCATTAACATGTCTTTAAGTTTTATTCTTGTTGTATGACTTTGGCTGCAGCACAAGCTTTTAATAAGTGTTTGTTCGTTTATAAATATGAACATATGAATGTCTTTCATGAGGCTATTTCTTGGGCCAAAATACAATGGAGCATCATAACAGTGTGTGAAAAAGACTTGGTGAATAATAGTTTAGGTTGAAGGTTTTTTTGGTTATACTATCCCACCCCAGCAATGCTTTTAAAACTAAAATATGAAAATCAGCCACTGATATAAGTATCAGCTGACAAATGGTTGAAATATCGGTATCGGACAAAATACCCATATCGGGCAATCGCTACTTTCCTGAAAGTATAAGTTTATAGCTATTTTTATTTTTTGGAAAAGATAGTTTGTAGGAAAAAAAACTCTCTTTAAAAGATGGTTTCATAAAATACCTTGTGCAGCACTGACCTAAACAGCAGCATAATGTGAAGTTGTCAGGCATTTTGAAAACCAAAATGACAATTGAACACAACTAAACAAAAACAATAATTAACATTAATTAACACACATACGGTGTGCCTGCGCCTCACATTATTCAGGATAAGCACATGTAAACACACATTGTTGTGAGTGACTGTAGCGTTCACTTACAGCAGTGATCTCTAGAGCTGTGTTTTTCAATCAGTGTACTGAGGGACTGCCAGGTGTGCCTTGAAAAATGTGTCGCTTTTCAACATTAAATCAGTGAAATAATAAGTTTGATTTAATGAAATGATCTACCATTTGAGAGTGTCTGAAACAAATGTTTACAGCAAGAATGAAAACAAAACCAAGAATAATATAAAGATGTTTTGTGTAACTTTACTCATAAAATATTCTGTCACTATGAAGATCTAATCACATTGAATAGAATGTTCCAATATAATACATTAAGCACATTTTGGAAACACTGCTCTAGACGCCACCACCACTAGCTCCTGAAAGGGTTTTGGAATCATACATTAGGAATGTCACGATATCAAATGTTAGTATCAGTATTATTGTGCGACAAAATATTACAATTTAACGATTATTCACGATTATGATCATCACAACCAAACAAAAGAGAAATTTGACATTCCCTCGGTCTAAAACAAGTTTGTGACCAATTTTCTCAAATAAACTTTCTGAATGTAAAATTTAACATGACAAAAACATTATATACATTTTTAAATACATTGTTTAGCCGTATGGATATCATAGATTCAATTTGACCTAACATTCGACTGTTCCATAACAAGCTCACAAAACCTTCTTTTCACTATAATAATAATAACAAGAATACAAAAAAAGTATTTATTTGGTATTGAGCACAACTGCGCCAAATATGTTCCTATTTTCCCGTAAACTCAAAATATTGTCTCATACAGAGAACTAAACATATCTTAATTTTGCTTCTAAAATGGTCACAATTATTATTCTTTTGTCACTCAAATAATCACGAGTATCGATTAACCTAATAATCTTGACATCCCTATTATACATACAGTTTTAGACTTTTAAATTCACTTGTATTTACATCCCCATTACCATTGTGACAACTATAGATGCATTAAAACACTGTGTTGTTGAACATTGCCTGTGGTTTATTTGCTGATGCATTTGTTGATGTAGGAGGAGTTTAAGGCGGAGCTGGCTGCGGCTGGAAACACGCTGGTGGTGGTGGACTTCACGGCTCAGTGGTGCGGCCCCTGCAAAGCCATGGCTCCCAAGTTTGAAGTGAGTGATTGGTTTAAACACATTATTATTATCAACATTATTAATATTTCTTTTTTTCTCCTCACAGAAAATTGCAGAGGAAAATAAAGATGTGATTTTCTGGAAGGTTGACGTTGACGATGCTCCGGTAAGTCTCTGTTTAAGTAACATTAGACTTTCATGTTTTAATCTTATAACGTGAAACTGTCTTGTCTTTCAGGACGTGAGTGAGTTTTGTGAGATTAAATGTATGCCAACTTTCCATTTCTACAAAAACGAAAAGAAGGTAAAAAGAGGAAACATGTAAAATGTCTAATGTCCGAAGTATAATCTTATAATCGTGTTGTTTTTGTGTCTCAGGTGGATGAATTCTCTGGGGCAAATCAAGATACTTTGAGAGCAAAAGTAGCAGAACACAAGTGAAATGTAGAAATATTGTAACATTGTTTGTAATGTCGTTTTTATGGCTTCAACTCCAGACTTTGATTTGCTCCTCGTGTCGTGTGACGATCATGAGAAGCTTTGTGCCGACTGTGGAAACTGAAGCTAAAATCCCTCAGTATTTATCTGTGTCCATCATGTTTAATAAAGTAGATCACACTGTAAAATGTTTAAGTTTTTTAACAATATGTGCCTCTTTTCTTCTAATGAAAGACTCTTCATGAGACGGTTTAAGTTAATTTCATTTGTAAGACACAGAATCAGAAAAAAACCCCTCTTAATTTACCTCTTTAGAAGCCTCTGAAATAATGAGCTTGACATATTGCAGAGCTGCTCCGTTATGATAAAAATAGTCATTTTTTTGTGTTGAATTCACGATTATTAAAACAATTACATCATTAAGGAAAATGAAATCAATGACACAGAAATACTGTTGTAAATGTATTCTAAAGAAACTGTCTGGAATGTACTTTTCCAACTCCAGCAAGAGTTTGTACTCTCGCCTTGACTAGTTTAAGGTTACGACAACTATAAACCTGTGAGCAACAGTTTGGTCACTTAATGAAGTGACCTTTTTCTTAAGACAGTATATAGACCAGGGATGGGAAACTATTTTTCTTTGAGGGCAAAAATTACATAAACAGCCCTTAAAATTACTTTGATTCAGAATTTGACTCATGTCATTAAATTTATTGCTTATTTATGGAATATTTCACTGGTTTCAAAGCATTTCTGACCAGAGAAACATTTATCAATGAACAGTGTTGAGAAAGTTATTGTAAAACTGTAATACATTATATATTACTAGTTACAGGGAGAAAAATGTAATACATTTGTATTACAATATTACTGTCAGTAGTTACACTACTGTGAGTGACTTTGAGCTCGTCACACATTTGTTAAGATGTTGTACAACACTGATCATGTTACATTTACACTTGTTTACTGGTTAATTTATGAAAATGTGACGTCACAACACATTTTCCTCATAATATTTGATTCATCTTTAAACAGACAGTATTTTAGTGTTGTTTTGGTCATTTTCAAGAGAATATAAAAGCTGTTAATTCATATGAAAATAACTTGAGTTACTCAGATTATAACTAGTAATATATCATCAACATTTTAAGGAGTAATGACTTACACTACTGAGTTACTGAAAAGTGGAATATATAGTGCTGTCAAGCGATTAAAACAATTGAGAGATTATTAATTATGATATGTAATTAATTAAATTATTCTATTTATAATCTCACCTAAAAATAAAAACACTCAATTTAAGTGTTTTTGTCCAATGTAATTAATTACATTATTGTTGCAGATGGAAATAATATATTGCCGAAAATGAAGACTTTAGAAAGTGTTTTGTTGCCAAGTTGTCAAGTTGAACAAACCTTATGTCACTTTGTAACTCACTCATGGAAACAATGAAGTTAAAGATTTCAAAATAGATTAATGTGATTAAAAAATTTACTCTGTAATTAATTAATCTAAATGAATGCACTAATTTGACAGCCCTAATTTTACAGTTACTAGTTGCTTTTGTAATGAGTTACATTAAACGTGGCCGTACGCAGCATTGAGGTCCGTAGTTTTTGTAGATTCACTTCTGCTAAACAAAAATATGTCAGAAACAAGCTAATAAGAACAACAATATCAAAGTTTGGCTGTTAGAATGGCCTGAGTTATGATTATTGATGAGATGTCGTTGTCCATGTCTTTATATACTTTTACATAGTGAGCTGGCAAAAACTAATCTTGTTAATCTCATAAAAATGACCTCACATTATATGAAATTACACGATTTTCTTTCAAAACTTTAGGTGTTGGACTTCCTGCTTTAAGTCGAGGGAGTTTATTAACTTATGAGACCATAAACTGAGTGACTCCATGACATGTCTGGACTCAAAACAAGAAAACATCATAATTAATTGATTGCCAATGGAAATAGTGTTACTGTCACTTCTAAAAACATGCTATAGGCCTTTACTATTTTAGTTATTTAAAACCTCCATTGGTTTAACATAAGCCCATATCTACAGTTGTTTAATGTCACAATCCTTATTAAAACATCTGTATGAATATTTAGCTGTACTAAATCTGCAGCCTTTTGTCTCTGGTGTTAATTAAACCTTGAGTATATTCTGGCATGTTTTTGATTAGTAAAGACTGTGAAAACAACATCTAAAGTGTTTTATGCTTTATTAAAAATGTGAAAATAGTTTACACATGTACAACGAACACTTGTACATCATATTTTTACACATCGTACAGTATATAGCAGCATACGTTTAATACTGTTGGTTCTCTATGAAAAAATACAGCTTTATTTTACAACAGTTCTCGCTTGACTTTTGCAGTGAGGTGAATGAACACGTTTTATATTACACAAATCGTTTTATAGAAAGGCTTCACATGGACAAGAGTGAACTCGTTAGAAGTGATAGTATCCCGTTTTTCTTTTTCTGCAAAAGAAAAACAATAAGGATGTTAACAGGGTTTACATTCAAGTTTAAAGTGAACCCTGACTATGAAGATAAATCTGGCTAAAACACTAGTACTGGTCATGCTTACTAAAATAAATTACAAACAAATATATAACTGCTTACTATTTTTTATAAAATCGTCATTTTTTATGTTGTTTTCAAGCCACTGGGCGCCGCCATTTTGGTTGATGACATAAAATAGTGTTGCCATGGTTACTCCTGCGGTTTCACAGTTGCCACAAAACACCACTGACAGTGTCCAGTTCTTGCCTTTTCCTCTTCATTATCTTCAGTGTCACTAGATTCCACATTGTCTTCCTGTATTTGGCTCAAACTGACAAAGTTTAACTGAGAAATTCATGTTGCTTAGTTACCTGCTACTGCCTGTTACCTTGACAACACTATTTTATGTCATAACCGCAGCAAAATGGCAGCCTCCATGTCATTTCTTTAAAACACTATTTTAATAAAACTACAAATACTTCCAAAATATTTGTCCTGTATTTATATAAGTGATGATATTATAAGTGTTTTAGGATTAAACATGTGATTATATCCAGGGTTCACTTTAAATTTCACTTCGTCTAAGGAAATACAGTCTTGTTGAGGTCTGTGTACTGTACTTCCAAGCAGAGGTCCAGCTATTTTCTGAGTCATACCTGTGTCACAAACCTATCAGCCACAGTTGATCTTTCTTTGGTATTTGACTGTCTTTGTGTCACGGTCTTTGTCCTTTGTGTGTTATTACCTGGAGCAGTCGTGTCCGCTCCACCCCGGGCTGCAGTGACACCTGTTCGGCCTGATGCACCTGCCTCCGTTCAAACACGGCGACGAGCACACGGCTGAGGAGACAGAGAGACCAAAGAAGTCAGAGCCCAAAACACACAGCAGGTCATTATTATTATGTTTAAAGGGCGTGTGGAGCGTTTAACAAGGAAAGACGAAAATAACAACTGTGGTTTTTCAAATTGTGTGTTCACATTCTCGGCTGTTACCACTGAGCTACGTGAAAAAATATGAGTTTGATTGACAGGTTAATAGGTAGCCAGGCAGATTTACCTTGTCTATATTTTTATTTGTATTATTCTTTTTTGTTTTCTGTAAGTACAAGGCTCACACAAATCTACACAACCACTTGGATCAAAATACTTGTACTATTTTTTGTCCGTGGACGTAGGTCAGGGCAATTCAATTATATTTTCCAAAGAGCTAGATTTTTCGATCAATGACCAGACTTTAATCAGGGTTAGGCCAGGTACCAAGCCAAAACTAAACCTTATCTGCATTTGGTTTATCTAAACCACATCTTGAACAAAACTAGAGTAACAAAATCTGAAGCAGGTCTAAGCCAGGACTTTAACATCTTAACCATTTAAAAAGACATAACAGAATCTGGTTCAAGAGACACACAATAGGATATTAAATAACAGAGATAACACAGTGCACTAAAACAACAAACAAAGCCATTGTGGTTCTGTCCATGGCCTTTTTTTTATGCTGGGCCAAAACATACTGTTCATTTGGCCCCCGGGCCGACATTTGAAAAGCCCTGACGTAGGTAGATGTAGTTCAACAACTGTTACCAAGCAATCATAATGTAATAAAGAGCCAAAATACATAACATTCTTTGACAGTGACACAATAATTATGGTTACATAAATGGTACAACTCAACTTTACTTAAAATTAAGTCATAATAGTTATAATAGAGGTTATGCACTGACATAATTTTATTCCAAAAATGCTTAGTAACATTTAGAATGAGTGGCATTTCTTCAATGTATTTCTTTGTTGTCGTGGCAACAGCTTGTTTGCTAACAACAGTTGATGATTTAGGACATTTTAACTGCAACAAACGGACTCAAAAACATATTAAAAAAAAAAAGGTAATAAGTTCAACTGTGTGTGATTTCAATGTCTGATAAATGTGAGAAGCTAAAGTCTTGTTGTTTATCTGCTTTGCTACAACTGTTGACTTGATTTTCTCTTTTACATGTCGGTTACAAACCCAGTGCTCAGTAGACTTGTTGTGGGTTGAATTTGTTATCAAACTGTAGTTTATTTTTCCTGTTTTAGCTGTTTATTGAACTCTTACAAGAGAAAATGTCTTTTCTCTCCATTAACTCTCACTCAGCATGAACATTTAGAATGATGTCATGTCACCTGCACAACCTCTATTACAGTGGAAAAATACGATAACCTGCCATATATTTTAAGTATTTTGTAATTAGAACATTATAGTGATGTCATAAGACTCAGGTGATGACGAGGATGATGATGTTGAGGGAATCCTGGATAATTGGTTTCCTCTGTACTCAGGCTCTTACCAGTGTGACACCTCGTGCCGGTCCATCCCGCGGGACACTCGCACTGATAAGGGGCCACACAGCGGCCTCCGTTTAGGCAGGGCAGGATGCAAATGGCTGTGAGACGAGAGAACAGACAATGGAAAATTACATTGGGAGACTAGTGCTCATTGCTTCTCTCTGGAGCTGTAGGACTAGGTAAGGTTAGGATCATTATTTTAAACACTTACGCTCCTCACACAGTCGTCCCATCCATCCCTCAGGACATGAGCAGGTGTTTGGTCTCTGACAGAAACCTCCGTTCTGGCACTGCAGCCAACACACCGCTGAGGAGCACATGGACAGACAGTTTAAAGTAAATCTGTCTGCAACTACAGTTCAAACAGAGCTGGTAAAGAGTGCAGTGCTGGAGAAGGAAAAGTGAGCGAGAGAAGGGCAGAGTCTGAAAGCATAAGGAGCAGTGTGATTGGTCAGAGCAGATATCTGCAGTTTGTAATCAGACGCACAGCTGTAATCAGAGCAATCCAACATGAAGTCACATTTAAACTAGAAAAGTCATATTTCAAGGCATTGAGCACACGACTAGTTTATTGCCAAATGACTGTGGATAGTAGACAATACTATTTAAACACCATATGCACAACTTGACTTATGGTGTGTTCAGACCGGACAGCGTATTTTCATTGTTAAGTCAATGTAAATTTGCGTGTTAAGCGCTCAAATGTATTTGCGGTGCGTACTGGCATCTGGGGCGTTTGTTGATGTGCATTTCTGTGTCTGAAAACACGGCATTTTATGAAGTGCCTGCGGCTGCCGCAGGTTTATGCTTCCACTTCACAAAAGTTGGGAAATTCCATCTTTCACGCGTTGGACGTCGGCGTCAGCCAATCAGAGACTTCATTCCTGTGACACGTGACATGTTGTTCTCTCACGACAAAGGGAAAGGAAGACTGTTTACTGGAGTGTTAATAACTTTTATTAACGAAAAGGTTGCTTGTTTGGGGCTTTTTTCAAAGGTTTGGTCGTTTGTTGCTCTGAAAATCTGGAGACACAGCAAAACAAACAACACGGGACATGATCTGGACTGACAACACGCTCACATGGATCTATTAAAATCACTGCTGTACAACGTGACACTGGAGGAGTC
This sequence comes from Mugilogobius chulae, assembly GCA_038363315.1. NCBI lineage: Eukaryota > Metazoa > Chordata > Actinopteri > Gobiiformes > Gobiidae > Mugilogobius > Mugilogobius chulae. The sequence continues at coordinate 34,838,710 of CM076404.1, forward strand.
AAGGAGTAGGTGATCTGTCTACGTGCTTAACAAAACCTGCAAACAAGCGGGAGCTCGAAGAAGCGCGTCAAAGCGTAAAGAATGTTCTTGTCTCCCGACGCCTCAATGCACATTGGGGCATTTTGGGCGCCTTATGGGGCGTTTTCTTGGGGTGTTAGCTTTGAAAATATTCTGCGTCAAAATACGCTTTAACGCGCAAATTTAAATGCTTAAATGCTGTCCGGTCTGAATGCAAAATTACACTTTAAAGGTGAGGAACTTGACTTTTTTAGTTGCAAATTAATAAACTTTGTCATTTTTACCAAATAGTATATTGCATAAGCAGCAGATTGTGACAAAATCAAGTCACTGTGTACTGTCTAAAGAAAAATAAAAGGCATTTTATTTCTCTTTAAGAGCCAAATGCAGTGCTCTGATTGGCTGTGCTTGAGTGGTCACCTCAGGTCTCATTTTGTCACCTGTAAAAATATGTTTTTATGGTTTAACTGCAGACAAACAATAATGTACCTGGATATTACCTTGTACTGAAGGATTTGTATGATTTAAAAACTAGCTGGACCTTGTTTCAGGTTTTGTGCTGTGAAAATCAGCTACTCCACCTTTAATACAATTATTTTTCTCTCGATGCAACAGACAATCATTTGAGAAGTATTTGAAGCAAGGTTATTCAACGTTATTTCTCGAGGGCCAATCATTTCAAGCGCACAACACGTACTACTTTTAGTCTAAGTAAGCATATATACTGTATTTCATTCTCCAGACCACACCCCTGCGTCACTAGAATCCTCTTATCCCAGCTCAAGCATCTATCTCAGTTTGACTCTGCGCCTCCTTCTCCTGTTTCACAATATTCCTCCCAGCGTCCAGTTAAAAGGAAGCAGGGCAGAACGCCAAGACAGAGCCGTCACAGTGAGTCATTTCCCAGCCATCGTTTATCTGATTCCACGGAACTTCAGTGTCTCAGTCAAATAATATGCATACCTGTGTCTGTTTGTTCTCGCTAATGACACAGTTTGAGGTTACACGACATTAAATCTGTTTTAATATTGCAATAACTACTGTCTGTCACATTAGGTTTATGTAGAAAATGTATCTGAACGTCTGCACCATTCAACCGCTGAACAGAAACTAAATGAGGGTCTAAAGTCTAACCAAGTACAAACCAACAAGAAAAAAGGTAATTTGTTTTGTAATATGTTTAGAAAATGGGTTGGATTCAGAGGTGGAAAGTAACGAAGTATTTTTACTAGTAGTTACAAGTACTGCACTTAAGTAGGTTTTTTTTTTGAGTATCTGTACTTTACTTGAATTCTGGCGACTTTTTACTTTTACTTCTTAGTTACTTTATAAGCCCACAAACATTTTATTTTTTTCCTTTTAAAACTCTACAGAGCTGCTGCTATTTTGTATCAGAGCTTTGTGAACAAATTAACAACTGAAAATTGCATATTTACATAATACATATTTATCACATGATAAAAGTCACAATAATTATAAATAATTAATTGTTAAGCCCAACTCATGTCACTTTGTGCACTGCAAAAAATGCATTTCAAGATTGGTTAAAACAGTGATTCTTAACCATACGGCCGGGGCCCAAAGTTGGGCCACGAGCACCTCCTAGACCACAGGTGTCAAACTCAAGGCCCGGGGGCCAGATGCGGCCCTCCAACTTATTTCATGTGGCCCTCAAGGTCTTATAAGGTTTACTTAAATTTTATATTTTTATAGTGTCAGGAGTAATCTGGGTGTCTGAATCTAATAAAATGACCTTTTCAGACTAAAGCAGATGTATATTCAGTAATTGTCACTTCAATAAATATACAATAATCAAACACAACTATTATTTGGAATATGTAAAAGATTAGTAAAGTTAATTTTAGTTACAACCGGCCCTTCAAGGACAACCCCAATGCCAGTGTGGCCCTTTGTCAGAATGAGTTTGACACCCCTGTCCTAGACATTTAATATGAGATTGGGCCCCAGGTTACTTTCTACATGAATATTTGGGCCTCAAGGTCAAAAAGGTTAAGAACCCCTGGGTTAAAATGTCTTAAAATCTGGATTTTGATCTTTATTTTTTTGTACTTTTTTCTGGCTAAGATGGTTTTACTTGATGTACCTAAATTATATGACTTGTTTCGAGGTGTTTCTGCCTTGTATTAATACATTTATTCTTATTTAAAGCCAAATTATTTGCTACTGAAGTAACACATTTTTACTCACCCCGGTGGTAAATTTGATTCAAGCTCAAATCTCTTGAAAAAACTAGAAATGTCTTGAAACAAGAGAAATAAGCTGCCAATTTTATAGTTTTAAATGAGAATAGAGAATGACTTTTGGCAGTGTGATACTTTTACCGTTTTTCTTTCTTGAAGTTGGGGTAACTAACTTTTTCAGATGTAAATTAGTAAACTTTGTTTTTTCCAATAAAAAGTCTATGATAAATCCAGCACTTTGAGAGAAAAATTAGACCACTGAGTACTGTCTGAAGTACTCAGTCTGAAGTACTGTCTGATTATTTCTAATCAGGAGCTGAATGCAGCTCTCTGATTGGCTGAACTTGGGTGGTCCTCTCCAGTTTCACTTTGCTGTTTGTAAAAAGACGTTTATAAGCTGTAATTTCAACCAAAATGAATACATGATGATATTAACAATGTGTATAAGGATTTAAAAACAGAAATGGTTAGATTTAAAATAATAATCGTATTTGCAATGTGAAAATCAGCTACTCCACTTTTAAGTAAATTTACACATTTTTTACCAGAGTTGTTTTTTACACAAGTAACTGTACTTTTACTTGAGCAGTGAACGTCAGTACTTTTGCCATCTTTGGATTTAATCGGTTGGGGGGTCTGATCTGGCCTTCGAGTCTTAAGTTGAATAGCCCTGATTTAAAGAGTCAAATTACATATTTTCATGACAAAAACACGACCAGACATTACAGACTTACAGAGGATTACTGAGACAAAGAGCTGTTAGCAAATAAGCCAGAATTGCACTGAAGCACCGCAACAGATGTATTGCAGCAAGACCAGGCGCTGTGGTTAGTTCAGCGGAAAGAGAAGCATCAGAAGTGCCCAGCGTCATTAGGCCAAGTGCACAGAAGAGGAGAAGGAGGGAGGGGGGTGCTCTCTCTACCTCTGCACGTGGGAGGGGGCGTCCAGGTGCCGTTCTCCAGGCACCTGCTCCGTCCTACGCCCTCCATGGTGTAGCCCCCAAAGCACGAGTACACCGCAACATCCCCGAACTGGAAGACCGCCCCCCGCACCACCCCGTTGGCCACGTGGAGAGGGGGGCCACAGGACACCCCTGCACGACAGCAACCCACACGGAGCGCTTTAGTCACTTTTGAGTTGGCATGGTGAAGTATTCTCTTGATACAGAGACAATTATACACAAACTACCCACATTTTCTCTTTTAAACAGTATTTTGTGATGTTAGCTTGCTTGTACTTCCTGTTTACGTCATTTCTAAATCACTCTGGAATGAATAATGAATATCAGGCAATGAACAGTGAGTTGTGATTGAAGTCTCTTAAGAAATGTGTTTACAAAAGGGTGTTTGTGTCTCAGTGCTAATGCTAAAGCTTAATTTAAAATCCACAGCTCAACAGAAGCATCACACATAGACGCAATTTTTTTTTACAACTCCTAGTACTTTATTTAGTTCCAGTCCTCATTTTAAGCGTGTTCACACAGAGCAGGAACTATGGTCTAGGGGGCCAGTCATTAGGAACTTTTTAGCTCCTGCTCTGGGCCAGGTACTTTCCAGTCAAACCAGGAACCTTTTGGTGACACAAGTAAATTTACAACCCTAGCTCTGTTTGGAAACATGTTTTATATATTATGACATTTAGATAAACTGTCCTTTTCCTTGAGTAAAATTACTTAAAATCTGTTGCTCCAAAAAGACATGTTTACATTTGTAAATATTAAAAAAATTTAGGAATAACAGTGAACAATTGTGTTTTATTGTTCATTTTTTGTAACTTTTGTACATCATAGTTAAGTGAAAGAGAAAAAACAACTTTTATTTTTTTAAGACAACATAATGACCTACTTATATGTTCCAGACTATACAAATGCTAATGTTAAAGCTTTTTAAACCCACTTTCACAATTGGGTCTAAACACATACATGGGGACAGGGTATTTCCTTTGACTAAACAGGGGCTAAAAGAATGTGGGGACTTAGTTCTTGGTACTTTCATGTGCGAAAACACCTAATCATATTTAAGATTTTGTTGCAATTTCTTTGAAAAAATCATGTCCTTTTTTATTGGTTTAAAATATTACTTCCAGTTTGTAATTGATGGTGTTGCACTGTTACCTAGCAACCATGTGAACAAACTAAATATAAATTAGACTTAAAACAACATTGACAAACTTTTATTTCCTAAAACTAATGAATGAATGTGTGTTAATTGTGTTTCCCTGGTGTGTTGTGATCAATTTAGGAATTGAGTAATGACTAGAGAGAGTGTAGCCATTGTAACCCATAGCAACAACATGTCTAGTTCCGGCAGCCATCTTGTGTAGGGAGAGGTTACCAAAGATCTCACACAAACTAACAGAAAGCTACACTTTTAAATGACGTTTTCACCTAAATACTCTGATAATTTTCAACTATGATTTTGCTGCCTCTCCACTCGCAAGATGGCTGCCGCAACTGCCACAGCAACAGGCCCCGCCCTCTAATCTCTAATAATTATAATAATTGAATGTTTTGACACTTTTCTGCACAAACTAGCTCTTGGTTGGTGTAAAACTATCATCTCTATTTACGACAGATCATTAGCCACAAAACTGAGGCAAAATTAGAAAAACAAAAACACATTTTAAAGGCACCTTCTGTAAAAATTGACAAAAGTTTATATTCAACATGCTAAGATGGTAAAGAGCACAGTCATGGCCTTGCATAGCATAGACTAGGTTACACATGTTGTATTCGAACAATTAGAAGAAACGGGAGAAAGAAACATCAGAGGTTTGTGTGACAAAGGTTGCCATGGCAGCCCAAGAGCTTTCCATAATTAGGCCAAAACACACGTCGCCATGTTTGAAGGCACCTGTTTTGTTAGGATAAAAAGGCAAAGACAAAGGAGCGGAATTGAAATGAGATCTTGTGCTTGCAGACGGACTGAGCAGAAGCCGCACTAGACACCAGCTTCATGCAGGCCTGACTGAGCCGTACAAACACTATAGTAAACACTATAGGATGTGGTCACAATGTAATGCAGTTGTATGTAATGTAAATATAATGTATAGAGCAGAGGTGGGACCAACTCTCTCTTTTGTAAGGAGCAAGTCTATGGCCTCAAGTCCAAGTTAAGTCCAAAGTTACTACCCTTTAAGTCCAAGTCAAGTCCAAGTCAAGTCTAAAGTTACGACCCTTCAAGTCCAAGAGATGTCCCAAGTCACTACCTTTTAAGTCCAAGTCAAGTACCAAGTCACTAACCTTCAGATCCAAGTCAGGTCCCAAGTCACTACCTTTCATGTCCAAATTAAGTCCCAAGTCCATGATCTTTAACTCCAAGTCATGTCCCATGTTACCACCCTTCAAGTGACTTGACTTGACTTTGACTTGTGGAGCAAGTCAAAGTCAAGTCAAGTCCTCTGCTCTTAGTTCAAACTTTTACCTAAAACTACAGAATACATCTTATAGTTTTAGTTTGTATTTATAAAATACAGAGTATAATTTAGTTCAGAGGTGGGTAGTAAAAATGTATTACTGATTTCACATCGCATCTGCATGAAAATTGTAAATAAATTACAAAACTCATTTTATCATTTCCCCTGAACATGTTTTTGTACACTTATATTGATTTGTACTTCCAGTTAAACTAATTCCAAAGTGCAAATTAGATGTCAAGTCCAAAAAGTTACTCTCATTTCGTGAACCGCAACTTTTATTTAATTTCCATTATATTATTAATTTTCGGCTGCTCCACCCACTTCTTTATGTGGCATTTCCCTTGTAGAAATAAATATAATGTAGAGTATCTCATAGACAGAAGTGTGTACTCACTCTCACACACTGAGCTGACGGGGCTCCAGCTCAGGTCAGGTTTACACGTGATTGTGCCACTGCCTTTGACCTGTTGACCTTTGGGACAAGTGACCCGCACCGACTGGCCCACGTAAAACTCCTGCCTGGAACCATTGTTTGGGCTGAGCTCTCTCCAGCCGGGAGGAGCTGAACAGGGCTTCGCTGTGGTAAACAAAGGGTTAAAAATCTGATTACTGCAGGCAAATAATTAACTGTCAGACTCGCCAAGCAGGAGACAGTTTTGGTGTTATCGTTAAAAGTCAATAACAGTTTCATAATCGCATGCTGCAAATGAGGTATTCTGTTTGTATTAAAGTAGGCCTATTATGTTATAACTACATTATCATTATTTTACTCAAAGTTGTATTTGAATTGATTCATGTTTGTTTGAGTAATTTTGTATTCTTTTACATAGAGCTGGGCAATACTATATCGAATTTTAGATACTATCGTGAATGTTGTTTTGGAGATATGCAAAAATTTTATATTGACTTTATCGTGCGAGAAAAGAGAAACATTTATTTGACAGATTTTTGTCCGATCATTAAACACACTAAATGAAAAGAGAATTTATGCCTGGAATAAGTAATATTTTACATATTTTGAGTACATTTTGAATTATTTAAACTTGAGAACAAAGTATAGGAAACAAAGCTTCAGTTTTGAAATAAGGAATACAATTACTTGTTCTATTGGCAAATTTTATTTAAAGGGACTATACCTGATTTTTGCATCCTTAAAATGTAAACAAACCGAAATATTTAATTTTAAACTTCTTTCTTCCGTCTACATGATTTGCTCACTTAGCTAATGGATTCTGAGCTTCAGAATTGTTCATCATGGTGTATTTTAATGTTTTTTCACAGCTGTTAGCAGCGAGGTAAGTCTCCATGCTAACAACAGTTACCCACAATGCTAAAAACAACAGAAAAAGCTGTCCACAAACAGGATTTTATTAGACATAGACGGGACTTTGCAGACTAATTTCCACCTGAGTAGATACATTGACAAGATCTCAGTGCTAGGGGGAAATTGTTTTTAAGTTATATTGGTGCAAAAAAATCGCGTATAGTCCCTTTAACAAAGTCAAAACCCATTCAAATCATGTTAACACTAAGTAATTCAACCAATTATGAACTCATTGGCAGATTTTAGTTTGTGGTTTTTCTAGGTTGGGAACAAATTTGAAAATGTTTTAACACATTTATGTTGGACTGACAGAATATCATCCAAATATCGTTATCAAGATGCACCAAAAACGTATAGAGATATTCATTTTTATCATCGCCCAGCCCTACTTGTACAGCTCTTGCTCGAGTGTTCAGAAACTCTCTGTTCTTCACTTTACTTGTTATGAATAAAAATAATAAAACTCAAACTAAAGCATGTGTGGTTCAAAACTGTCCAATAGACACTTCCAACAATAAAAAATAATTTAAAATCTGTTGCTTGTTACAGTTACATTTTAAAGTGAAGAGGCGGGGCTTAGTGCTTCTGGAAGTCACTGGAGCTGTTTCTATTTTAAGCCATTTTAGATCAAATTGGGGTTTTACTGTGAACAAATGTAAATTGCTGAACTGCACATGTTCTTGTTTATTACTAAAGACTTGGAAAAAACACAATTTCAAAGTTTGTGCAATTGTTGCAGCAGAATAAATAAAACAACAAAATAATCCATATGTTAGGGTTAGAGTTAGGACAGTAGAAAAGATCCTCACGTTGGCAGGTGGGAAAACTGGAGCTCCATGTGTTGCCTCCCATGCAAACCACCAGAGTCTCTCCCACCAGAACGTAGCCTTTATCACACTGAAACCCCACAGCACGGCCAGTGTTCAGGCTGTGCTCCTGCACTTTGCCATGAAGAATACGTTTAGGACTGTTGCAGCCTTTAGTAGCTGAAACAAGGAAACATTTAATTAGTAGAGGAAGTGATTTTGACACAGCAAACACAAATAATCTGACAACTTCCTCTCATAAATCCTTCGACACATGGTTATTATTGACATGTATTCATTTTTGGTTGCAATTTCAACTTAAAATCCTCTATTTACAAACAACAAAATGAAACTGAGAGGACCACCCAAGCTCAGCCAATCAGAGAGCTGCATTCGGCTCCCTATTAGAACTAAAATTATTTATTATTCAATTCAGACAGTACTCAATGGTCTCATTTGTTCACAAAGTACTGTGTTTACCTTATACTTTGTAGTGGAAAGCATTAAGTTTTGGTATTTACAACCAAAAACGTTAGCTACCCCACCTTTAATCAGTGTTGAAAACAGTGTTCTGAAGATGAGTGTGTAATACCTTCACATGAGGGGGCAGGAAGACTCCAAGTACCATTAGCGAGGCAGGTGAGTGTTTTTGAGCCAATGAGCTGCAGCCCAGCGTTGCAGAGATATGTTGCGTTGTGCAGGTAAGTCTCACCGGTTGTGTGGACTTTGGAGTTTGCCACTGTGGGAGGAGGTCCACAGGCATGTGCTGGGATCAAGACACAAAAACACAACATTTAACAAAGCTGTCATTCCAGCAGGTTTGTTCAGTCAGGATCAGAGATGACAAAAGTACTAATTACTTGTCTGAGAAACGACTCTGGTAAAAGTCAAAGTGCAACTGAAGCTCATGCACTTGAGTAAAAGTACAAAAGTAAAACAAGCAAGTAACAAAGTAAAAAGTAAAATGACAAAGTTTGTGTTGCTGCATCGTAGTGTAAAATGTTCTTTACAGAGAGACACTTGAAATAAAATGTGATTTAATTAGAGCTGTGCAATGTATCGAATTTTAGATAATATCGTAAATGTTGTTTGGAGAAACTGAATATCGAGTATATCGTGCAGTAGAGTTTACAATAACAATTAAATAAGTAATGCTGTATATTTTATAAAAGACAAGGCACTTTTATATGAATTGGTATATGAATAAATTTGTGCCTGGGATAGTAATGTTTTGATTGCCAGTGGAACAAGCATGAAATATGTTGTTTTATCTAAAATATGAAAAATAAATACTAACTTAAAAAGAAAATGCTTTAATTTTTTTAATCAGGACTAAAATGATTTGTTCTATTGGTAAATCTTTAGTTAAGAAAGTCCAAACCTGTTCAAATCACTATAACACTAAGTAATTCAACCAATTTTAAAGTTTTGGGCATATTTAAGGTTGTTGTTTTTCCAGTGTATGTGAAGATGTTTTAACACATTTATGTTGGACTGACAGAATATCGTCCAAATATTGTTATCGATTTGCGCCAAAAATGAATCGAGATATTAATTTTTGTCAATATCGCCCAGCCCTAGATTTAATCATGTGGCAAATGAGGAATTGTTAGAAGTTAGACAGTTTTAGGGATTCTTACATTGTTTAATTGGAAAAAATTCTCAATAGAAGGCACAACTGCAGGTCTGCACCAACTTTAAGAGAGAAAAAGCTGTTTGTGGACTAAGGCTGGGCAAATGATCGAATAGAATCGTAAATTTTTTGGTTGGAGATTTTGAAATTAAAGATTGTCATTAAAAATATGTGGTGTGGAACAAAAATCAAACTTTGAGGCATAATATAACATAGGGCTGGGCGATATGGCAAAAAATGCATATCACAATTTTCTTGGAGCCAGATCCCGATTTTCGTTTTATCACGATTTCAGTCTGTCTTTTCGAATTGCCTTTAAGATAAGTAAAATAATCCGCTTTATCAAAAAGTTTATTCCACCTGTCACTTACTACCAGCGTTGCCAGATTTTCAGAAAGAAACAAACAGCAACTAAGCATTAAAAAAGCCCAACAAGCAACTCCTGCTATTCACACTAAAAGTTATTAAAAGAAGAAGAAGAAAGAAGTGTCAGTGATTCTAGAATATTTTAGTAGTACTAAAAACGATCTTTAGACATGGAAATACGCAAAAAATTCACATTTCAGTCATAAATGAATGCATCATTGTGGGTCAAACCTGAAAAATGCCAAAAAATTTGCGATCATTCTATCACGTAAAAGCCCAGGAGCAAGCACCAAAAATACAACCTGCACTCATCAAAATTCAAAAGCGGCTTTCCAAAAAAGAAACCTCAAATTGCTATTAAGAAGTGGACTTGGTCACTCTGAAGCCGATTTTTAGGAGTAGGTGGGAAAAACAGTCAATATTTGAACAGACATTTGCATCCAACAGAGAAAAGGAAAATCCCGATATAACGATTTCATCAAAAAAGCGGATTGTTACAGAGATGAGCTCACGATTCGATTTTTATCACGATATTGCCCAGCACTAATATAACATAACATAACCACGGGTGTCAAATTAGTGCATTAATTGCGATTAATTAATTACAGACATATTAATCGAGTTAAATTTTTTAATCACATTAATCTATTTTGAAATCTTTAACTTCATTGTTTCCATGTGTGAGTTACAAAGTGACATAAGGTTTGTTCAACTTGACAACTTAGCAACAGAAAACTACCTAAAGTCTTCATTTTTTACAGTATAATAATATTTCCATCTGCAACAATAATGTAATTAATTAAATTGGATAAAAACAAAACAAAAACACTTCAGTTGAGTGTTTTGGGTTTTTTTTCCAGCAATTTTTAGGTGAGCTTAAAAATAGATTAATTAATTACAGATCATAATTAATTAATCTCTTAATTTTTTAATAGCTTGACAGCACTAAACATAACACAACACAATATAATATTTCAGAAAATCTAATAAACGGGACATACTAAGGCTTTTTGTTTATGTTCCTATAGGTTTATGTTTTTGAAAAGATTAAATAAAAATCTAATCAAATATATTGTGATTATATTTTTTCCCAGATCGCCCAGGCTTATTGTGGAGTAACTCATTTGTTTTGAATTTGTAGGAAGTAGAAAGTACAGATATTTTGTGAAAAATGTATGAAGTAAAAGTAAAAACTCAAGTAAAGTACAGATACTCAAAAGAGAAAAACTACTCCAGTCCAGTCCTTAGTTCCTTGCCGTCTCTGGTCAGGACAGACAGGTCAGTGAATCTCTGGGACTCTACTACATACCAGCACAAACGGGCTGTGTACCGCTCCATGATCTGTCTTCTTGGCAGGTCTGAGTGGCATCGCCCTGTTAAAACAACAACACCACTGTGAGCGGGACTAGAGCACAATAATAATGTGTGTCAGGCATAATGTCATAGATTACTGAACACAGCAGTTTGGGAATGCTTTGGCTGCAGCCTGTCTGTCTGTCTGTGGGGGAAGCTGACAGTAAAGACTTGGTTCACAGTGACTCAGCTCTTTCTGTGGCCACTCCTTTGATCAGCTCCTGCAGGGAAATCACGTGACTGTAATCTGATGCTCACGGATGTTTGGATCACTCCCAAAAACCTGCTACAATTCCCACTTTAGTTTTACATTAATCATAAGAGACTGGTTTTGGCTTCTTGTATAAATAATATAAATAAAAAGGATCACAAAATCTACAATATTAACTATTTGACAAAATAATTAGACATGTAGCTACAAATGAAAGAATAACATTATAAAAGTAACTAAATTAATATGTCATTGTGGGCAGCATGTGTAAAATAATAATTGGACTAATTTTGCCATGAAATAAAATATTTCAGTTTTTTAAAAAGTTGTGATTTCTGGGGCGACTAGACCCATTAAACTTTTACATTAGAAAAATAAACTTAAACCATATTCATTTTAGCTGCACCAATCCAATTGAAAATAGCATTGGCTTGTAAAATGCTGAAAAACTGGATGAATTAATTGATTTCAAAAATATTTTATCATTAATCACAAGGCGCCTAATTTTTCTTCATTGCTGTGCAAGATCTTAATCATATCTGTTCTTGGTTGCAGTGGGTGGTTGTTAAATAATTTTGCCAATACGGCAAAAGTATTTGTAAACAGTATGAGTCATCAAGTTCCCTCGAAATTAGGACTTGAATAACAACCAAACGATCTACCAACGATCTATTTTTACCTAGAAGTACTACCTTCAAGAGGAATCCAGGAAGACAAAAGTGTCTGACAGTGTCTCCATAGTTGAAGCTCTCTCCTTTAGTGACGCCATGGAGCAGTGGGGCAGGTTTGGGGCACATCACAGGTTCACATGAAACAGAACTGATGCTTGGAGACCAGCTTCCACCCAGCTATGCACAACAGTAAAACAAATAAACAAATATATATATACTGTATAATAAATAAAGTGCTTATAAAACAGAGTATGTTTTACTTTCCAACCTGACACTCGATCCGTGCTGATCCCTGCAGGTAGAATCCTGTGGAGCAGGTCACAGAAGCTGTGGCTCCAACAGGAGTCAGCTGTTTTCCAGTGATGATCAAGTTTGGAAAAGAAGTGTTGGTCGGGAGAGAACAAGGAGATGGGCTACATCGGATGTTGTGTTTGGACCAGGTGCCATCTTTCATGCAGTGTATGGAGGAAGTCTGTGACATCAGCGTGTATCCGTCATTACAGCTAAAGGACAATGACACATTTAATCAGGCACAAAGATGAAGAGACAAATGAAAACTGATGGAATAACATACCTGTAGGTGACCTGACTTAAAAATGTGTATTTGTCTCTTGTAAAGTAGGCATGGTCCACAACTGGAGGTGTTCCACAGCTTATGGGCTCACAGCTCATCCTGGGCTCGCTCCATCTGCCGTCTCTTCCACATGAGATCTGTGGGCTGCCCATCATCTGGTATCCAGGGAGACACTTGTATGTGACAGCGTCTGGATAGGAGCCACTTCTCCCCAGAAGAAGAGCATTGGACACTGTTGGTGGGGCGACACTACACCTGCTGCGACTACACACAGGGACACCTGGGCTCCATAACTCTCCTTTCTCACACACGGCCTGCATAGGACCCAGCAGCTTATAGCCTTCATCACATTGAAAGTGGATTCGACCTCCACATACATGATCACGGCCAAGAACCACTCCATATTTTAGGACAGGAAGAGGGCAGAGACAGGGCTGACACTGAGGCACACTGCCCACCCACACACCTTGAGCAGAGCAGTGTAGAGTAGCGTCTCCTACCACTTCATATCCTTCAAAGCACACGTATTCCACAACATCATCATAGTTAAAACTGGAACCATTGACAAAGCCATGGCTGATGTCTTGAGGAGGGTCACAGCTGATGATGTCACAGTGAGGAGCAGGTTTGTCCCAAAGTCCATTAGGTTGACACAAACGTGTGTCCTCTCCCTTTAGCGTGTATCCCTCTTCACATTCATACTGAATTTTACTGTTTACGGTGAAGTCAGATCCCAGCACACGACCATGGGCCATAGCTTCAGGAGGCTCACATTGAGCTGGGACACATCGGAGGACACCATGACTCCACGTCCCATCAGCCCGGCAAACACTCACAGCTTCACCTTGTAACATAAACCCGGACGAACAGCTTAGCTCTATTTCATGACGATATGTAAAGTCATCTCCTTGACAAAACACATCCTCAGGGACCTTTGGAGGACCACAAGAGACTGGTTCACACCGGGGCTTAGGTTTGTCCCATTTTCCAACCACCAGACAGTTTATTGTGGTGGAGCCTTTGAGCAGAAAACCAGGATTACAGCTGTAGTGCAGTGCCTGAGGAAACTCAAATCCTGCTCCTTGCACTGTGCCATTTTCAACAGGTCCTGGGTTCCCACAAGACACTGGCTTACACGTGGGTGCATCATTGGTCCAAAGAGGCCCAGAAACACAGTGCCTCACAGAGTCTCCTTTCAGCTCAAAGCCCTCTTCACAGAAGTATTTTGCCATACTGCCTACAGAGGTGTCAGTCACGTTGACCCAGCCGTGCTCAGGACTAGAAGGACTCTCACACTCAGCCGGGACACACAGAGGAGCTGTGCTGTTCCAGCTCCCATTCTCCTGACACACCAGTCTAGTGTGGCTGGTGAGGTCATAACCCTTAAGGCAGCGGTACTCTATCAGAGTCCCATGAAGGAAGTTTAAATCCATGGGAGAAAATGACGTTTCAGTTCCCACTTCAGACACTCGCACATATTCTCCAAAGTCGATGTGAGGAGGGAGACCACAGTCAGAAGGCACACAGACAGGAACAGAACTGGACCATCCTGACTCTTCACACGTCAGGTGGTCCTGCCCAACCAACTGAAAGCCCGGGAAACAACTGTAAAAAATAGTAACACCAAAACTGTGCTCCTGGCCCTCGACAAAACCATTTTCAATGGGTTGAGGTGGAGTGCAAGATATTTGTTCACAGGTAGGTGGAGCTGCATCCCACTCTCCTGAGGCCAAGCATTTCAGAGTCTCTGGGCCTTGCAGGCGATAACCACGGTGACAGGAGTAGGAAGCACTCTGTCCAAATTGTAGTTTTGAGAATACTAATCTTCCATTTGAAATCTGCTTTGGAGCTGGACATTCAACAGGCCGACAGGAAGGGACTCCCCCGATCCAGAGTCCTTTATCTCCACAAAGCACAGTGGAGTTTCCCACTAAGTGATATCCACTCTTACAGCTATACAAGGCTTTACTCAGGTACATTAAACCCTGAACGTCCACTATGCCATCTGAGATCTCAGCAGGCTGAGGACATTCTACAGGAACACACTCAGGGAGGGGGCTGCTCCACTGCCCACTGGCTTGACAAGAGACAGACACTTCCTTCTTCAGTGTGAAACCATCCATGCACAAGTAATTCATCACTGAACCGAAAGGGAAAGGTCCCAATGATGAAGCTGGACCACCAAAGGACACTGTAGGCGGGGTACTACAAATAACCCTTTTACACACTGGAAAAGTGTCATTCCATTCCTGAGATGGAGTGCAGCGTAGAATACGAGCACCTTCCAGGCTGTAGCCCTCCTCACAGGACAACTCTACTGTTCCTGTCTCAGTGTCAAGTCCTGTCAAAACCAGGTGGTTTTCCTCCAGCGGGGGCTCTGGACACTGCACTGGTGAGCAGAGTGGTTTCTTTGTTTTATCCCACCTGCCGTACTTCAGACAAGTCCAGACGGGATCCCCAATCAACTCGTAGCCTTCATCACAGACATATTCCACTTTGCGTCCGACTTGGAACTCAGATCCTCGGAATTGACCGTGGGAAATGTTAGGAGGACGATCACAGGTCAAGAGCACACATGTGGGAGGGTCTGTGTTAGACCACTGATGGTTTGCTTGGCAGACTCGATCAGGACGACCCACCAGTTTATAGCCCGCATTACAGGCATATGTGACTTTGTTGTTGAAAGTAAATCTCCCTCTGGTCTGAAAGACATTAAATGCACCATCAACTGTGAAATAATACATTATTATAATAATACACTTTACTTTAATATCATACCTGTATATATCCATTCTTTAACAGTGGTGGTGTGGAACAAGACACAGGTACACATGTAGGCAAAGCACCGCCCCACTCTCCATCTGCTTTACAGGTTCTCCTCTTCTCTCCTCGAATCATAAAGCCCTTGTCACAGCTATAAGCAACCATAGCTCCAAAGCTGTAATCTGTCCCAATCACATAGCCTCGGTCAATGCTCTCAGGCCTGGAACACCTCACTGGCACACAGCTAACATCATAGGGTGAGGGCTCCCACTCCCCTCCCATCTGGCACCTCAGCGTCGCAGTGTTATTCAGCACGAAGCCCTCCTCACATTTGTAGCTCACTTCTGTGTTACTGCCATACTTGGGCTTCACAGTTGAATCAAAAATTGCATGTGGAAGGTCGGGAGGTCGAAAGCAGAAGTTTGCAGTGCACCGTGGGACCTCCATCCCATCTGGAGGCGCCCACACACCCTGAGCGTTACAGATCATTTTGGAGTTGTTGCTGGCAGTGTATCCGTCAGTGCAGTAGTAGTTTGCCGTGTCTCCAAACAGCTGGTGGCTTTCGTAGGACTCTGCGTACTCGATGTCCGGAGGCGGGCCACAGGAGCGAGGCACGCACTGAGCAGAACTGTCACTCCACTGACCGGCTGGAAGACACTCTCTGGTCTCTGGGCCAATCAGGGTGTATCTACAGACAGAAAACACCACTTAACATTAAATTAAAAAAAATGTGTTTCTTGCTTTTGTTTTATAGAAAATATCTTTATGTAGCAAAATATAAACTGACAGCAGCTTCTCTTATTGAGATTTAGAACCACTACTATTTATATATGAGATAAAATGTCCTTTCTCATTGTGCATTTTGACACTCACTGCTAAATTTTAAAATTATGTCATCTTCATAAACTCTACTGTCTTTTTAGTAAAGTGTTGTAGTGTCTTTTGTGTAACCTGCCTTGGGACAACAACAGCATTGCTATAATCTGACGTATTTATGATTAATTTGTACTGTCAATGCTTAATAAATAAATACATCTGTGTTTTTTGTTTTCCATCAAGAATATGTGTCTATATGCAATATTAAATTTACTAACTAGGAAAAAAATTACCATAATTTCTCAACTATAAGCCACAACTTCATTCACAAACTTTGAACTCTGCAGCTTATACAACGATGCGACTAAATGATAGCTTTTCATTGACTGACAATAACTACTAGTGCAACCTAGATAGTAGAGCTGAAAGAAGTTAATCGGATTAATCGCAACTAATCGATTATTGAAATAAACATAAACTAATTTAGTAAACCAGTAATTGTTAACTGATCTTTATACAAGTGTTCAAAATGATTATTATTCTATTTCAAACTCATTTTCGATGCCAAGGAAAGTACTTGATTCTGGATAGCAATGTCATTACAATTCAGAAATGCTTTTTGACATTGACATTTTCAACAAAAAGTAATAGTTTTTTTGTTGTTTACGATGTATGTTTTGTTCTAGTTATTCTATATACAGTAGTTGATTATTTAAAAACTGATTTGATACTAGATTTAGTATTGATTAGTAAGTGACTTCTGACACAATCCTACTTTCTATAGGTGTCAAAAAAGCATTCAGACTGAACAGCAATGATGATACTGAGCGATGAAAATTGTGTAGTTTAAGTTTTTTTTTTATGTAAGCACTAGTTTGTCTGTAAATCTACGTCTAGAATGTTCTTAAGTGACGTTATCTCGACTCAAAATTTGCAAAAAATCTTGTATTTAAGAGACTTTTGTATTCTAAACAACAGATCAGCAAACTAGTCAATTACTAAAATAATCATTGCAGCCCGCCTAGATAGTATGTACTTCTTATTTTTATTTTTGATCTAGTTGGTCTTATATTCAGGTGTGCTCAGTAGTGTGAACATTACCATAAATAACAGTTAAAAGTTTTATTATTATTACCTAATTAATAGTTATTATGCAGTTTTACAGTGTTACAACATTTACCCTTCTTTGCAGCGATAGAACACCTTGCTTCCCAGTTCATAGTTCTCTCCAACAGTCTCTGCGTCTTTCAAAGCAGGCGGTTCACCACAGTCGACGCTCACACAGCGAGGCACAGGTCTGCTCCAGTCTCCAGAAGCTTCACAAACCACCTCCATTGGGCCCTGTGGTCTTTGCAGGAACATTACACTTAATAAGATCACAACACCACAACAGAAGCAACAACAGAACATTCTTGTGCTTCTTTCATACCTGTATCCCTCCAAACAGGTGTACGTCACTGTTGACATGTAAGTGTTCAAATTCAGGGTGTAGTCTGCATTTGGAACAGTCGGCGGCAAACCACACACGACTGGGTGACAAATGGGTGGAGACCCGCTCCATCTTTGGTCAGCAAGACACTGGAACTCGTAGGGGACCTGTGGCAAATAGCCCTCCTTACAACTACACAAGAAAAAAAAATATTACACAAAATTATTTTGTATTTTTAATTCAGAATACAGTGTGACATTACAAATCCTATATTATGCTCACATTTCAACCTTATATATAATGCTGTGTCATCATCAAAAAGAAGTTTTTTTTACCTGAAAGCCACCTTGCTTCCATAGGTAAAGTTACTTCCAGTCATGATAGATTTTTCTGGAACAGTTGGTATTGGGCAGGAAAGAGCTAAAGCACAGAAGACAAAGCCTTAAAACATGTATCAGTCAAGAACGATACAAAATATGAAGCATGACTTCATTGTGATAAAGTGTAAAGTGAGATATGACAACTTAGAAGGGTAAATGTAACTTGATTGTGATAACGTCTAGCGTGAGAAATGATGGTAAAATATGAAGCATAACTTGATTGTGATAAAGTGTAAAGTGAGATATGACAACTCAGATGGGTAAATATAACTTGATTGTGATGACAAAAGGCAGTGTAATATTATGCTCTATGTTATTATTATGTTTCATGTTCTGCTTCCTTCTAAAGAGTCTAACAATGCAAAACCTACCTCTGCAATAGGGACGTGTGCTGTCCCAGTCTCCTGTCTCGAGGCATGTAAGGCGAGCTGACCCTATCAGCTCGTATCCATTATCACAGCCAAATATGGCTTCGCTGCCCATCAGGAAGTTACTACCTTCTCTGCGGCCATTATCCGGAGCACCCGGGTCTTCACATTTGACTGGCTCTGAGGTTAAAGCAATATTGATTACTTTATTGCTCAAGTATTTTCTTCTTGATGCTCATGTACTTGCCTGTGCAGTTCTTGCCGTCTCCACTGTACGGATGGACACATGTGCAGGTGTAAGAACCTTCTGTGTTTTGACATCTGGCATTCTCATCACAGTCAGAACCCAGAGCACACTCGTCCACATCTGAAGCACAACAGGACAATGTAAATGAACATATATCTGTCTCATAAATGTTTTAGCAGAGGTGAGTAGAGAGGGAAAAATACTACTCGTTATCTGATTTATGCCCTTAATGTAAACTATTTATTTATTCAGAATAATGGCAGCTCAAAAGGTTTAGTGTGTTTTACCTTTATATTTTTTGCTAAGTCTGTTTTAAAATGATGATCTTGCTTGAATGCATGTTTCTACTTCCTTGCTGTTCTTGAATTTCCCAATTGTAGGACAAATAAAGGATATATATTCTTATCATATTATAACATAATTAAAAATGCACAAAAACATATACAAAACCATTTATGTTCATATATTTCAAGTTGTAAACATTTAGATTTTGTTATTTATAGACTTACTCACACTGTTCGACTTACTCAAGAGTATAAAAATGCTAGTCGTAGGATAAAGGTAAGGACCCGTGACTAGAACCTGCCGTAAAGAGCGACAGGCCCAACTTAAACATGAAAACTAAAAGCTCACACTGCTCAAGAATATCATCTGCCCTTTAAACAAACCCTTCTGAAGATTCCTTTTATCCAGAAATATTGAGCGCCTCCGGTTGGTATTTGGAGATCGGAGAGGACGAGCAGACTTCTGTTTCTGAGTTCCCCAGAGTCTGATGAGGCTTCAGATCTGACCGAAGGTAGAACATCTCGTCTCCATCTCTGTCTGAGCGTGTTATGTGGAAAGCATGTTTCTGTGGGCTCATTGAACGAGTTCTGTGTGAGCATCTAACAGCACAGGGAACATCGAAACTGCACCGACTTTTAACTTGGGTTGGACGATAGTTAAATACAGTGGAGCTGGTTGAGTTGCAATAGGCATCCAAGAAAGTATACGGATACAAACTGAAAGACCTGTGTCTAGATTAAAGTAGAAAGTAGGTAGTGTTTCCCATGGCACACTTGAAATAACGACCAAAAGGCCATTTTGAGGAAACAAAAAAATATTTATGTATGTCAGCTTTAATTTATGTCATTCTGTTTGTTTGTTTAGTTTTTTTTGCTTTGTGATTTTTGACAGTCACGAGTTGCGTTTTTTAGTTGTGTACTCACCCAACAACTTGACTTTTCTCTAGCCTAGGTTGGCACCATTGTCACTCCCAAATGTACAATCACAAGTCAGTTGTCCCATCTTCCTCCGTCACTCTGTCCGAAGAAGCTGTATTACAGTATAATTTCATTTCCTGCTTTAAAACTTGCATCGGACGTCCATCATCAACACAGTCTCGTGCGTGAAGCAGACCCGCAGAGCACAGAGCGCCTGCACCTGCCTATGCACAAGCCGTGGAGGGCTACGCACATACTCAAACTACTTTACGTAACATAATTTTCTGTATTTAGCGGATATCGCATGAATTAGAAGTATTTTAAGATTCTGATCATTCTTTTGTGGCTTTGATCTAGTCAGTGGCTCGTTATCTATTAACAGTAGCTCTGGCTGAAATGAGGGACAGCAGTTCCACGATACGGGCAAATATATAAAGGCCATATAGTGGGACGTCTCGCCAAATCGGGACGTTGGCAACCCCACACTAGCTCTAAATGATATACAGCTAAGTTACTGAAACCTTTAAATCTGCTCCAATGTAAAAACCCTGTTTTACCACAGAATGGTACAAATCATGAGAAGTAAAGTCAGGCAAACTTGTACATTGAATTTATTCGGCAAACAGGAGCAGAGGAAGAGGTCATGCATCAGCTAGCATTCATTAGCTTTTCCAATACCTTATTTTGTGTACGTCTAAAAGACGTCCTACTTCCACTGACACTGTACTGAACATGCACTAGAAGCATCCACTGCTTCTTTATGGAAAAATAAGGAAATATGTGAGAATCTGTCTGTTTTGCGCTCCTGTAAAGCTGCGTACATGCACCATGGTGCACCTGCCGTGATCAATGACGTAGGTGCAAAGCGCAAAATAATAAAAAATTCCCTTAAACTGCACTTGTTTGAGCAGATTTCCTCGTCGTGTTTGGAAAAATGAGCGGTGGAAACTTGCATTACGTTCAACCAATCAAAATGTCAGAAAAGTTATGATTGGTTATTATTGTCGTTTAAGCCAATCAGCGCCTCTTCTCTGTCTGGCTTCTTTTACTTCCCAAAACAAACTTGTCAGCTCCTCTTATGACTTAGATTACACATTACTCAAAAAAAATGACGCCGTTATAGTTTAACGCTGTTACTCCCAACACTGCCCACTAATGACTGAAATGCAAACTTAAGGCATATTTTGATGTCTTATATCCGTTATTATTGTCAAAAAATAAAATGTGCCCAAATCACCAATACATCTTTTAGACTGGAGAGAAGAGAATTGTGATGTCTGGTGTCAGGTGCTCTTCTAGGATGAGCCATGCAATGTTAGATTGTTTTTAGTTTTGAGACTATTTTACTCACTTTTTGTAGATTTGGGGTCACTTGTTCTGGACTTTTTTTTTCTAAAGGCTTGGTCGCATGTTGCTTCCTGAAAACCTGGCAACACTGATTTACTGTTGTAAATATTAACCATTACATTTTATAATGTTATGTAAACTATTAAATGGTGATTATTATGCTTGCATTCTTTCATAGATTGAAAGTGATGTCTTTTTCCAGGCACACCTGACAACACCTCATGGCACACTGGTGGAAAATCCCTGAAATTAACTTTGTTGCCTGAATAGCATGTGACTTAAACATTAGAAACTACTGATCAATCAGGACCAGTTATTCAGAGAGAAACAAGCAAACTAGCCCTGGCAAAAAAAAAAAAAAAACCCCAAAACAAGTGACCTCAGCCCCTCAACAAAAAAGTCATTAAAGTAATCAATTAATTAAGCATTATGCATCACAGCACAGCTAGAGTTACTGAATTTTATATGTTTAAATAGTATTTGATCACTAATAAAGATTTTAAAGAATGAAAATATGCTAAAAATTCATATTTATGTGAACCAAACCTGAAAAAATAGTGAAAAATGACCTTGTTTGTGACATCAAAGTGCTGCTCAGGGGCAAGCCCAAAAAAAAACCCCACAACCCGTGACTGTCAAAATTCTTTACCAAAAAGAAGCCCAACGTTGCTATAAAGGAACAGATTTGGCAATTCTAGGAACATAGTTCTCTTTAACTCATGGCAACTACTTTCTCAGACATATGATTCTCAGTCATGGTGCAGAATAAGAAGTTAGTTTCAATCACAAAGTGAGAATAGACTCATGATGCATNTCTGGCACTGCAGCACCGGCTCCCCCACAAGGTAGAAGCCGGGATCACAGGACAGCTGCACCTGAGCTCCGGGACTCACCTCCACAGTGGACACGTGAAGGTGAGGCACAGCGTTCTCCAGCTGTGGACAGTCTGAAAAGAGGCATGTGTTTTTTTTATCAACTTGTACATAATTTATATTTAGTTATATTGAAAAGAGATAATTTTACCGGCACAAAAAATGCTGTTCTGATTGACTTTGACACGTCCAGTAATTCCATTTAGGAAGTCTGGCCAGGCGAGTACGTTTCCTCTGTGAGTGACATGAGAGGCTGGACAGCTGCTGGACAAGACCTTAATCTTAACGCAAATAAATCAAAGATACGATTGGTTAAAACAGAAGTTAATATTTGTACCCAGTTCTATAACATAACATTAACCCTAACAAGTGTGATAAAAAAGGACACGAGGCACCTGTTGTGGAGTGAGAACTCTGTCCCAGATGTTGAGCTGACTGAGGGAACCAACAAAAGACTCCACGGGATTAAAACCATCACCTCTCTGGTCCTGATCCTGGCCTAACACCAGTGCTCCACCACCTACAACGTCCACATGTTTAGCCTTTCAGGATGTGGCTTCTTAACCATTTAATAACCATACAACATACAGTATAAATGAATAACAAAGCTGAAGATAGCACTACACCTGGGATAGTGGTGCCTACGGACAGGCCTTTGCCTCCGTCTGATGGTTTTCCATTTATATAAATTCTCCAGTCGCCGTCCCAGCTCCTCCACGACACTCCGATGTGGTACCACTGCCCGGTGTTCACCGCGGGACAGTCTGTGATCCGCTCCTTCCCGTTTACATACAGAACCCACCTGAGTCAGAAAAGAAACACTAATGCATCAAAGAGCATTTATAAATTAGATATTTATTGTGAAATGACTCATGAAACCAGCCTAGTCTCCAGAGAAAACGTAGATATAATTGACTGTGGTAGCCTTGCTTGTGGCTCTTATGTTGTAGGAGCACTTTTACTAATTTGGCAATAAGCTGAGTTAGGATGAGGCATGCTTCAGCTCTGCTTAAGTCCTTGCTCTGTGCAGCTGTGACTGTGCAGTTTGCCTAGTGCGATGTGAAGGGTCGCAGGATCATTTTCTTTGGGTTTAAGTAAATCATAACCTAGCCCAAGCCCCTGTCCTAAATGTACCTATTTTAGTAACTTGAAACCTAAAATGATCCATTAATCCTGGAGAAAAAGTCAACCCCTGGCTTCAACCAAAATATGTGGTTACACACACATTGACGTAAAAAGGCGTGCAAATTTGCTTTTTGTAAGTTTTTGACATTTTGTTGTATATCTACAGCAGGCCTATTCAACTTAAGGCCCAGGTGCCAAATCGGCCCTCCAGAACTCTGATCCGGCCCCCAATTCACTTTCTAAATATTACAAAAACATATTTTCTCTTGTTTGTAGATTCCATTCTGGGTTTGTACTCAATGTGCCAATGAATGTAGTGTATTTTTCTTGTTTCATTAAAATTTTTAACTAATTTTCAGTGAGAAAATGCTGTATTTTTTTTGTTTTTGTTTGAATTAAAATATGCCCAAACAAAGATAAATATGACTCATTCTAAGCATTTATTCACTCATCTAATTTAAGATTGTCACTTTTTACAGTTCAATCTTGACTGTAGCTTTAGTTGGTACCACTATAGATACACATCTAGTCCTGTGAATGTTTGATGCAACCTCACGTCAAAAGTGATGACGTACTGACCAACTCCCCGGCCCAGAAGCCATGATCCTCAGTCAAATCTGGCCCCCTGGGAAATGAAGTTGAATATCCCCGTTTTCTCCAGAGACTGTGTTTTATGAAACACTGACCCATTATAGTCTATGAGCAGAAAAGCATTGTCACTGCCTTCCACAGCATAAGAGACGGGAGTGCCATAGTTGGTCGTGTCTGTGGATTTCATCCAAAATGTGCAGGTGATCTCTGTCAGAGCCGGCATGACGCCATCCATCATTACGTATCCATGGATACCAGAAACCTCGAAGTCAAGATTGAAAGCAGCTGACATTTCTGAAAGGCAAAAGAGAAGTAAATATTAAATACATTTAAATAGTTCTTCCGGTGTTTTTTGTAAACAGATAACAGATCTACTTAACTTAGATAAAAAGTTAGTATAGTCTATTTCAGTTCTATTCAACAAAATTTTAACAAGGGCCAGATTTTTCAGCCAGGGGGTACTTGGGATGATTGCAGATTTTAAAAAAAGATAGAATGCAAGTATTGTAGTGTAAAAATGTTTCTCTGCAGCACATTTTACACTTTAAGAGGGAATTGTTTTAGATGGAACATATTAAAACAATAAATGCAATGGTTATGACAGAAAATATATGTGCAAAGATAAAATACCCCTAAACACATGACAAAGGCGGTACTCCGTGTGTGAGATCATGATTGGGGGTACTCAAGATAAAAAAGGTTGAGAACTACTGGTTTATGTCATCTCTTTTGAACAAATTTGGAGCTACTTTAATTACCCACAGCACAAAATCTGTTGCAGCAATAACTAAAGAACCGCTATTGTCCTAGAACTAAACTAGTACTAACCAAATCTGAAAATACCAGAGCTAAACCAGGACCAAACAAGGTCTAAAGCAGAATTAAACCAGGACTAAACAAGGTCTAAAGCAGAATTAAACCAGGACTAAACAAGGTCTAAAGCAGAACTAAACCAGGACTAAACAAGGTCTAAAGCAGAACTAAACCAGGACTAAACAAGGTCTAAAGCAGAACTAAACCAGGACTAAACAAGGTCTAAAGCAGAATTAAACCAGGACTAAACAAGGTCTAAAGCAGAATTAAACCAGGACTAAACAGGGTCTAAAGCAGAATTAAACCAGGACTAAACAAGGTCTAAAGCAGAATTAAACCAGGACTAAACAAGGTCTAAAGCAGAACTAAACCAGGACTAAACAAGGTCTAAAGTAGAACTAAACCAGGACTAAACAGGTCTAAAGCAGAATTAAACCAGGACTAAACAAGATCTAAAGCAGAATTAAACCAGGACTAAACAAGGTCTAAAGCAGAATTAAACCAGGACTAAACAAGGTTTAAAGCAGAATTAAACCAGGACCAAACAAGGTCTAAAGCAGAACTAAACCAGGACTAAACAAGGTCTAAAGCAGAACTAAACCAGGACGAAACAAGGTCTAAAGAAATAACTGACAAACAAAAGAACTTTTTTTTGTATAATTTGAGGGCCAGATCAGATCTTTGGAGGGCCGATTCTGTTATATTGTCATCTGTTTGTTATACACATAGTACCTGTCTCACACCTGGTTCCGTTAAACCCAGGGAGACAGCGGCAGGTGTAGGAGCCCAGGCCGTCGAAGCAGTTAGCTCCGTTTAAACAGGGGTTAGGGTCACACTCGTTCACATCCACTTCACAGAGTCTGCCCATGTATCCCTCAATGCACTGACACCTGGAAACAAAAACAAGACACACAGGAATCAGTGTAATTTGTATATTTATGAAGTAGCCGCTTTAACAACAGCTAACTATATGAGGGTTTACCTAAAGTTGTTTACTGCGTCTAGACACGAGCCTCCGTTGAGACAAGGAGTGCTGTTACATTCGTCGATGTTGATTTCACAGCGATCTCCCGAAAAGCCCACAGCGCAAGAGCAAGCATAGCCTCCGGTCAAGTCTTCACAAACACCTTCGTTCAAGCACGGGTTCGAAGAGCACTCGTTAATCTCCAGCTCACAACGAGGCCCTGCAAAAAGATTCAATATATTTATAATCCAATATTTTGACTGTTATGTGGTGTGAGTCAATAGTAATATCCACTGGACAAACCTGTGAATCCTCCAATGCAGCTGCAGGTAAATGTATTCACTTTATCCACACAGATGCCATCATTTAAACACGGAGACGACGAACACTCATTTACTTCAGCTTCACATAAAGAACCTACAACACAGGTCGCAAAATAATAACATTTTTGAAGCAATTTTTTATTCATTTCATTCATAAACCACAATTTATTCACAATATCCTGCCCAGTTCAGTGCAAACATGTTTTAAACAACATGATTCTTTTATTTTATTCATTTTAAAGGTGGGGAGGCTGATTTTCACGCTTATTTAGGTTTTAAATCTGACAACTAGAGATTTTGATTGATTTGAACTGGATTGAAAGATCTCATTTTACTTTAAAAAATACATACTAACATGAAAAAATAAATAAATCAATCTTGTGTTCTAAATTTACTTGTTGTACTTTATTTAAGACAGTCAAACCTGCTAAAATCACAATGAACATTACATCATTCAAACAATTTTAAACTTATTAGAATATATAAAGTTGTTGTTTTTCCAGTGTAGCTAATCTATATATATTTTTTCTTGTTAATATCGTCCAGCCTTAACTGTGGGGGGCCCATATGAGAAACTCTTACCTTGGGCCCCCAAATTTCTTATCAGTGGTCCTGCTCATTGATGTTGACATTAGTTAAGATCTTACCTATAAACCCAGCCTGGCACTGACACTGGAAGTCTCCCAGTCCGTCTTTACACAGACCTCCGTTTTGACAAGGAGCCGAGTCACACTCGTCTATGTCCACCTCACATTTAGCACCTGAGAGACAAATATCACAGACACGATCAAATCTTTCTCATTTCCACGTCGAACAACAGCTCTGTCAGTCAGCAGCTACTTCCACACATCTCAGATTTACACGGTTCCACTATGAGGTTACGCAGATGACGTCACAGCACTGTAAAAGTCAGCAGTGAGTGGCAAAAGTGAAGTACAATATTGCCTGTAAGAGTCAAAACACAACTAAAATAGGAAAAAGCAGCTACAGACTGATGATAAATATAAACAAACACAACTACGGCTAAATACTGAGTTTGTATGTGACATGTAAAAAGAGAAAAACTACAACAGCACTGTTTCTCTCACATTTCTCACTGACACAGACTTTAGGATAGAAAAGAGCTGTTGCTGTGTAAGAAAACGCTCACCTGTGAATCCAGGCATACAAGTGCAGACGTATCCAGCTCCAATTTCCTCACACGTCCCCTTATTCTGACAGGGATTCAGGAAGCATTCATGAAAAACCTGCAGAAAAAGAGAAAAAATATGTACTTACAATGTCTCATAATGCTGTTTATTACTAGATTTTAGAGCAAAGAAAAGCAAGACTGCAAACTGACAATGTATCTCTTGTTAAAATTCATTGAAACAAACCTGACTGCTGGCTTGGTAATCCTCGACCACCTCCACAACCGGAGCAGCCGTCACACTCTCCTCCTTTGGAAGAAAACTTGAGCTAAAGCCTGACAATGACACCCAAACAAAATACATACAATACAAGAAAGGGAAAAACAGCATAGAAATCTGTCTGTACTAGAGATGGAACGATTCTGTCGTCACAATTCAATTCTGTCTCAATACATGGGTGTCATGGGTAAGTTTTCAATTGTATTTTGCCTCAGAAGAACAGCTGTTAAAACTGGGGTACTCAACTTTCACAGAAGTAGTGTAGGTATTTAAATCTGTCCAACTATTCTTTGCTCTCACAAATACTTTTGGAACAAGCCATTACTACTTAAGAACATTTTTTTACAGACAGCAAAGTGAAACTTGAGTGGACCACCTAAGCTCAGCCAATCAGAATGGAGCTTCTGACTGTCTATGAGATGGAAGTTTTAAATAACGTCATTGTCAACTTTATTTGTATAGCACATAAATAATAAATAAAATACTTTATTATCTAGACTATAAGTTGCACTTTTTTCATCGTCTGACTGGGGGTGTGACTGATGCTCAGGTCCAACTTAATTAATATCTCTTAATATATTACAGGTCCCGACTGGACTCGAGCTCTCCCTGCTTCTTAGGATGCAGCGAGGGACAAATGTTGTTTTATCCTTTTCATGCTCACTGTTGTTCCACCAGTGTAGCTGCAACAAAGACGCCTGCAAGGTGCAGCCACTTGCGTAAGTGTGGAGCTAATATTTATAAAACTGCAGACCCAGAGAGTGCAGTCTCATGAACTACACTCGAGCTGTGAATAGGGTTTCATTTGACAAAAATAATGGGACAGAGATTGTTGATTCGGTCTGATTTCAAGAGGAGTAGTTCTCTTCATGGTCACTTGAAAGACTAACACTGATGATAATTCAGATTCATTCACAAAACGAAAACTCGCAGCTGTATTTCCTTGTTTCTGAAACAAGCATGAAATATCAGCCGTGAGCACTCACAGATCAACAGTGGAGGCAGCATGGGGGAAAACTTCCCAAGGAATAAAGAACTAGCTTTTATGCACAAAGAGACGAAAAGGACACATGGAGTTTGGGCAAAAGTAACGGTGGATTTAGTGTAAACTGGAGGTTTGTGGAACTTTGCCTAAGGTTAAAAATACAGGTTACATCATGACTGTTGAATGTCAACAAAGTTGAGTCAGGTCCTTGGCCTCTGTGCAACCTCCGGGTCACAAAAAAGCTCAGACAAGAATGGAATTGAAAAACGTATCTCGTATCTATCTGTTCTTGGTTTCAAATTTTATAAAATAAATTTCCCCCAAAAAGTGCAACTTAGAGTTTGGTGTGACTAACAGTATGTACATTTTTCTTCCAAACTATGTATTTTTTTATACTCCAGAGCAATTTATCATCTGAAAAAAAAACGATAATTCTGTTTTTATGTTTTTGAGACGATAAAACACCAGAGACCGTGATCACTGCTATAATCAATATCAAAATGATGTTATTTGTCACTTACTAGAACACAGCTGGATGGTGGTGGTCCCAGTGTTGGTGGTGGTCCCATAAAAGGGGCAGGACAGGCAGTATGAACGCCCATGGTCAGGCTGGTAGTAATCTCTGGGGCAAGGATAGCAAGGAACCAAGCCAGTGCGCGAGAAATGACCCGGAGAACAAGGAACTATGGAGGAAAACAGACCAAAGCAAGTTTAAATGAAGTAGATATTGACAGGTAATCACTCAGAAAGATATATTTGTGACTTTGCTAGTAAGAAAAAGAGATTGTTGTCAGGTTACCTCCGCACTCTGCCTCATCCACGGCTCCTCTGGTCACAGTTGAGGTCCTGTCAGGGCAGACGTTGCACTCTCTGGAGCCGTAGCCAGGCTGGAAGTGTCCCAGCGGGCACGACTCGCAAATCTCCAGCCCGTTTAAAGAGTGACTGCCGGGTTTGCACTGCCCTGGAACAACCAAGTGTTTTAGCTATATAATTTATAATAATAGTGTTCTTTCATCGTTAGTTTACTCAAAGTTGTAATAGGATTGAGTCATGCATGTTTGAGTAATCTTGTAGTGTCCTGCAGCTGATGTTTGAGTGCTCACAAATATCTATTTTCATCTACAACATAACCCTGCCACTTGTCTGTGTTTACTTGTGATTACTAAAAAGAAAAAAATCCGATTCTTAGTACAACATATGGGTTCAACATTGTGCTCTAGCTACGTTTCTCTCCAAGTAAAGAACAATTCAAAATTTGGTGCTTGTTGAAGTTAAGTTTTGCAATGAAAAGGCAAGGTTTATCACCTCTGCAGTTTTGAATAGGAAATCTAATGGACCTGTTCATATTTCCAATGAACAAAATAGTATTTACTGATCTACTTATATCATAGTTTATTACTAAATGCACAGAAAAAACACAATACCGACTGATACTAGTGTAAGCGCTGAAAAAGCTTCTTCTTCTTGTCAAAACATAAGAAATTTGGTCATATATTTTTATGTAACTGTTATTTCATGTGCAAGTGACGACCTAACAACTTAATGTGAATAGAATTTCATACATTATGAGATATTTTGGATCAACATCAGCCAGCAAATTTGTCTCATTAAGTCCAATTAAAGACAATTAAAGATATTGGCTGAACCAATACCTTATCCAGCAAATATTTGGTGCATCCCTAGTTCTAAATTTAAATTGTTTTAGTCACATACATTTAGGTTATGCCATAAACATCTCATTTAGAATGTATACTTAAACATACATGCATACATTTTTTTTAACAGAAAGAAAAACAAAAACAAATAACAAAAACATGTGAGCAGCTAAAAAAGGTGTCAAATAAAAACCTTTTAAATCTTGGTATTTATGAAATCTGTCCATGGTTTCCAGCTTTCCTCATATTTATCCAGTTTAAGTCTTAGTATGAATGTGAGTTTTTCCATTTGAAAAATGTCATTAACCACATGTATCCAGTCCTCCACAGTAAATGGCGTCAATCATTTTTTAGTGATGGCCTTTTTGCTTGCCACCAGTAAATATTCCACATACAGTCTATTTCCTACATGAACCTATGATACAACCCGGTCGTATGCACAAAAACAAATGTTCAACTCCCAGTGTTTCCCACAAGTTTATGTAGAGATCATGGTGGTACAAGTGGCCCATGTTTGAATATATATTATTTCATGCAATTTTTTTTTTGCATGAAAGTCACTTTCTGCCTCTACTGATCAAAAACATTGCTTATAGATTAAATATAACTTCTTACCTATGTTGCAATGCTACCAGCTTCAAGTAATATTCTATCCTCATCAGTCAAATGTTTTAGACTATGGGGGCAAAAATTAGACTATGGGGGCCGCCATAATCTCCTCTATGAATGGGAAACACTGACTCCTATTATATTTTCTCAACACTTGTTTTAATAATCCCCCAGTAGTTAAATATTTTAGGACAATTCCAAAAAGCATGAAAGTGTCCAGCCTTTATAATCCCACATAACCGCCAACATTACGTATCAGCGCTCGGACCTCTCTGTAAGGGTGTTCTACAAAAGCGCACCACACTCTTCCATGCAAATTCTCTCCACATAGGGGAGAATGTGCTTTTCCTACATTGTATCCCTAGTTCTTAATGTCCACAGTGAGCGTCGAAAAAGGTACAAGAGTCTATGGAAAGACCGGACTGGATGTGATGCTACTTATTATCTGTTTTATCATGATGTGTACAGCTGCTGTATTACGTGTGCGTGGCAGAGGTACCTTTGCATTCGGCCTTGCTTCGAGAGTGGAGATACGCTGTGGACGATCCTTCAGGGCAGGACTTACACTCCATCTGGCCCTCCTCGTCCTGATACGAGCCCAGCCAACAGCTCTCACATTCATTATATTCAAGAGAGAAGTAGGTTCCCACTGGACACTGGACTGTAACACACAAGTGAAATCACATATTATATTAAATTGACTTAATAATATTTCTGTTTGTAGCTTCATAACAACACTCACCACACATTCTGCCTCTGAGAACTGATCCCGGCGGACAGAACAGCGAGGCCTTTTTGCTCTCGATGGATTTGGGGTCGGCTACAATCATCTGTGACGACAGGTGGAAGCTGGACAGCGGCTGCTTGGCCAGAGTTCGCTTCAGCCGGTTGGTCAGTTGTTCCAGGGTGCGCAGAAGCCTTTTCTGATTGGCTACTTCTGTGGAGTCGTTCCTTGACAGAGGCAGAGGAATGCTTGCTGGGGAAATGGGTTTAGATTAGAAGATATAAAGAACAAATATCATATACAGTATCAGCTGTGCATGCTGTCTACACAACTAAACAAAATAAAAAATACTGAGACTTATAAATGGATATTGTTGTGAGTGTGGTGTAGGGCTGCAACTAGAGATGTCAAGATTATTAGGTTAATCGATAATCGTGATTATTCCAAGCACAATATAATCGTAAGAACAAAAGAATAATAATCGTGACAATTTTAGAAACAAAATTATTCGTTTTAGATAACTCTTCTGAACCTATTAATGGATAAAATATTGAACTTAGATAAAAAAGACGATTTATTATTGCTGCAGATGTGTTTTATTTTAGATACATACTTTTTTATTTGCTATAGTAAGTAAATTTGTGATTTTGTGTGAGTCTTGTTTTGGATAAAATATGCAAATATCTGGGGGTTAAACAACAAATATTGATATTGGCAAAAGATACACATTAAAAATAAATACAGATCAACCTCTAAATGTGGAGCAAGCACATTAAAGCAAATTTTACTTTTTTTTCCAAATACAAACTTTTTAAAAACAAATGCAGCAGAATGTTTTGTCACATTAAGATTGCTTCATTCAGAAAGTTGAATTTAATAAAAAGTAGCATGTTAGGCAATGAAAATGTTTGTTGTTTGGTCGTAACCATAGTAATCGTGAATAATCGCTAAATCGTGATATTTTGTATCACAATAATTGCAATACTAAAATTTTATATCGTGACATCCCAAACAATTATTCTGGCAATCTAATCGATATTGTCTCCATATTGTCTCATATTTTCCTCATATTTTCTCATTTTCATTGTGCATTGTCTACTCAATAAACATACAAACAAATAAATGCATACGTTACCTGTGATATTGAAGAATATCTGAATCTTTTGGTCTCTCGTGGGCCCTCTGATCCTCCTGTGTCTCTTGGTGCGATGGTGGGTCGATACACTGCTGCCTTGGCTCCGGCTGGGCAGCTGTCTGCTGCTCGTAGCAAAGCCCGACTCAAAGTACGAATAATCCTGGTTACCCTGAGGGCTCCAGCCTCCTGGAGCTACAAGACATCATTCAGAGAGAAAGTTAGACGTTAGGTGAAACAAAATATGAAATTAATACATCAATTTGGAACTAAACTGTTTCTATTAATAGTGTTTAAATGCCCACAATGTTAATTTAAGCCAAAATAGATGTAAATAAAAGCTCATTTCTGCAATTGTTACAATTTTGTAAATACTGTAAGTAATAAAATCCTCTTACATTATCAAAAGGAGATGATCAAATCTTGTCCCTGTAGCTATATGTTTTCATATTTTGCGTCTACCCTCATGAGAAATGTTTTAAAGTACAGCTTTAACTTTCTGTTTTCAGAAGTATGCCATTCACTTTCCACCTCATAAAAGTTATACAGTGACACTTCAAATAAGATTGTCTTGAGTTCTAAGTATTTTTTAAATCCACAGGGCAAAATTGCAGCAGTTGTTTCTGATAACAAACACACTACAAACATCTGTGCATCTAATTCAGTGCAATTCAAAAGTTATTTTTGAAATTGAACTGTGTGCAGAGTTTAAAGGTTTAAATTTCAACACTTACCAATTGAAAAGCCGTTCTCATAGTCGTAGTTGTACTCCAGACAGTTTCCCTCTGGCAACACTTCCAGCTTACAGGTCACAGCATCATTACTGCAGAGGTTTGGAAGCTAAAGTCGATACAACAGGAATAAAGAAGAGCCAAAAGGGTCAGATATAATAACAAGACTATAAAAATTAAAGTCATATTAGAACTCAATGTGTCACTAAATCAACGCAGGGACTGGATCCTCACCAGACTTTCCAGCTTCGTGTTGAACTCTCCTGCGAATGACTTGACCAGATCCAGATCGTCACAGCGAGTGGCTTTGAACAGCATCTCAAACGGCTTAAACCCATTGTTCGCCACACGATTCACTGCAGCCACAGATGATTTTACACGTCAGAGCAAGAGAGAAGCATCTGTTTGAGGGGAAAACTCATTCTTACCTGAGCAGTCGGGCCGGTCGGAGGAGGACGGAGGCTCCCACACTCCGTTGAAGGCGCAGAAGTAGCTGTGCACTGCGGCTTGAGTGAGGCTGTAGCCCTCTTTACAGTGGAGCGTGCACCGGACCCCTGTCTCCTCTTCAGAGCACACAAAGTCCCCGTTCACCGGCACGTACGGCTGGTCACACGTGGTCCCTGCACAACATGTTTAACAACTTAAAATTACACATTTCAGTAAAATAGTTTTTTTTGCCCGTATTTTACCAGTTTAAACATAGGCAAAATTATATAAATTACACAATAGATATGATTTAACAAACATGCTTGTTTTGATAAAAGAATGTTCTAACTACGTATAATTATCGTGTCAATAAATATGGGCTTAATTCATGAACGTTTTGTTACAAAGGGTGCACAACTCCCACTTCAAGACAATGCTGAGAAAAAACTGATTCATGCAATTCATTCTTAAAGATGCTCTGTGTAAAGTTCTGGAGGTGAAAAAGTCAAATACACAATATAGTAGAAATAGAAAGGTAAAACCATACTGAATTGGGACAAATATGTTTTATGCCTTAATGTGAAAAAATACAACTAAAGGAGCAACTTTCCCATGGAAATATACAAAAGGAGGCCCTCCTCTAGGTAAAACAATTTAGGGTAACAAACATGTTTTATATAAGTCGAATTTTGGCCAGAAAGTTGCACAGTGCACCTTTGCCTTTTGCCGCCCATTTAAATTTGTTTCAATAAAACAAATAATCAAACAAACAAACAAAAATACCAATAACCTACAATCAGATATGAACTACTTTTTGATTGAAATATAGGATTAATAATATTACAAAATATAAGTTTATTTTTGGTTGTGTTCCCGACTGTTAGAATTTGCTCTTCCAGAAAAAACTTTTTCAGTCAAGAACACATTTTGTGAATGCCCAAAATGCTCTTAAAAAGTCGTTAAAGTGTGACTATACATGCAGTCAGAGAATTACTCCGCCCACAACTGTGCTCCAAACAGACTCACAAAAGTGGGAGATGCTCAGGAGGCCTTTTAAGCTACGCCAAGTGGGAGTAAACAGACATTGATGGACAGGACAAAATATGGATGTGAGTTTTGAGTGGGAGCGATTCTGACGTGTGGTGAGGTTTGCAGCTGCTGAGGCTGCGCAGCACAGGTGAAGTTGCTAACTTCACCTCAAGATTCCTTTTTATTAACTTTGCAAACATGAAACCATTCCTTCCTTTACATAAGCACATGAGCTTATGTGAGAAAAAAACCCACTGTTTCCAGTTTTGAATTTGCGACCTTTTGCACTGAGCATCACCTGCTTAAAGGTCAGAGCCAAATGACTGATGAGGTCATTGTACAGCGGGGGACTATTATCAAACTCTCCATACGTAGCTATGGAGTCAGAAGGAGTTTTTATATTCCACCTGGGCGGCTTGGCTGCCGCATCAACTCAATGTGACGTCAGCGTGAATTGAAAATGCAATGACAGTGTTTGACCATTGTGGCAGCTCAGTTGTTTTTGCACAGATAACTGCAAAATGAGTGAATTTGCACAAAAATATCCAAAAAGGCATGGAGACAGTAGATAATTACATTTTGATTCTAAACACAGTATGACAATAAAAAGAAAGTTGATTCTACTTTTAGTTTCACTTTAAAAACTAATTGGTTTGTATGAACATGTCATGAATGAAACCCCTTGTAGTCTGCCGTAATAATCTATAATCTTGGTCCAGTTTTATTCATAAACTGCAGCTTGACACTTGTAAAACTATTTGCACCACAGATTTTATTCCACCAAATTACCAAAAAGTTGGGAAGTCTTTTAAAAAGTCAAACCGGTGTTTCACAAAGAGTGTTTAGACTCACCTTGTACAGTCACAGTGACGTTACAAGTGCGACTGTTCCCGGCTGCGTCAGTGGCCGTGTACTGCACCAGAGTGTCTCCAACAGGATACAGGGAACCGGGAGTGTGGGAACTGTTCACGGTTATGCGACCAGCTGTACAAACAAATAATGTAAAGAGATAAATAAACAGACAAATATTCATAGTCCAGTAAAAGATCTAACTATTTCGAAAATTATACAACAACTAAGTACGTATTTTAAGTTCATATTAGGCTTTCCAGTGAAATGTGATGATAATTATAACTTCAATAAAGATTTTTACCTATAATTTGGCAGTTTTGTTGACATTTGTAATTGTTTTTGGTGAGACATGGTCAACAAAATTACGCAACACATGAAGAGGTTGCTAGCTGTTACCTAGCAACTATATTGTGATATTGTGGTTGCTAGGGGTGGAGTCAATGTTTAAGGCATGGGAAGCTAAACTTTTTACCTCTTTTAAGACGTTTTTTTGGTGAATTAAGTGTATTTTTAGAACAACTAATTCAAGTAGAGTCACATCAGCGTTTAAAAGGAGGTTGTTGATGTGGCTTTATGTCAGAAAAGTAAACAGAAAGTTAAAGAAAAGATGCTAAAACAGGCAAGGTGGAGCTAGCACCACTTTAACACCACTTTTTTCATCTCCATGTCTTCGTAACTATATTTGACACAATATATTTCCTCAATTTTGCATTTGCTGTTGTAGTTGTTGAGCAGTGAGTGATACAAATGCTGTTCTGATCCACTTTCAATGTAAACTTTCCCCAATGTAGGTCTGTTTGTGGGCCTGGCCTCTGATTCCGACTGTATGTAGCATTTTATGATATAGATTGGTTTGTATTTGGCATTTTTTTCTTCACGAACTACCACTTGACTGATGTCAAACTTTCATAAATATTTACACGCAGCAATAAAATATAAGATTGAAGCATATTTGCAATGTTAACTGTTAACCTTTACTGCCAAAAATGAAATAAATTCCCTACACTTCACTTAGAAAGACCATTTTAGACCAGTTGCATATTGTATTTCAAAGAACGATCCAACAGATGGCAGTATTGTTGCACCTTTCTTTATGACTCTCAGACGTCTTTGTAAAAACAACAAGGAAAATTAAAAAAAAATGTACTAGGATGATCAGATTTTAGAACTTAATAGCTGGGAGACATCCGAGTTGTTTTGGGGTTAATGATCTATGTATGTATGTGTTTGTTTGTATTGGATTTTGAAAGAGCAGCTGAATCAGTACATATTATATTAAGCATTTAGTAATCAATACTTATTCACATCTCATCAACAAGATCTGAGAAACTTCTGTGAGTGGAAATTTGTGCGTTTTGATAATTTTCAAGCATGGTTTTCTTTATTTTGACTGAATAATATACTAAAAAATGTCTCTGTTTTCTGATGGTGTTTCTGTTTTTTTTAACCAGAAACATTGTGTTTTTCTGAATTTTGGTTTTGTGAAGCAATAAACTACTAAAAAAAAGCAATTTTAATGGTTTTCCAACTTTAAATTATTACAAACATCTATTTTATTTTGCTTTGGGGGTTGCAAGTTGATTACATGATTATTCTGGGGTTCTGAAAAGTTTGGAAATCCTTGTATTAAAGGAGACATATTGCATTTTTTCCCCATGTATTTAAAAGGGTAGATCAGTAATTTACAGTACATTCCTCTCTCCTCTGTTTTCCCTCTCCCTCCTCTCTTCTCTCCACTCTCTCTCTCTCACTCCTTTCTCTTTCTCTATCTCTTATTCCTCTCTTTCTTTCTCTCTCTCTACCTTTTATTCCTCTCACCTCTCTCTTTCTTTCTCTTATTCCTTTCTTTCTCTCTCTCTTTCTCTCTCCCTCCTCTCTTATTTCTTTCTCTCTTCTCTCCTCTCTCTTTCTCTACTCTTATTCCTCTCTTTCTTTCTCTCTCTCGACCTCTTATTCCTCTCTTTCTTTCTCTCTCTTCTTTCCTCTCTCTTTCTCTATCTCTTATTCCTCTCTTTCTCTCTCTCTCTCTCTCCCTCCTCTCTTATTTCTTTCTCTACTCTTGTTCCTCTTTCTTTCTTTCTTTCTTTCTTTCTTTCTCCCTCCTC
The DNA here is from genome assembly GCA_038363315.1 of Mugilogobius chulae. Taxonomy (NCBI): domain Eukaryota; kingdom Metazoa; phylum Chordata; class Actinopteri; order Gobiiformes; family Gobiidae; genus Mugilogobius; species Mugilogobius chulae. Next base: position 34,876,181 of record CM076404.1, read on the forward strand.
TTTCTTTCTGTCTGTCCTCTGTCTTTAGCTCTCTCTCTTTCTCTATTTTTTATTCCTCTCTCTCTCCCTCTCTCTCTCTCTCTCTATTAAAGGAGACATAATGCATTTTTTCTATGTATTTAAAAGGGTAGATTAGTAATTTACATTTCCTTCTTTGTTAAACACTATATCGATCTAAAAACGCTAAGAAATATAAATGGGTCTATCGACTTCCTGTTAAAAACTGCAGAACTGATAAGCCCCGCCTCATTAGTGTAACATTTAGCTTTAATCAGCAGATTTTAAGTTAGTCTTTTGTTGTTGTTGGAAAATGAGGAGATTTACATTTTGAACCTTACACGTTTTTAGAACGATACGATACATATCGATATGAAACCAGGAGATACGATTACAAAACGATTTTGGGTTTTTTGGGAACGATACGATTCGGAACGATACAGCTGTTTTAAAACGATATTTCGATTCATTATGATAACTTCGACATAAATAAAATCATTACAACGTTTTTACAAGAAATCAAAAACTTAATAACAAGTAATAAAATGATGCTTATGCAGTTATTTTATTTTAAAAAACAACATGCATCAGCTTTGCCGAGCTGCTAAGAGCAAAAAAGAGTAAAACAACTCTTTGTAAATGGTCAAGAAATGAACCACAGTAGGGCTGCAACTATTGATTATTTTACTAATTGATTATTCTATTGATTATTTACTTTGATTAATCGAGTAATCTATTGACTTTTGTTGACATTTTGTAAAACATTTTTATTAAGATAAAAAAATGTATTTGTCATTGCACATAAAAAACTGAAACTTTTCCCCTTAATACACACGTTTAGTATCATAATATATTAAGTGAGCCACATTTTACCATCTTATTGAATCATTTTCACACAGATGAGGGTCTGAGAACTTATTGTATCTTTGTGACTTATCATTAGATTCAATAACATCTACAGGCACGGAGTTTTGAGAGAACACTGTGACAATTACAATTGTGTCTCATTTAAACTGGTCAAAGGATAAGTGAGGCAAGGATTGTATAAAATTGGAATAAATTAATAGTTTGGGTTACTTTGTTGGGACACAAAGATCAAAACTGGGACTGTCTGGGGTAAATAGAAATGTCTAGTCACTCTATTCTGTCCAAAAGTAGACAGTAGTGAGTCTCTGCATACAAGTCAGTACAATATATACACACTATAGAGTATTGTGCATTGTACTGGTGTGACTCATACATGTGGGCTGGAAGCAAATGCTGGGAAGTTCCTACAGAAAAGGTGAAAGTGAGAAAACGTTTCCAGTAAAGCTTTCTATACACTAGAGTTTTGGGTTGATTATATGCCTCTTCACTAGTTCAGGGAAAAAAATTATCTGAAGCGATTTTCTGTCATGTAACTCTTTCATCATGACCTTTTTAAAATATATTGTAGTGTCAAGGTTTCAACAAGAGCAACTTTACAACAGTAAGAGTGACGACAGCAGTGTGATTGGTTTGACAGCAGGTGTTTGTGATCAGCGGACAGTTCAGTGTGAGCGATCCACACTGATGTCACATACACTGTAAAAAGTAAAAGGGCAGTTTAACTTAAAAATGCAAGTACGATTTCTGCTTTTATGTTTAATGTCAATTAAACTCATGTATGTGAGTGGTCTGTTATTCTCTCTCTCTTTCCCCTCTCTCAATCCTCTTTCTTACTTAGTCTCTCTCTAACTCTCTCTCTTTCCTCTGACTTTCCTCTCTGTCTCTCTCTTCTCTCTTTTTCTTTCTCTATCTATCTATCTATCTATCTATCTATCTATCTATCTATCTATCTATCTATCTATCTATCTATCTATCTATCTATCTATCTATCTATCTATCTATCTATCTATCTATCTATCTATCTATATCTCTGTCTCTAACTCTCTCCTCTCTCTCCTTCTCCCTGTCTCATTCTCTTCTTCTCTCTCTCTATCATCTATCTCTGTCTCCCTTCCTCTAACTTTCCTCTTTCTCTCTCTCCCTCCTTCTCTCCCCCTATTCTCTTCCTCTTCACTCTGTTTCTATCTATCCTCTCTCTCTTTCTCTCGCTCTCTTTCGGTATCTCTCTTCTCTCTTTGTCTCTTCCTCTCTCTCCTCATCTCACCCTCCTCTCTCTCTATCTCCTCTCTCTCTCTCTCTCTCTCTCTCTCTCTCTATCATCTATCGCTGTCTCTCTTCCTCTATCCTCTCTCTCTTTCTCTCGCTCCCTTTCCGTATCTCTCTTTGTCTCTTCCTCTCTCTTTCCCTCCTCTCTCTCCTGTCTCTCTCTCTCCTCTCTTTCTCTATCTCTTCTTCTCTCTCTCTATCATCTATCTCTGTCTCTCTTCCTCTAACTCTCTTTCTCTATCTCTTTCCTCTCTCTCCCTCCCTCTCTCCCCCTATTCTCTATCTCTTCTTCTTCTCTCTCTTTCTATCCTCTCTCTCATTCTCTCCCTCTCTTTCTGTATCTCTCTCTCTCTCTCTCTCTCATAACTTAATTGAAAATCTTTGACTCACACTGTCAAGTTACATCAACACAATAATCTAAATTAATTTAACTTATGACTTTTTACATTATAGAGCAGAGATGTCCAAAATGAATATATAAATATATATATATATTTTTTTTTTCTCAAAGGGTCAATGAATGATCTATGAGGGCTAAGAGAATAAACTTGATGTACTTTGACCGTCTTTTCATCTCAAATTTCAAAATATAATCACCTTCTTGAGGGTTGAGTTTGGTCTTTTAGCTTTGAGTTAGCTTCACTTTAAATATGCATTACTATCTGATTTTAATACTTCCCACCACTATAATGCACTGTACTTCTGTGACTCATAAATGTGGAGCTGGAAGCAAACGATGGGAAGTTCCTACAAAAAAGGTAAAAGTGGGAAAATCCATCATTCATTTCCAAACACTGCGGCACAGTAACAGTAGCGGCAGCATCATTCCAGCGCGGCTAAAGCACGTCTGGCCTTCAGGGGTCTGGTGTCTGCACTTCTGCGCTGTTTATGTGCATCGGGGCTCCACTATATATAGCTCTGGCATCAGGGTGTGGGCCTGGAAAAACAAAACACTGACGTCGGAGCGCGCTGGGGCTGACGTGGTGTGGCCCGGGAGCCTGTTATTACAATATGTGTGCGGGGCAAGTGTGTGTTACTACGGCGTGAGTGCGCGAGAGACAAGTGTGTGCATGTGTGTGTTTAACGGGAGGCAGACAGGTGGGAAGCCGGCGTGTCAAGACCTGAGATCGATATGTGAAGATTTTAGCTTACATTTACAGTTTATCGCGTTGGCACATTTTTCTGAAGCTTTACAGAAGTCTGGTAGTGTCATTCGCACGCTTTGCAGAACTCCTCACCTATAGGTCTAAACTCAGAAACCTCCTAACAATCATTTGATTTTTAAACTTATCTTAAGCCCAGCGAATGAAACAGCTCATTTAGAAGAGAATTGCGAGGGTGTAGTACTGGAGAACTGTTTGTGCTTCTGTGTTTTTAGATACAAACAAGCAGAGGTGCAAGTCTTAAGTGAGGCTCAAGAATTTGGCCTCAAGTCCAAGTCCTGTCCTAAATCGGTGCTCTAGAAAAATCCAGATCAAGTCCAAGTCCAAGTCTGAGGCCTTGTCTACACGAAGACAAAACAATGATCATTTTAAAAAACAAATTGCATAAACATGGAGCTGCCATTTGTGCGCATCCACACGAATCAGTAAACCAGCCTGAAGCCGGTGTAATGCCTGTAACTGACCAAAGTGTGGCGCTGTGACACTGACACAGAAAATCACAAAACTAGAGGAAGACTTGACACTGAGCATGTGCAGAAAAGTTGCTGAATGTGAACAGAAACTTAGCGGAGATTTTTTTTTAAACCGATGAACAACGTGGATCTAAAATCTACAGAAGAAACACAGAAAGTGGATTTATGCTTCAGATTCTTTGGGATATTTTGACAAAGCTATAAAACAGATTCAAAGGAGATTGTATTGGATTTCATTAAATTTTCCTTGTCTTCTGTGGTTTATGGTGCAATCAGACGACAGATTTTCACAGCGATCATACAAATGATATGATGATGAGACGTGACAGGGCAGCAATGCCATCATGGAAAAATAAAAGCTGTGAAACTGCGAAGACGCTAAATCTTTTCACTCTGGGACCTGGTTTCAGAAATATTCATTTTCAGTGTCCTGAAATTCCTGCTTCATGTGGATGATGTGTGGTTTAGGGCAAATTTGCTGAAATGCCTGAGCTTGCCTTCGTGTATATAATAGTCCCAATGGAGAACTGATTTGCAGCAGTGTTAACAGCAAACATACAACACACATGCATTACAACAAAATACATATTAATAAACTCAATCCCAGCTCATGCCTGATGAACCAGAGTGCTGACTTAATATGAGCTATTACAAAGCATTCATTTTTATTATGGCTTCAGAAATCTCTCATTCCCTAAGATCTTCTGCACTATTTCTAACTCCATAATCCATCCAAAATCTTATTGAGCCTTTCTGCAGCATTAGCATTACAGGCAAAACCGATTTGATTGTTGTCATTGCGTAATTTCCTTTGCAGCCAGTAAAGCTCTAAGTTCATTCTTGATTTGTGCTTTACTACACTGCTTTCTTGGCTATAGTGCATGGTATCCTAAAGTGCAGGTGCTCAAAAGAACGGGAATTATGCATCATTTTTGTCTTTTAAAGGTCCGATCTTATGCTAAATTGACTTGTGTGAACTTTTAGTCATGCTAGAACCCTGCATCCTCATCAAAAAATATGCCCAAAGTTGGGTTTTCCTCCATTCACAAATGCTTGAGCAATCCTGCTTTCTCCATCTGCAAAGCTCAAAATGCTTCATTCCACCTTGTGATGTCATTACGTGGAAGTTTTATTGTTAACAACTGTTTTAGCCTACAAAAAGTCTCCAGTATTTTTATTGAGACGAACAATCAAGCAGTCTAAACAAGGCTGTAGCTACTAAACTAGACCGTTTCAAGGCAAAAATTATTCAAATATACTATCGAAGGTGTGTGCAGTTTAAAAACACAGTGAAACCCTTCCTGTATTGACATCATAAGACGTAACAGCGTGTTTTCAGGTTGACAGAAGAAACCAGCCTTTATCATTTGCAGGGTTTGTGCTAAATGTTTGTAATGAAACAAGACACAACTACAGCTGAGTTTTGATGAGAAAACAATATTATAACATGGGAAAAAATTATCATAATATAACTCCTTTAAGGCTTGAAAATGTAACAAGGTGGTTCATAATAAGCTGAATGTTTTCTCCGAGTGGCAAGTTTTGTGTCGAAATGCAAACGCCGGTGCCAAAGCGATATAAAAACCTGTAACTTTGCTTGTATAACAATGCCCTGAACATGTGTCAGAGAGCTTAAAATATATTCGCAGTGTTTTCGTGTGCGAGTGGGCGCCAGAGCCAGTGAATTACATGGGTCTGGTTATGGGCTGGAGCCTGAAGTAGTCTGGCTTGTTGTCTGTCAGTCACCACTGCTGCTGTTTGGGGAGAGAGCGGTGAATGCCAAGAGAGAGGAAAGAAAGAGAGAGAAAGAAGGCCTTGATATTTAGTCTATTTGGGTGAATTGCCGTAGTATGTTTCTTTATACAGGGCTGGTTTGCATCAACACGGAGGATAGTAGCAGCAGGGTGGCCTTAGATGAGAACAGACTAATCAGTTGTGTGTATAAAGTCCTAACAGCCAGCACTTGTCTGTCACACCCAGTTATTTAAGAGCAAACAGAAGCAGGCGCTGTAATGGAAGAGTCTAGAAATGAACGTTTTTGATTTTTACTTAAATTAGTTTTGCTCCAGCACAAAAATACTGTAAAAGTAGTTATTTAGGTGAAAACTGGTTTGTAGTGTTGTATTGTGTTCTCTAAAGACCAGGAAGTGTGCTTATTATTGTTTTAGCATAACACTAGCTTATGTTAACTTTCTGATACAACTAAACTTTAAAGTGTTGAGACGACATTTTTCAGTAAAACATAGTGAACACGATCATAATTTTTAACCGAAGTTTTTACTAAACCTTTTGATTGCTTTTACCCAGTTTGGATAATTTGAATAGGTTTGAAATTATCTTTTGTCCAGCAAATATGACCTACTTTATGTAGAGATATATAGATGTATGTAGGTATGTAGATTCCACAACTGTTACCTGGCAACCACATTTTAAATATGGGCCACACCCCACATAAATGACACAGATCTTTTGTTAAATGATTGTTTAAGTTTCCAGGAAATTGTGTCAGTTCTGTGAAAATTGTCTTTGCTTTTTGGCACTTTTTAACAACACATGTGGAGGGATTCTCTTTTAGATCTATTACATATTCTTTTACTTTTATTCGGCAATTTCTTCATAATTTGACTATCACTATCTTCATCAAAGACTATCACAACAAACTGAGTCAAAAATTACTAAAAAATGATAATCTGTCATATGAGCTGTAAGAAAAATCTAACTAAATCTAATCTAAATTTATTTTTATCTGAGCCAAAATCAGAAGAGTCGCCTCTGAGGACTTTCCAAGATTGTCGATTTAGCGAACATCAATATTAAAATATAAATCAATAAGTATTCATTGGTCAAAACCAAACAGTAATTCAGAAAATCAGAAGCAGTGATTGGTCAAGCATGTTAAAGCAGAATATTAGTAAACACACAAATTAATAATTGTAAAGAGCATCTTCTGTCCTTAGACACTCCTTCTCGGCAAAAAAAAAAAAAAAAATGTTGAGAAGAAAAAGAGAAACCTCGAGGAGAACCACAGTGAAGAAGAGATCCACTCCCACAGGCTTGTCCGTCCATGGGAGTGAAGTGTAACTAAGACTAACGCAGATCTAACTGCATATATAGAGTTTAAGTCTATAGAGCCAGAGTCTATTGGCAGAGGGAAGTGACTCATCTAGCAGGACAAGGACAGGACAGGACCAGGACAGGCTAAAAAACTCATCGTCATGATGAATTATGAGGCTCAGAACAAACTCAAACTGTGACTGCTGCAAAAAGTTAAAACATTTCTGTTTGTTTGGTTTTTAAAAATGTAATACAGTGACTTTATATATATATATATATATATTTTTTTTTTTCTTATTCTAAAGGAAAAGTCTTAATAACATTGATTATCTCATACAACAAGAACCTCTGAGACAACCTAAAGTTCATGTTTTTTTCATAATATTTTGAAAGACTTTTTAAAAATAACACATTTTACTAGTGGAAAAAAGCAGCAAAACCTTTACACTCAGGTGGAGTAATGAGCTGGCAGGTGACACATACCTGAGTTGTCAGAAAACTGCGGCACTTCCCACATGACTGCTGTCTCTGTGTCTGTGGCCTGGACGGGGGGCGGAGACCTGCACCTGTCAATCACCGGGGGCTCCGTATCTACACAGGGGACAGAGAAGTAGGACAAGAGCAGAGGTCAGAAAATTTACTAATACTGTAAACTGTTCTTATATCTGTACTTTACATTAGGACTGGGAATCAAGAGGGTCACTCAGAATTGGATGAAATACATGTAATTCTAATGTCAAACCACCAAAACAAAATTGCAGCACTGGCACAAAATAATTTAGAAAAAATAGTTGTCCCTCAATATAATGTGGCTCACGTTTTACGGCCTCACTGTTTCGCAGATTTTATTTTTGTTTTTTTTACAGTTGCACGGCCCTAGTCTAGGCCTACTCTGTGCTAATCACTGTCAACATGCTCTGGACGTTTATTTGACTCTTTGCGCTCGTAGTTTACAACAATGAATCGGTTCAGGCTGAAGCATCATTTGTGTAGTTAAGATGTGCTTTTATTGCCTAATTTTATTGGCCTATTTTTGCATGCCCTTATATTTGATTTTATATATCTTAAATATTTTTATTATAGTTGATTATTTTTATTCTTTATTTGTATTTTCTGTGTTTTATGCTGCACATTAGCATCGTAGTAAGTTCCTAGTTTGTGAATTTTGTTTCTTCACTGACAATGGCAATAAATTCTTTTCTGATTCTGACTGTGTCAATGTTTTTTCTACTTGCCTCTTACTTTTTTCTTTCTTTTTTGTAGTTTATGCTCAAAACCCAGAAGTTGTGTGTTAGTTTGTTAAACAAGACATGCATTACAAGAGGCTTATTGGAATGACGTTCATGCCCGGTAGCAGACCGGGCATGAACGATGTTTTTTATTTTTATTTTATAGTTTATCACTACTTCTTTGTGTTTTACTTTGAAAATATTGTGCCATTTAACCAAATAAACTGTAAATTAAAGCAATAACAGCTAAAAATATGCACAATAATCAGTTGTATGCATTTTACATTGTTGTTATTGGCGCTACCCAACCTCTACCGGTCCCCAGAAAAGAAAATTGTGACTGTACTGGTCCTTGCAGGAAAAAAGGTTGGGGACCACTGCTGTAGGCTATACTTAAATTATTCAGGAAATATTATTCTTTATTATTATTCTTTATTTAATTATATTTTTTATTATTACTTCTTCAGAAAGATGGACAATGGCAAAGCAGTTTTAAAACATAAGACAAGAAAATATAAGACATACGTGGAAAACAATTACAATATATAAAACAATAAGAATAAAAATAACAATTAGAGAGGGCCAGAAGTCTGTTAGTTGCGAGTGGAAAAGGGAAAGAAGAGACATGTGCGTGTGGTGTAGAAACATAAATCCTATTCCTAGTACTGAAATTAAGTTAGATTTTTTTTTACAGCTCTCAATCACATATTTCATTTTGTCAAACCATTTGGAAAATAATAAAAAAATAAACCACAATTGCCATATTTGTCAGAAAGTTTGATATTCTTAGTTCTGTGACTTGTTGTAATAAATTGCAGTATTTTGACAGTATTGGGTGAAATCTGAAAAGTGTGGAGAAAGTATGTGAATAATAACAAACTGCAGACTTCCCTTTGAACCGGTGCGTTGCTCAGGATGCAGAAGTGCAGCGAGTCGGGGGCATTAGTTAAACACATGTCTCCAATAAAACCCTCACCGCTGCACCACCATAATAACATATGGAAATGTTCACGGCTACCAGGCTGTCGGTTTTCCCCTCTGACTGCTATGATTATTGAGTGGCTGACATGGGACACCCCTGTTTTGTGCTCCGTACTGTAACCCCGTTTGGCACCTGCTCAGGGGAAGGGGCTGGCGGCTGCTTATGTGTCAATTGGAGTTCAGAATGACAAAAATGTCTTTAAAAAGGGCGGGGCAGCTCAATCTTTGCACGGTCTGTGTTCAGCGGAGCTTCAAGAGCAATGTGGACTGAAAACTTTATCAGGATATGAAAGAGGAAACATAGAGTTTATGCAAAAGGCTTCCTCACTGTTGACTTCTAAATGTCAGCAGTGAGTGGCAAAAATGAGTCACTGATAAGAAAGGGCATTTTTCTTTGTAAGAGCTCAAACAAAATAAGCTACAGTCTGAGAACAAATATGTATAGTAAGTAGTAAGTAAGTAAGTAAGTAATGTTTATTTGTACAGCACATTTCACAGACACAGAGCTTCACAGTGAGATAAACCCCTCTCCACTCAGTGACAGTAAACTGCCCTGGGCCAGCTCAGCAGAGGCGATTCGCCTAACTAACAACAAATACCTAAAACTAACAACTAAATAATAGTTTGAATCTGACATACAAAAATATAAAATCAAGTAAATCATCCAATGAAACCAGATAAACAACAGGAACACACATTGATAAACTCATTACATTGATCTCTTTATCTCTTTAGTTGATTTGATAAGGAAATTCTTTGCGGTACAGCAGTTGATTTTTTTTTATATCTAACTGCCTTAACTAGCTAACATCTGCACAGTCGCAGTAAAATTAGATCAGATTCCTGACAAAATGTCAGAATGATGAGGAGTATATTTCAATAAAATTTGTATTGTTATATCAATTATATTAGGGCTCAGACTGAGTCAGTCTCAGTCTGGTGCTTCTTCAGTGCTGCTGCTGTTTGATCATGACAAGTGTTTCAGTGAAGGCTTCTTCCAATGGAAAGAATCTGAAGCACAGCCGGTGCTCGCTTGACATGAACACTCATAATTAAGACAATTAAGACAAGTAACTGAGACCTGCATAACTGATATTCAGACTTGTCCTATGTAAAGACAGGACAGGCACAGCTGCCCGCTGTCCTGCAGGCTGAACTCAAGGACAGACACTAGTCTAGGTACATGGGTCTGATCAGCCACTCATGTTAGTTAATCTGTATTTCAGGTCAACAGGAAACGCACCGACCGAGTTACGAGGACAAACAGCAGATGAACTAATACATTTGTCTACCCCAGACTTCTGCGGATTTCTCTGCCATACTTTTATGAAAGTATAATTTTTTTCTAAAAAGTTACATAGTAAGCTTTTAACAGCAAGAAATTTAGCTTCCTCTATCGTGTCTTATTTCTGTCATTATTAGCATTTTAGCCACTCCAGACTCTGACATTAGATTACTCTAGTTAAAGTCTTCAGAGCGACCAGACAGAAATTGCAGCAATTATCCACACTCTGCTCACGCACAATTATCTACGTTTATCTTTGATATATGATTTACGCCACGCTATTACCCAAATCTAAAAGTGTCTATTTTATCTTTACTTTATTGCTTTTTGAGTGTGTTTTCGTTGGGCAGACTTACCAATAATTGTAACAGTAAAAGAGCAATTTGCTTGATTTCCCGAGCGATCAGTAGCGATGTAAGTAACAGCTTCTTTTCCAATCGGGAGCAGTTGTGGAGGCGTGTACACGGGCTTCACTTGCACAGACACCTACAGATCAAAAAGCATTCATAAATCATAAAAAGTGAACATATTATTTAAACATTTGCAGCATGTTAAAGCCCACCTCCTCTTTAGAGTTGTCCAGAGCAGAGGGTGGATTCCAGCTGACGACGGCGGTGTTGCGGCGCTCGTCTGTTTCTGCTACAATATCGTCTGGGCACTGGATCCAGGGAGGCTCCGAGTCTGAAACAGAGAGATCACTGCAATTATTACATCCACAGACTTTGCACACAACAAATTACTGAGTGTAATTATCTGGTTATTTTCATTGGAAAAGTGATGTCATCCAACCTCCTAAATCAAAGTAAAACAATTTATTCTGAAGAGACAAAGCGACGCCGTGACTTTGCTCCAAGAAAAACAAATATAGATTTAGAAAGTTATTAAAACGTCCAGTTTACAGTAATTTGTATCCACGCTATAATGATGTTTTCTCATCAAAAACATCTGGAGCTGTGTTCTGTCAGATTTACTGGTGATTACTCAATTCATTCAGATTCTGAGTCAAACATGTAGAAATGAGGAGCTTATCTGTCATTATAACTGCATTAATAGGCTGTTTTAGCCCAATTTTGTGATTTACAATTATCAAAATGTCAATTGTAACAACACATTGCAACATAATAAAACATCTTAGAGACAAATAGTGAAACATTTAGACTATCATGCCAAATACAATGCAATTTTTGTTTCTAGATTCAAGATATCACTGCACAGTGGCAGAGTGGATAGCACTCATGCCTGTCTATGTGGTTTCCTCTCGATGCTCCTGTTTCCCCACCAACCAATAACAGGCTGGTGAGAGAACCGTGTGACTTTGGAAGACAGTTGTCTGAGCAAATGTGCTAAATAGATAAAAAATCATCATCATCATGTGGTTTAACTCGAAAGAAGCTTTCACAACAAGCTATTTCGCCCATATCTAACATGAAACTATTCTAAAAGTGCTGGTGATGTTGTGAGGATTTATGGAAATTATGGATTGTAGAAGTGGGGCAGAATTGTATTCTTCTTTCCTGCTCCTTTCCAAACATGATGATATTCAATAACTTGTGTCCAATATGTAAACTGTATTTTTTTTACTATGAACCATTTTCATGAAAGGAACAAATAGATAAATGAAATGAAAAATGATTCTCAAACTTTTCAAACCAAGTACTACTCAAGATGATCGTTGTTTTTTAGGTATCAGTAGATTTAAAATAGGACTTTATCGAGAGTTGCGTGTGTTTTTTTACCTCATATTGATCAATCTCAATTTTTGAATTTTGTTTATACTTTTCAAAAACAAAATAAAAAAATGACTTTTATGAACATAAACGATTCAAAACCCCCAACCAAATAACAGAATTCATCATGAATGAATCTCGCTCTCTCAATTTTCCGATTAATTGCCCAGCCACAACTATTGACCCTTTGCACGTGTCGTCACGCTCTTCGAGGGAACGCCCACTTCTCCATGATGGAGTCAAAAGTGCTGTCTGTGTGCATTACAACTGTGGAAACTTTGCCAAAAACCTGCTTGTTTCTTCTACTTTTATTGATTTCAATTGTAAAATGGCTGTATCTCGTGAGCTTGTAGCTTTTTCGCTTACATTTTAATGAAGATAGAGGACGCCAGTTTCGAAAGAACTGGAATCCCTCTAAGTTGTTATAGATTTGCAGTGAACACTTTTAACAAGGTAAGTCAATGCTAATGAGAAAAAAATATATATTACATTTGAAAAAAAGACGCAATGAATATCTGAAACAACCTGCAGGCTAACACTAGCCTCACATGATATACAAACTCTTGTAGCTTTTAAATCTGCTCCAGTGTAAGACTGTTTACCACAGAATGGTACAAATCATGAGGAGTAAATTCGGGCAAACTAGTACATTTTATTAAATCATCAAACATAGCAGGAGGAAGAGGGTCCGGATCAGCTGCATTCATTAGCTTTTCCAAATACTTTGCTTTGTGTGCGTCTAAAAGATGTCCTACTTCCACAGACAAATGTACTGAACATCCACTAGAAGCATCCATTGCTTTCTTTACGGAAAAATAAGAAAACATGTGAGAATTTGTCAGTTTTGCGCTCCCTGTAATGCTGCGTATACACACTTCTGCCCTCCAGCATGGAGCAGCCACGTGATCAAGTGACGTAAGTGCAAAGGGTCAATATCAGACCTAAACAACTGCATGTGACGGCTTAAAATTGGGGCTAAACTGGGTCTAAGACAAGAGTAATTCATGGATGAGACAAATAACCTAAAGGACACAAACATGAACAGATTTGTCTCTAAATAAAAAGATTATTTAAGCAGCAGAGGGCTTCAAGTACCATCAAAGACAGCCCAGCGCACCACAGTTTGAGAACCCTATATTCTTACACATCTTCTTTTTATGAGTTCAACTTTATGGCTCAAGATCTTCTCCTGTGAGGCTGCAGCGGCTTAATTAGGATAGAGGTTTAGTGAAATGAGGACGTTGATGACAGGCAGAGATATGCTCCACCACCTGCTTCAGGACGGAGGCATCTGGAGGCCTGCGTGTCATTATACGAGCCTCCGGAGACCGAGCACAGGGCTGCATACTGCTCCGATACTACAGAGTGTGCTTTCAGCTAGAGTCAACCTGTTTCTTAAAGCAACAGAGAACTAAAAAAAAAACAAGAAATGAAGAACCAACTGAACCAACTGCGTAATATGTAGAATTTTAGATAATATCGTGATAGTCGTTTTGAAGATATGTAAAAAAAATATCAGTGTAGCAAATGAAAATAGCAGTTTTTTTCTTCTCAAACCTCATTTAAGTTGTTCAAAAATGTGTCATATAGTGGTATGTAACTGTAATTTATTGCAAAAATAACAACTAAACCAGTGGTCCCCAACTTTTTTTCTTGTAAGGACCGGCACCATCACAATTTTCTTTTCCAGGGACCGGTCAAGGTTGTGTAGCACCATTAACAACAATGTAAAATGCATATGATATTACTGATTATTTTGTATGGTTTTAGCTCTCTCATTAAATGAATTTGATGTTTATTGGGCTAAGTGACGCTATAATTTCATACAAAAGCACAAAAGTGTAGTGTTAGGCTATAAAAAAAGAATAAAATACATTTCAAAAGATCTTCTGGTGCCCAGTTGTTGGAGACCTCTGAACTAAACAACTTTGTGTGAATAAAATTTCAAACATTCTGATTATCATACTGCCAGTAAGTAGTCCTATTACTGGGGGAACAATCATAATAGGGTAGCTGATACGACTACTTTTAGTGGACTAATCGATCAATAGGATTAGCATTTACTCTTTGACTGCCAATGGCGAAAATATCTGTCATTGCGCCACCAACTTTAGCCTGCCAATGATGTCTATTTCCGTTATAGACCTTTTATTATATATATGCGGCGATAGAGAACTCTCTGATGCACGTGCTGACTTTGTGTACAGTCAAATACATGATGCAGTTTCATAGATTCACCAGCAGAGGGGGAAGTGGATGAACACAAGGACCCAGAGGAAGTCACATGACCAGGAAATACATGTGCTCTTTGTTGACTTTTAGGCAGTGCAGTCAGCTGTGTTTACATGATCAGCTGATTCTGGAAATCGGCTTTCTTTTCAAACATATTACAGGCAAAACATGTTGGACTAAAAACATTGTTGAGTGAGTTTAGAGCAGATATTTGATCTTTAAACGAAGAAAGGACGATCCTACTGGACTAGGACTCTGAGGAGAACGGCACATGCAGCTAGTCTACAAGACAAAAACTAAACTTCCTCTTCTGTGAGTGATTCAAATGAGGTCAGAGTAAGTAAAACTACTGTATTTCTTCATGATTGGAGCGTTAAATATAATCTATGATCCATGAAAGAGGCTGAATCTGAAGAATCTGCATCAGAAAATAGAAAAAGTACTGTGCTGCCTTCTCGTCTGTAACAGTTTTTGCTGGTTCAAAGATGAAAAAGACACTCATCCTCATTGTTTTAATCATGTAAACCTCATATTTGTATCCTAAAGACATTATTTCATTGTAGTAGCTCATAATTTCACCAAAAAGTAGAATAGAGGAAAATAATACTGACATAAAGTTTGTATTATAAGAAAGACGTTATCTCAAAAGTTTCTCATCAAAAGCTGAAATCTGATACAAACAAGAAATGTCAAATGCCTACAAAAAGAGAACGGATTAATGTAGAATAACTATTATTTTTTTAATAGAAAGTAGACACTTGAAGGTCTCATTTGATGTACAACATGTCATGATTACAGTTGCACAATGTTAGCAAAAAGGCCTGGCAAGGACAGAGGGTCAAAGCGAGAATAAGGCTGGCAGTCAAAAGTTGATTAAGAATGTCTTAAGTGGACTTCAACTTTAACTGTCTGATCATTAAGCTTGAGCTAATTTGAATAAAGATATTGACATATTATCGTCTGAAGACCGTAACCAAGATATGTCCAAAAATTGACATGTTTTGACAAAAAAAATCAACGTTTGTCAATATAGCCCAGCCCTAAACAGACTGAACTAGTTTTACCTCAGAACCTCAGGTAAACTGTCATAATTACAAATACCATCTGTGTTTCTAGTCCTGTGAGAATGGTCCATGTCTGTCTTTACCGACTATAATTCATCAAACTCTAATTCTAGTTCTGTGTGATCGTTCATGGCTGTGATTTGGACTGGATTAAATTTGGACGGGATTTCTTTTTAGTCTGGGAATTGAAGTCAAATGGATTCAAAATGACTCCGTTTTCCATTTTCCATTTTGGTTTTGAATTAAATTAATGCTGCAATTTGCCAGGTATTGTCTTTGTCCAATTTGAGTCATTTGCCAAATTTAACTCAACCGTGCTAGTTATTAGCTTGACGATGATTATTTAAACTGTCATAAACTCTGTCTGTCAGTTGTGACCTTAAATCATCAATCATACGAGTCTCTTAAGAGTTTATGTGATATCTCGTACTTTCCACAGTCACGAAAAACATTAAATTTAAATGAAGGTCATTTGCCCTTGATGTTTCTCCGCTGAGCTGGTTGCTAAAGTTTATTAGCAGTTATATATTGTGTCTTCACAAATACTGAGCGTAAATTTAACTAGAACATGATAAAAAAGTATGAATATAGCATACTCTAAGTTGTTTGTGTGTTGCTGTTGTCAGAGAAAAACTAATGCGCTTGCACAGAAGTGTTGGACATACATCAAATTTTGGCCTAAATTCGGCACTGACTCAAATTAGGGAATGATACAGTAAATGGTCTCCATTTAAATAGCACGTTTCCACCTTACAAGGCACTCAAAGCAAGCAAGTCTACTCGGGGTACACAGACACTGAGGGTTGAGTGTGTTGGGTGTGGTTAAGTGTCTTGTCCAAAGACACGTCAATCCACTCTTGTCGTCCAACTGTGGCACCTGGTGTTCCACCAGCTAAGTATTGGCCAGGCCCTGTCCTGCTTAGCTTCTGAGATCTGACGGGTTCATACGTTGAGAAGTAGGTATGGCCCATGGATCTATTATATTAACTGGAGCTGCTGCAAATCAGCCGAAGTGGCTGCTACATTTGTTCTGCAGCGGGGAAATCCCTCTACAGCCTGAAAGGATTTTTTCCCTAGAACGCAATACAAGCACAAACTGTTTGTTAAGCAGAAACAGCATCTACAGCTTTAACAATGGACAGATCTTGTGGCAATTTTTACCTATTTTCACATCATAAACTTTTTTCTGGTTCAAATGATTTTAGTTTCATATAAAATGGCTTTTTAAGCTTTAGCTTCGCTTACCGCTGCTAGCTCTGTAACTTTCGCTGGGATTGGTCCGAATGGTCAGGCTTTTGGCTCTGTTTGGCTCCATTTGTCTTGCAAAGAATGGGCTCTGTGCACGGAACTTCAGTTGGCTTGTGTACGTTTAAAAATGCTAACTTCTGTACTTACGTCCACTTCCTGTTAGCGTTAGCATTTAGACACAAACACGTCTCTTTTTAAACACACAAGTGTCTCTGGTGAAATATTCCTCTGATATGTAAAGTCTTTAACATGTTTTCTGTAACATTCACCACAACTGTCTGATCAAAACAGTTACTTATTTGTTTTAAACTGATGTAATGAAAACCTCATTGAAAAGCATTGCACAAGAAGTGGTTGAGTTTACAGGATGTACTATTTTGAACGTACGCAAGTCAACTGCACTGAGCCAATTGAAGTGAATTGAAGCACAAATGCGCATGTCCGATAGCCTGTACAAAACAGCTAAAGCTAACAGTCGGTGAATATCGCAGCAAACGCCAGGGACCAAAAGCCATTGACACACACGGCTCACCATCTTTGATCAGCGGAGCTTCGTATGGCCATGGAATAACAGGGACCATTCTCCAGTCAAAACAAAGTGTGCCCTATGACCCGGAAGTGCACCCTGCTGTCAAGGCAACAAACGACTGAGAAACTAAGATTAGAATGCTATAGAACAGGTAGGCTAGTTCAGGCTAGAATTAACCTAGAGGAAAGGCTCCCCATCATGAACTAAAATGTTATTGTCATGTTTCAATGTGTCACAATCTTCTATTTCCACAAAAAAAGTCTGTAAAAACCTATAAATTACTGACTTTGCTATTCCCTTCCAAATGCACAGATTAAAACACAGAAGTCATGAGATAATATCAACTAAAACAAAACTACTCTCGTTCGAACAGGGCTTAAGTGTCCCTACATCCTAATCGTGTTTTTAATTGCATTTACACCTGACCACAGCGAGACACACAGCTGTGATTCGTACCTATGCAGTGGACTTTGTGGACGTTGGCGCTCCAGTTGCCCGAGCTCAGACACACCGCTCTCCTGTTCCCTTTGAGGCTGAATCCCTGGCGACAGGTGAGCAGACACACGGCCCCCGGAGACACCGCCCTTTTACCACAGGCAGGGGGCGACAGCAGGAGGTTCTTCAGGTTCACCAGGGGAGGACAGCGCACCTCTGGACAAAGGACACAAAATAAGCAGAGCTGGTCAGTAACTTAGCAATTGAAAAATAATACTTTCTTTGCCAAAAATCTGTTCAACTTAAAGGTCCTGTACTCAGTTTTGGCTTCCTTAATAACACATTTTAAACTTCTTATTTCAGTCACATGTTTTGCTCACTAACCTAATGCATTCTGAGCCTCCAAATGGTTCATCACAATGTGTTTTAAGTTTTTTTTCACAGCTGTTAGGAGCAAGATGTGTCGATAAGCCACAATGCAAACAACAACAACAACAACAACAACAACAACAACAGATGAACTTTGTGGAGTTTGGCGAACAAATAGGACATTATTAGATGGAAACAGACAGGACATGGTAGAGTAATTTCTACATGAATAGATACATTAACAAGACATTTGTGCCGAGTGGAAATTGATTTAAGTTTTTTGTAAAAAGAAAAAGAATATATATATTTGATATAAAAGGTGTTTTTATGTGTATTTTAGAACTAAGGGTAGGGCTGTGCAAACAATCGAACTTCAATTTCAATTATGAATATTGCTGTAATCATTTACAAAAATTGTTATAGAATAATTGTGATTATTAACCGTGACTCAAAGGTGAGTTTGTAAGTGCTCAGTTATTTCCTTGAGTGGTAAAAGTAGGTCCCTGACTGTTTCTTTACAACTGTAGAATACATTTACAACAGCCCATTTTGATACGATATCGCACCCATTTCATTTGATCTCTTCACTCTCTGCATTTAAGAAGCGCTAATGCCCTGAACTTTTCTAAGCAAATAATTGTTTGAATAATCTAGATTTAAATTAATCTTTAAATAATTGTGATTATTATTTTCATCATAATTGAGCAGTCCTAGCTAAGGGTGATCAAAAAAGGTTACTTGTCACAATTAGTGTACTAGAGGCCTCATTTGTAAATCCTGGAGTAAAATTGCGAAAACAAATATGCATCACATCAAATTTAGCATTTTTGGTTTCTGCCTGAGACACAAATGTCAGTTTTTGCTCTCCTTAGCCTGGTTTGCACATGAGCAAGCCAGGCTAGATTAACACTCTATTATTTGGCCATACCTGCTTGTCAATGCCAAATCCCGTCTGATCTCAGAAGCTAAGCAAGCTAGGGCCTGGTTAGTACTTGGATGGGAGACCGCTGGAACACCAGGAGCCACAGTGGGACGACAAGAGTGGTCGTTGTGTCCTTGGGCAAGACACTTAACCCACATTGCCTCAGTGTCTGTTACACTGTGTGAGTGGATCCCTGATAGTAAAGCGCTTTGAGTGCCTTGAAAGGTGGAAAAGCACTATATAAATAGAGACCATTTACCATTTACTTCAAGTATAAATAAGGTGCTAAAAAAGTACTATCAAAAACACAAATTCTTTTCAAAGCTACTTATAACCGATTCCTTCCCATCTCAGATATTGACCACACAAAAACAGCTCATGTTCACACACTGACGTAAACTTGTTTCAGAGATAGACACGTTTACTTTCCCATAGCAAAGCGCCACACACAAGCCTTGAACCGATAGTTAAGTTCAAACGCTGGTGCCGACCGCAGAGAGCTCCCAGGTCGGGCTTAAGACACACAAAAAGGGCAGTGTTCAGCCTCAAAACCTCTGTGGCCAGCTCATTTCCAGCCGGCCAGCTTTCTGCTCTATTTATAAAGCTGGAATTTGTGTTTATCGATAACTCCCATCTCTTCGCCCTTGCACTTGGACTTGTTTGACCGCCTCCCTGCAGCTTGTCACCGCCTCCTCCTCAACACAACTGCACCTCTCTGTGGTCTGCAGCCCTGTTTGTTTGCACTGCGGTGAAAGAGGATACACTTGGCTTTCCGAGGAGGATGAAGTGGACGTGTAGCGAACAAATCTCCCGTGTTTAAGACGCTGTGTCTGATTTTCACGGTTTAAAAATGTAAACAGAATTATCGATTCATGTCAACGTACGTCGCTTCTCAATAATGTGGCTGGTTGTATCTATGAGAAGCAATGAGTTCTTACTTTTTAGATATATATTTATAAACTAGGGCTGTATATCACAATTTTCTTGAAGCCAGATTACAATTTTGATGTTACCATGATTCTTGTAAACTTTTTTTTCTTATGCTTGAAGTAAATACAGTAGATATACCTGCTTTTTCAGAAAGTCTCTTCTTCATAGTCAATAGCAAAATCCACGTCAGAGACCAGTGTTTAATTGACCTTTATTTAACCAGGGAAGTCCCACTGAGATTCAGAATCTCTTTTGCAGGGGAGCCCTGGGGGAAGGGTCAGGGGAGGCATTAATGGACATGTTTTTAGTTTTTAGTTGTAGGAGGAAACCAGAGTACCCGGAGGAAACCTACGCAGACATGGGGAGAACATGCAAACTCCACATCGAAACGCCAGATTTTAAGTGAGAAATACTACTAGTTAGCGACTAAGTCTTTGAAAAAAAATCCCAAACAAGTGATCTCAACTCTTAAATAAAAGATAATCAATTAATCAGAACTTTGGGCGTCTCCACAAAACAATTTCTAACATTAATAACAACCTTTAGACATTAAAATATGCTAAAAATCCATGTCACAGCCATAAATGGATATATTTTTGTAAATTAAACTCAAAAAGTGATTAAAATTAATCTCTTTTATGACTTGAACAGCAACCCAAACAAACACAACCTTCAAAATTCATAAGACTTTGGAAAAAGAAACCCAAAGGCAAAAAAATCAGAACTAAGTCACATTTTTACTTGTTAAATGTCTTTGTAAATCTCTGTGATGATGGTTTCATACGTTTGAAGCATGTGTTGGCTTCGTTGTCTCCGGCAGAAACTACAGCAACTGCAACCTTTCTCCGTCACCCTCTTCCCGACACATTCCCGACCCGAATTTCTATCCTGAGAAACCCTGGCTCTTTGATTTTTTTATTCAGCAGTGTAACATGTGTTTAGATGTGTTTCCACTGCCTTATTTCAATCATAAAGTCATACAAAAGTGTGAAAATAAATAACGTTAAGTTTCGATTCAGTTGTCTAGCTTAAGGAAGGAACACTACTGTTGAAGTTGCAAAACCATACAGACTTTTCCCAGACGCTTACAAGCCATGTTTCAGTTGTAAGATTTTTTTAAGAATCTAGAATATTTAAGATGTTTAAGATGATGGTTCCTGTACAAAAACAAAGCCCAATTAGCATTTTATTAGCTGACATTCTGATATTTTTGCAGTTTTTATAGATTTCCTTTAGACTTTACATTTGTTTACGTTAGTGACTAGAAACACGATGGCTGCCAGTGCCTTATGGGTCACGTTTCTATCAAAAACTTTACTTGTTTTGCTCACTTTCGAGTCTTGTAAATACTTAGTTTAGAAGTGTTTTTCAGAAGTCATGTTGGTATGCTAATGGAAGCTAACACAGGCTAAAAATAATAATCACACATCCTGGATTTTCACCCAAACTGATAAACAATACAACTGTGTCTTTAAATACCCTTCTAGTTTCTTCTTCAGTGAGAAAGATTGAGCAACTGAAATAGATGTTTGTGATATTTTGTTTAGTCCTGTGGTCTCATTTTGGTTTGTTCCGGCCTGTTTTTTTTCTTGTACGTGCTTCCGAAAATAGCTTTAATTTCAGTGTTTTCATGAAGCGTGCTAAAAGTAACATCCGTCTCAAAGCAGTGAGTGGAGGAACTACAAAGGCTTGAAACTTAAAACCCTTCATTCAGAAAATGTCTTGTCAAACTGTGAATGACTTGTTCCTCGTTTGCAGAGGTGGTCAAAGTGATGCATTTTACGACACGAGTAAAGCGAAGACGAATCTTGTCAAACTACACAAGTAAAAGTAACACTGTAGAATTATTACTGAGGACGAGACATTACAGGTAAATAGGAGAATACATTTAAAGCTATTAATGTTAAACTTCTGCTGTAATTTATTCACATAAAAGTAGTTTTTCATTGTGTGAGGTTTTCGTGCAGAATTCAGACATCTTTTGTGTAGAAATGGACAAAGTTACACATTCTCTGTGCAACCCAAACAGAGCAGAGTTTAAATGTATTGCTTAATTCTTATTGACATATTTGTTGCAAAAAAAATTTCAGAGGAATATATAATCTTATTTGGTTTTTGAGTGTGTTTTATTAACATCTAATAATAAAAAGTGTGCTTGATACTGTCTTTAAATGATTATATTCAGGTGGAAACGAGTCTGCAATGTCCTGACTACAGCTAATAATGTCCTGTTTGTTCACCACTAAGTTTGTATGTTGTTGTTGTTGTTGTTAGCATTGTGTCTGCTGTTTAGCTCCTGCGATTTAGAGGATTGTTCTAGGAAGTCTAAAAAAGAAAGATCCAAAAATGCTCATGGAAATCTCTTATTCAGTGAAGTCTGAAGGTGCTGGTTGATTTGGAAACACAAAGTCACAGAACGGAGGGCAAACCCAAAGCACTCTTCATACAATAAAAGTTTAAAA
Organism: Mugilogobius chulae; assembly: GCA_038363315.1. Taxonomy (NCBI): domain Eukaryota; kingdom Metazoa; phylum Chordata; class Actinopteri; order Gobiiformes; family Gobiidae; genus Mugilogobius; species Mugilogobius chulae. The sequence goes on from CM076404.1 coordinate 34,898,414, forward strand.
AGTCTTTTTAATCTGGGTTATTTCATAGTTTTCAAAGAGATCAGCACACGCTTTTAACCAAATAATATTTTAACTATGAAATAGCCCAGATTAATACAGACTTTTAAAACTTTTATTGCATGTATAGTGACTTGGCTTTGCCCCCTTACTGTGACAATGAATTATTTTTGTTTGCTTTCATTTAGGAAGCAAAAATCTGGCATAGTACCTTTGAACTCCTGACGAAGAATTTTGAGACTAAGAATGCATTACATAATGAACGAAATACTGTATGTGTCTGAGATAAAACTTCAAAACCTAAAAAAGTCTTGTTTGGTTATATTTTTAAGAAGGGTTTCAGCGCCAGCATCTATAATATCCATTCTGGTCTGATTTTTTGTTTGGGGTAAAAGTTTTGAGAAGCACTGACAGACTTACCCACACAGCGAGGCAGAGACCCGCTCCACTGAGAGTTGGCCTGGCAGGTGAGCTTGGACTGTCCTTCCAGCCTGTAGCCGCGATCACAGCCCACCTGACACTCTGCCCTGTAGGAGGCGCCGCCTTCAGAGCATTTGAGAAAGCCGTGCTGAGGTCGCGACAGGGCAGGACAGGAACGGACTGCAGCCAGGAGAAAATACAGTGTTAAGCACAAATAAATGAGAGCCGTTGTATCAAGATTATATATTATTTAAGTGTCTCTGATACATGCTTCGTAAATTACCTAAATGCTAAGGCTGACATCAGTAAATACAAGTACAGAGTCCATAAATCCAACAAGTTGAAGGAAAATCAAAAGAATGGATACAAAGGATGATCATCTCCAAACACGACTTGGCCTGTCATTATTCTAAAACATGAAAGTCCTACATCAAATAAAAGAAAATATCTCTGTTTGTGTCTCCTGAATTAAGCCCAGGTCTTGTGTTATTTCTCATCAGCGCACTCAAACAGACAGACAGGCAGTTAAGGGAGACCCCCTCCCTCAGGGCAGCTCAAGCTGGGAGGTCCTCCGGGCCAAGCCTAGACTTAGTGAACACATACCAGCAGACACATTTGAAAATATATACCAAAGCCACATACTATAAATCTCCTGCACTCGAGCATGTTTTAGCTCTGCTTCTGCCGTGAGTCACTGTCTGACATTTAAACATGCTCTTTTCTAATTTATCTCCACACCTTTCACAGTTTTCACTTTTCTGTTGCTTTTTCCACTGTGACCTTTTCATCAGCCTCTCTTACACTTATTTATTTCACAAGCTTCATCCTTTTCACATCTGGTCTGACACTTAACGTGAATCTTCTCATTCAGTCTAAACACAAGTGATTGTGTAAGGAACTTTTACGCAACAATGCTCACTCATCTTTTTTTTTTATCATAGTAACACAACAGATGGTGAACAGAAATGTATTTGTTCAGTATCAGTCAAATCTTGATGGTTGTATTTATATATTTATTATTTCTGCAGCGTTACCGTGGCAGGAGGCAGGTGTCCCGGACCAGGTGCCGTCTGCCTGACACAGCCTGATGCCGGTTCCCTGGAGGTCGTAACCCTGCTGACAGCGCACTCCACAGGCTGCGTCGTAATTATTGTTGCACACATTCTGGATGAAGAAACCGTGTTCAGGTGGATACAGAGGAGCACAGAACACCGCTGCAAAAGAAGAGAAAGCACATGATTCATATGCCACCAGCAGACATCTTGTTTCTGCTGTAAGTTATCCACATATCCATAATATCATGCTTGAACATCAGAACAGTAGTACAACAAATGAGACTGTTCAAATGTACAGCTGAATCTTAACACACTAACTTTAATATGGGCTCCAACGAAACTATTTAAAGTAAATATAAGTTCCGAAAAGTCATGTTGATTAAATTACTACCTTCAGCTTTTGAAGAGGATTTGTCGAAACCCCAAACAACTACAAACTAGAGTCATTCAGGATCTAATAGTAAACAACAATGCAAGATTGGATCCATGAGAACGTGATAAGAATTTGTATTTGCTTTTCATATTACAACTTCACAAAAGTAGTGCTTCACTCACTGGTATCAACCCAACCACTGGTCTGGGTCACAAAAGCGGGACACGGTCCATCTGCTACATGGCCCCAGAGGATCTGCAGTCTCATTATGTGTTACCATGATGATATAGAGCCACTTATACTATATAAAAAGCAAATTCATTTAAGAAAAAAACAATATACAATAATTGTTTGTGCACATCAAGAAAGGTCCATAGCCATAAAAGGTGGACACCAAAAAGTGGGGGGTCTGGGGGTCCTCCCTCTGGAAATTCTGACATCAAATTATGATATTTTATACCATAATTTACAACAGTTCTATGTTTCAGTGAAGAAAAGTAACGTTAAAAAGTAGTTATTATAGGCCTAAAAGTTACAACCAAACTTTGCATAGTATATTGTTCACCTTACATTAGAAATTGTAGTAAAAATATAGTTTACTTTTTATTTTATGATAGATTAATCATATTCCAGGACAACATTTGGCTGTTTTTCTCATTTTCCACAACTATTTCTCAGCTTTTCCAGGTTTTCCAGGACGCATGAGAACCCTGTTTTATGTTGTTACTGGCCCTAACTTTATCTACCAGTCCCTGGAAAAGAAAATGTTACCCATATGTTGGAAAGAAAATGTACAAGATCAATATCCACATCTTAGTGCACAATCTTAAAGCACATTTGTCTGGCGTAATCTTGTGGCACCTTTAAGTCCTTGTAAAACTAATGCTCATTCTGATGCATGTTTAGTCAAAGTCTGTGGTGTCTGTCTTACGTTGGCAGGTCATCCCCAGAGGCTGAAATCCAGGTTTACAGACACAGTCGTCGAGAGCGGTGCTGCCGGGCCGGGACGTGTGCTGCCGATCGGGACAGGTGAGGCATGAGCTCGGGCCACCTGGAGATCCCTCGGGTTTATATGTGCCGGGAGGACAGGCTGGCAACGACAAACAAGGCAGATAAATGAAGCACACATGTAGTTTTATATAGAAAATCAACATATAATTCAAACCAAAACCTGTACTATTAAAGATAACTTATCAAATGCTTTTAAAGAGCCTTTTTAAATACGCTAAAGCACATCTGGAGTGTATTAGCCAGTCCCTTTGATCACCTGCACCTCAGACATAAAACTGTGTGCTTTCTTTTCGTGCACATCACTAAAGTGAAGTGGAAAAAAACATGAGAGCATCACAGAAATGTAGTTAGCGCTCATGAAAACAGACGCTTAAGTTAAGACTGATCTGAGACATTTCAATCGAGGATAAGCCAAAATTTATAAACTCATCTAAAAATAATTTTCACAGAATTAAACACAAAGTAACTATTTTAATCTTTCAATGTGGTTTAGAAGATGTACAAATCAGGTCATAACTTTCCATTCAGTGCTTCATTGAAATATTTTTACAAGACAAAACCAAATGATTTCAATATGAGTGTATGAATTGTAGGTCTTTTGCATATGCTTTGTGTTAAATTAGTTTTCCAATTGGCTTAAAATAAAGTACTAAACTTTATGGAGTTGTATGTAATAGTCCCATAAGATCTATTCTGTCATTCTGGTTTTAAGTCTTTCAGTATTTTCAGTTTTGGTGCCAACGAGTATTCTCTTGTACAAGTCTTATTTTATTTTTGATGTTGAACATCTGGGACCTGGGTAAACCGCGGCCCTCCACTTGTTTTAATCCGGCCTTTTTTTGAGACTAAGCACTACTCTTATCCTGCAAAGTCTTATTATCTATAGTCACTAGTCTAGGTTGAAACTAGAATTCAGAATATTCATCTTAATTTTAGTTCTCTTAGTCAGATTGTTAATATCTCGTAGCATATTTCACTTGTTTAAACACATTTATGACTGTTTCCAAGATATTTTAGCTTAAATTAAGTTTGCAAATCTATTTAAACAAAACGGAAACACTTCAAAGTCCATCAACTACAGTAAAACCAAAGTAACCAAGAAGAAATTAAGATTAAAATCCAGATTTCCAGACGTTTTAGCAAATCTAGAATGACATTTTTTGCAGTATATATTTCTTTTATTTGATTGATTTGGCCGTGTGTTTGAACCTGTGATTATTAAGTGCAATAATAGAAGATATGTAGACTATTTTTAATCCAAAATGTGTTGCAATAATAACAAATTATTTTAAAGGGAACATTGGATATGAAGACAAATATGGCTAAAACACTAGTACTGTTCATGCTTATTAAAATAAATTACAAACAAATATATAACTGCTTACTATTTTTTATAAAATTGTCATTGTTTATGTTGTTTTCAAGCCACTGGGAGCCGCCATTTTGGTTGATGACATAAAATAGTGTTTCCATGGTTACTATTACAGTTTCATCTGTGAACAGTTACCACAAAAACACCACTGACAGTGTCCAGTTCTTACCTCTTCCTCTTGATTATCTTCAGTTTTACTAGATTCCACATAATCGTTCTGTATTTGGCTTTGCTCCGACTCAAACTGAAAAGGTTTAACCCAGGAATTCATGTTGCTTAGTTACCTGCTACTACCTGTTACCTTGACAACACTATTTTATGTCATAACTGCAGCAAAATGGCAGCCTCCATGTAATTTCTTCATAACACTATTTTAATAAAACTACAAATACTTTAGAGGTATTTGTCCTGTATTTATATAAGTGATGATATTATAAGTGTTTTAGGATAAACATGTGATTATATCCAGAGTTCACTTTAATAATTGTGGTCTCGTCAGGATTCGAATATGGCCCTCGGAGAAAAATAATTGCCCAGCGCTGATCTAGTATCTCGGCCGCACTCATCTAAAAGGTTACCCAAGCCATAACATTTTCATATCTGGCAGGTGAGAGAGTAAACACACTCGTGAACAGGAGCGGCTGCCAAGTTGGCCTGAGATGAAAAAACTGCAGCCCCTTCAGAACACATCACGGACCCCATGCTGAAGCTAATGATCTGTGCGACGCAGCAGCCAAAAGTGAAGCTTTGGTCCACGGGCTGACTGCTGAGGGCTATGGAGTTTACTCTGCTTTCATTTGTGGAAGGAAGTGCAGCCAGCGGACCAGAGGACCATAAAACAGAAAGAGCCTGCTGTGTCTGGACTGGAAATGACTGTATGGAGCGACAGCAGGGCTCAAAGAGAGCTACTGTACACTAATGATGTGAGGAAAGTCTACACCCGACTGTGATCTGTGATTATTTATACAGAGCTACTGCGGCAATACCTGACTAATCACTAATAAATATATAATGTGAGCATGTTGAATGGAAACCAACAGCGTCGTAAAGAAAAAACGTCACGTAGGAAACTAGATAGAAACCTACAAGAAGCATTTAGTTATATCACAGTATTCTGGAGCAGACACACCAAAACAAAAGCATTAAAGATGCAGTAACTTACTTTTTTTGTTGTAAATTATGTCGTCCACAAAAAATATGTCATAAATGCAGCCCTTTGTGAAAAAATTAGACCACTGTCTGAATTGAATAATAAAGAGTTTTAGTTCTAATCAGGATGGATGGTCCTTTGTTTTGTTGTTTGTGAAAAGAAGACTATAAGCCATAATTGTAACCAAAATTAATACATGTCAATATGAACCATGTGTAGAATGATTTATGAGAGGAAGTTGACGTGTGTTTGCAGTGTGAAAATCAAATCAGCTACCCCACCTTTAAAGTGCGTATGACAGGTTGTTTACTATTTTTAGTAAAACATAGTAAAGATGATTAAGATTTCACTAAACATTTAGCTTGTTTTTACCAAATTTGGTTGTTTTGGTGAAGTTCATTATCGTCTTTTGTCCAGTAAATATGACACGTGGAAGGAAATACACAACTGTCAACATAAATACCACAGGAGTGACATGGTGACAAATTATTCTAACTTGTAACTCTTTAACTGTGTTAAATGATTATAATAACTGTGTGCATAAGAGCTGTTTATTTTCAAATCCTCAGACTTTAGCATTAGCATTGACAGACAAACATATTTTTTTATAAACACACTTTGGTCCTTTGGTGAAATATTCTCCCCATTTGTAAAGTATTTAACATGTTTTCAGAGAAAACCACCAAAAACTCACTGTTCAGTGCCTGATCTTTTGTAATTTTTCATTTTAGACTGAGGGAGTGAAAACTTCATTGAAATGAACTAAACAGGAAATGAACCTGCCGGCAAGATGTTAGCATTTTTGAAAATAAATAGGGCAGTGCACAGAGTCAATTGTCTTTGCATTTTGGCGCTTTTTGATGACACATGAAGGTTTTAGAACTGCCAACTTACTTTTAGTTCTCAATTTCATCATAAATTGCAACTTAACTGCTGTAAAACTATGATAAATATTTACCACAAAGACTATCACACCAAACTAAGTCAAAACTAAAAAAATGTTCAATGGTCCAATGGTTTTTGACATTGAGAACTTTAAAGGTGGTGTAGATGATTTTCACACTGCAAACACAATTTAGGTTTTCAATCTGACAACTTACACTCATAAATCTTTCGACACATGGTTAATATTGTCATGTATTCATTTTTGGTTGCAATTACAGCTCAAAAAACACTTTTTACAAACAACAAACTGAAAATAGAGAGGACCACCCAAGCTCAGCCAATCAGAGCGCTGCATTCAGCTCTGTATTAGAACAGAAATTCTATATTATTCAGTTCAGACAGTACACAGTGGTCTCATTTTTTCACAAAGTGCTGCATCTATCATAGACTATTTAGTGAAAAACACAAAGTTGACTAATTTACGACTAAAATAGTTAGTTACCCCAACTTTAATGCAACGTTTTAGCAGAAGCCCAACCGACAGCTTGACTTCACAGCTTTGCCCTGAATGTTTTAAAGTATAGTAAAGAAATCTTACATTTTTTCAATAACAAATGCCTTTATTGTCTCGAAAACACCTTTGTACAAATCTAGTTTTCTTGCTGGTATTCACATTCAAGAAAGTAATACAAAAGAAATTATGTAAGTGAAGTTGTGGAACATTCTAGCCAAACTACTGATGGCTTAATGAAGGTGGACCCTCATCGGAAAAGTGACATTGTACGAATTTAAATATTGCTAAAGTGGATAGTGGTCACAGATAAAACAGTAAGGTGGAGAGAATTACGTCACCTTTAATATCTCAATCTCTTTAACATTTCAGGACAGGAGCGATAAGTGATCTACAGGGCACAGTCGACAAAACCATTACAACATTAGGATTTACCTGCCACAGTCAGACGGTAAGCTCATCATGTCACATCTGCTTTGTATATTTATCTAATTATCGCTTTGTGAAGAGAAAAAAATCTCCATCTATGTTGTCAAAAAAAAAAGACTATTTACACATAACTGACTTTTTTCTGACAGTTAACAATAAGATAACCAAATAAAGTGCAATGAGCCATTATTTGTTAATTTATAATTGTTGTGTCATTTATATGAATTTTGTTCCATTAAAAACACATCAGAACCATCTACAGGCCACAAATATTTAACAAATATTCACAAATTTTACAAACCAAGACAAATCTAGCTGCGTTCTTATACTAGCAGCTGGGACATCATTAAAAGTAGACAGGACATTGTGGACCAATTTCCACCTGAATAGATACATTAACAACAACATTTGTGCTAGAGGAACATTGATTTTAAGTTATTTTATTGTAAAAAAGTAGGCGTAGTCCTTTTAAAATCAGTTTTCCTTCATCACATATACTGTATTTTCAAAAATGTCTAAAAAATACATAAATCACTTGTTTATTAAATTTAAAACATTTGTTTAAGTTGCAGGAATAGATCTGACCACTTTATTGTGTCACATGCTTCTCTCTATTCAGATAATGTTTAATGGAATATTCCAAGCACAGCAATACAAAAAGCAAGTAACAACTGCAGGAAAACAATTACACAGTTCATCTTTAAAATGTCAAGACCTTTTTTCCATTTGGGTGCAAAAAGATATCAGGCAAACACTTTTGCCTGATATCCTAATTGCTTATTGCCTGGAGAATCCAAACGATATATTAAAAATATATCGTCTGGCCACCTTGTCCCTCTTTTGGATTTCTGTAATCGTGATTGACAGATTAATTAGCCAATCAGAGACACGCATCTTCTGCCGTCTGAAAACCAACATGGCTGCTCCAGACGAAAAAAAAATACATGAAAAAATATCAAGTGGAACTGAAAAACATCAATGAGCGAAGCAAAAAACAATTTTAATGTGAGGTGAGTGAAGTTAGATTTTGGTCTAAATGACAAACGACCAATCAGCTTCTTTGTTTCATCTGCGTCACACAAATAAACTAATCAGATTGTCCGGTACGATGTAGATTTGATCTGAAACGCAGGCGGAGGGCGTGGTGACCAGACCCACTCTTTGCAGTTTGCTGAAGTGTGGGTTCTGGATCCCAGGCCAAATTGCTTACGCTGCAGAAATGCTAAGAGCAATTCTGGATGAGTGATGGACTTTAAAACAGTGCAGAAGATCTCAGAGATCTACCTATGACAGGGCTGGGCTTTTATTTTGCAAATTTATTGTGATAAGAACACAGCTGCAAACACATGGTCCATAGGAAAGTCAATCAAAACAGAAATACACTATACAAGGTAACACTTTCTCAAAAATATGAGTTGGGCTTGATTAAGGGCCACACTTACTATCTTTGTAATATATTTTGTATTCAGCATATTTCTTAATAATAGTATTAGAAAGCACAACAATTTAAATGTGGCTCTTCTCTCTTTCTGGCTCTTGGTTTTCTCCTGACCCTGTGTCCTGTGTCTGTGGGTTTATGAGGAGCTGTTGACTGAAATCTCTTCTGTTGAATGAAGAGAATGAAGAGGGGCACACGCCAGGTCAAAGGTCAACATTTTGACACCAAGGAAAGGAAGTCGGTGCAGTCAGATACTCTATATGTGCACCGTTTTCTTTCACAAGCTTTTACTTTGCGTTCTAAGCAACTAATCAGTTACTCAAAATATTAATCGCCCAACTAATCGGCTACCACAATAATCGTTAGCTGCTGCCCTAGACATATTCTCGTCAGCTCCAGGACTGCACACAAAAGCCATTAACTATTCCATCTCTATAGACTCCCTTGCGTCATAATGTAGACTTGACAGATCCGGAGTTTTCAGAAGCCAACCCCTCCCCGCTCGGAGTCTGCGTAGGTGGACATCCTTTCCCCTTTTTCCTCGGGACGTCCAGCTGGAGAGAGCACAGCGGACCCAAACGAGACTCCGGTCTGGTGATTTAGGGCCTCCTCCTGACATTCTTCAAAGATGGGATTCCCAAACACTCTCTGCTTCTTCTGGGTGACCTGTGTTTTCAACGATGGAAAATCACTGTGACCCCGATCTGTGCAGACGCTTACGCACCAAACATCTCCGTTTCCGTCGTCTATTTTTACATCCGATGAGGGGCAGACACAAAACCAGATGTCCACTTTCTTTACGACTGATTAGGTCCTCTTTGTGAAGTTCTATTTGCTTTCACTTAAGGCGAGACGTTACAGGTGAACAGGAAAAAAATCTTAAAGGAGACTTAATGTGTTATTTAGGAAGAAACTATGACAGAAGCAGATCAATAATTTACATTTTGTTCATTGTAAAACACAAATTTGATCTAAAGCGACTTAGAAATATAAAAAAATGCATTGACTTGCTGTTCAAAACTGCTAAAATCAGTTTTCCTTCATCACATATATTTTCAAAAACGTCAAAAAATACATTACTTGTTTACTAAAATCTAAAATGAGCATTTGTTTATGTTGTTAGCATTTTGTCTACTAGAGGCAACCTTGCTCACAATAAAATAAAAAGATATAAGAAATAAAATACCCTATAAACAAATACATCTTACATGATTGGTTTTGCATTTCATTTGTGCTGTAAAAAGTCCCAAATGGTAAATTATATGTATACATCTAATTAAGCGTATTTTGTAAATTAAATGATGAAAACTGACAGATTTTTAAGGCACACTAGTGTTCCCCGGCACACTGGATGAAAAACTCTGGGTTAAATGTTTTATTTTTTTATTCTAATACACATATGAATGCAAAAATAATATATGTCTTCTTTAAAGTGAAGGCAAGTGAGTTTTTGGCTCTTAAATAGGGATGGGACGATATCAAAATTTGCACTCACGATTATTGTGACCAAAATAATCGCGATTAACGATATTATCACGATAATTTACTAAACGTAAAAGTGCACAGACTCAGATCACTGAAATGTTTATTAGCGCACAATTTGTATGTTTGAACAACTACTTATTGTATTTTGGTCCAAGTACAACCAATAATGATTCAAAGTGAACAAATGTTTACAATGTTGAGCAATCTACTAACTTTGTCTCAGTCTGTAATTAACTTTAACACATGAACCTTTTCTTTGTTTAACCATAATACAGCTTTTACTGGGTTTACAGCGTCAGATTTTAGATGCTCTTATGAGGCCAGAGGTGCACATCTGCTGCTATTATTGCGATTATCGTCACGTACGATTATCACGATTATGAAAAATGCCACGATTATTTAATTGCGGCCCTAAATTATCGTGATTAGCAATAATATCGTATATCGTCCCAATCCTACTCTTAAGCTCTGTATATTGCAGCATTGCCTTTTTATTTTGGGTCATTTTCTTAGCCATTTTTGAGCAAATTGAGAAAATTAGCAAAGTTTAGATCAAAACAATCTAAAACTGACTGTGTCTCCGTGCCAAGGTCAGCGTCATTTCTAGATTTTATGTGACATCCGTGCAGATTTGTCCAATCAAAACTCTGTGCTAATCTCATCACACTGCTGCTCTCCATCCTCAGCTCCTCCTTTCACCTTCTTCAAGCTTTTCCATCAGAAAGTTCTGCTTGAAATATGTTAAGTTTATATTTTAATCGTTTCTGGAAGAACTGACAAAACAGCTAAAACAGAACATGTCTGAACAGCTCTTTAAACTACAAAATTAATGGTTTTAAGGCAGAAAATCACAGAATATTTTGATGTTTGTGAAGAAAAAGTTAATTCTAGTGCTGAAGTCTTTAAGTCATTTAGTCGATTAATCGGTCGATGCTTTCTTAGTCGACCAACACTTTTATTAGTCGACTGATTCCTTTATTTGGACGATAAGGATTTACACTGAAAAATATGATCATCTTAAATTTGATATGTGCTTGATATAAGCGGCATTAAACACATTTTGAGTAGATTTTGACTGGCTTAAAATAAGACTGCCAATGGAACAATCTCGCTTTACTTAAATTTTTTTTTAATTTTTGCTGATTCTAACTTGAAAAGTTAAACTACTAAAAATGCACTTGGAATGAGAACTACATTTACTTATTAGCATTATAAGTTCATATTTTTCCAGTGTATGTTGAAATACTAGAAAAAAGTAGTGAATAAGCTGAAGGTTTTGAGACCAAGCCTAGTCTAGTCCATTAGTTTAGTCTGCTTTTCATGATATAAACACAGTCATGTTCCTTTTTATTGCAAATTTATGTTTTTTGCATGAACTTCAAAACAATTTTAGTCTTTTTGCACAGTTTGGGTCAAATACATCGACAGACCAAAAGATATGGGACAGGATTTTAGTTGACCAAGAATTTTTGTGGTCGACAACAGCACTAGTTGATTAAAACCTTGCAGGTTCATTGCTTCCGTTAAAACTTCCCACCATTACTGCTGAGACCAGGCGGAGGTGTAACGTGTAGGAATTCTCACTTCAGCAGCGGCGGAGAAGCTCATCTTTAAGCTCTGGACAGTTTCCATTTACGCCCCCTTGTCCCCTTGTCTCCACTATCCGTCCACAGAGGAGCCGAGTTAGTGCTGACACCACATTAACACAGTCCAGAGCTGCTGTCACTCTCACAGCCGCAGAAGAGGCAGATAAGTCTCCGCGGGCGACAGATAAAAACATGTTTTATTGTCGCAGTTACCATGCAAACATCCATGTGCAGCAATAGAGCCACATACGACATCTATCAAGGGGAACTATTATGTAAAATCCACTTCTGAGTTATAACAGTGTCTCTCAGCATTAAAATTGTTTTTGGATTGATTCTTGCGAGTGTAAAGTGACACCGTGTAACTTTTTGGAGGAGAAAAATAATCAGTGATGTTGTGGAACAATAAAGTTAAACAGTACTTTGGAACATTGTCTTAAGCCAAAATGTGAAAAAATACAGCTATAAGAGCAACTTCTGTATGAAAACAAGCAAGAGCAGGCAGTTCTGTTTTGTAGAGACGCCACTCTGCTTAAAATAAGAACACAGGTTTTCACCCAGCCTGATTGTCTTCTCCAACCCAGTTATGCCATACACCAGGGGTCCCCAACCACCGGTCCGGGGCCCAAAACCGGTCCGTGAGCCATCTGCTACCGGGCCCCAGAGGATCTTTTAAGATGCTTTTTATTTTATAGTTTATCACTACTTCCTTGTGCTTTACTATAAAAATATTGTGCAATTTAACCAAATAAATTTCAAATTAAAGCAATAAGAGCTAATAATATGCACAATAATCAGTTGTATGCATTTTGCGTTGTTGTTATTGACGCTACCCAACCTCAACCGGTCCCCGGAAAAGAAAATTGTGACTGTACCGGTCCTTGCAAGAAAAAAGGTTGGGGACCACTGCCATACACCATCACTTTGCATTGGTGACTCTGCTAGCAAAAGTATATATTGTATTTCAATATATTTACTTCAGGGATTTGGGTGAGGTTATTGGGTTAAGTTTAGGGATTTGGGAAAGGTATGCTGACCAGGTAACGGCATAACTGCGTTGGGGAAAATAAAGATGCTTTCACCTACCACCTGTCCTTCCTTTTACTCAAAAAAGTTTGTTTCCGAGTAAAACATGTAGGGTTAAAAATTCTAAAAGAGTAATTCAAAATCTGCTGTTTGTTCATAATGAAGAGGTGAGGCGAGGTTGTGCAGTTTTAAAGGGGCACTATGTAAGAAAAACAAAGTGATCCAAGTAATTTCCACTTTTGAACACCAGAGGGAGCCTTTCACATGCATTTTTCCTATCTACCATGCTGACATCTAGCATCAATAATACACATTCCAGCCCATAATAAAACATTTCGAATACATATAAATGTATCACAATTGATGTGGATTGGTTAACAGTGCTCTCTTAAGTATTCATGTTGTAAAGAATAAATATGATTTAAATATTTGTGGACTATATGTGATAATTAAAATTCCTCTCAATCTTACACAGTGCCCCTTTAAAGCAGTGGACCTGTTTGTGTTTCTAAGACAATTTTGTGTTTTACATTGAACAAAATGTTAATTTAAAAGCTGGGAAATATGATTTATCATTTATATTGTAATATTTGTGTGGAAATAAGTGATGCACTGATCCGAAACTGGGATCAAATATCGGTGCCTATCTAAAATTTTGGTTGTGCCTTTAATTGGACATAAATAGGATTTATTTACTGGCTAATGTTGATTCAGAACGTCTCATAACGTTTGAAACTGTATTTAGGTGTTAAGTTGTCACATACACATTATATGGACGAACAGGTCAGTAGAAACTTAATGCCTTAGTATCGCAATAAATATCAGAGCTGGAAGTATAGTGGAAATATTAAAATTTGGAAAATCGTGATGCATCTCAGTTGTGACAAAGCCAGCCACAGTTTGTAGCTAACTTCAACATTTTTTTTGCCTGATTGCTCTAAAGCCTTGATCAAGCACAACCTAAACACAGTGTTTACATCTCGATATATATTTTATGATTTCTGATTATTATTGAGAGTAGCCCGTCAATCAAATATATGGTTGTAACTTCAAAAATGCAACAAAATAGAGCAAATGACTTACAATTCGTCCAAAATCTTTCCTGGGCAGAACAGCTGGATCCTGAATTTCCATTTTTATTTACTTTATCACTTGTATGTGATGTAAAATGTAAAACAATGGATGTGGACATATTAGAATATATGCTACATTAGGCTTTACATAGCCTAATATGCTTATTTATAAAGAATATAACATAGTGAGTTGAGACCCCTTTTTTAGATAATATCAATCTGCCCTTTTACAAATCATTATCTCAGTTTATTCCTAAATAAATAGAAAAACTAAATATGTCTCCTTTAATGGTTGGTTAATAAAGCATTGTTTAATAGCGCGCTTGAGTAAGGATTTACCAGGATCATAGAGGTAAAATGTTTTTATAGCATAGCTTTCATCAACAAAACGACACCAGAAGTATCATGTTATTCTCATACAAAGTCCTGAAGATAGTCCTTTGAAGTAAAACAATGCACTGTTCTTGGAGGCTTTACCAACAGGCTCTATCTGGAGGAATTCCTGACATGTTTGGTGGAAGCGCCTGTTTGACTTGGCTGTTGACAGATTCATAACTAACACTGCGGCGCACTGAGGGATTTTGGAGAGAGCAACATGCAAACCCGGCGGCCAATCAAAAATAATAATCCACACACAAGCCTCAGACTGAGCCATAGTATACGCACAAGTGTCAGGAACCGTTCAACGTGAGAAAATGAAGAAGAAACAGTCTAGACTTCAAACCCAATGGACCCAGTGCCACTCCAGGGCACTTCAGGGGCACATTACCCATAATTCATAGCACACCTTTAGTTTAGCCAAGAGCATTAAGGTTAAAGCAACAGCTAATATTCAAGTGAGCTGTGCTGGCTTTTTGCTTACTTACTCACCACAATCCTAATTGGTTTTGGAGCCAGAGCTACATCAAATACAAGTTTAAGTTATGAGAAAATAAGACGTTTAATAAAAGCAGTGTTAAAAATACAGATGAGGTATTTCACACCGAGTTATGAAACCACGTAAGGTATGAGTGGTGCCAAACAGGCTTAAAGGTTCTACATGATGTGAAATTGAGATTTTAGTTTTGTTGTTGGTTCCTTCATCAATAATCTGCCTGAAGTTTAGTTTGTTTCACTTACAAACTTTCAAGTAATCCTGGTTTGTAGGCTGTCTTCACAAATGCTCTGTTCCACCAGTTGATGTCATCAAAGTTTGAGCACCTGACTTTTTTGTTTCTGAAGGAGAAAGCTTTATCTTTTCCAACAAAAAGTATAGGTACCACTTTATTTTAACTACACCAGATTTAGTCTTAGTAAAGCCTTAATAAAGTCATGAATAAAGAGTTAATAATCCATCAATAAATCATCAATTAATGGATGAAAAAGTTTATTAAGGCTTAGTTACTGCTCATTTAAGGAGCTAAGATTAGGATTTAGGGTTGAGGGGTTGGGCTTGTAGTAATTAAGTTGTTACTAAGCCTTAGTAAATACTTTAGTCCATTAACTTCTCATTTGTTCATGATGAATTACCTCACTATGCATGCTTTATTAAGAGTCTATTAAGGCTAATCAAGGTGTAGTTATTATAAAGTGCTACCAAAGTATATTGTAAATGCAACACTTCTGTGACAAAATCAGATGGCTGTGAATAGTCTGAATTGAATAATATAACATTTTGGTGCACATCAAGAGCCGTAAGCAGTGCTCTGATTGGATACAGCGTCATATTTGGGGGCGTGGCCTGTTGTAGGGGAAGGTTATGGGGAAAGCTCTATGTTAAAGCAACGGAAAGCTAAACTTTTTAAAGTTTTCTGGTGAACAAAGTGTATTTTAAAATGTTCTTTATTTATTATTGTGAATGTGGTTTTGAAGATATGCAAAAATTGAATATTGAGTATATTGTTTAAATGCTTCAAAAGGAGCCGTTTAAAAACACACACACAAAAGAAAACTTTCAAATGACTATACAAAAGCCAATATTTTCGTTCATTGTTATAAACAGATTCTGACATTTAGTCAATATCGCATTTCATCAAAATATGTATTATTTTTAGAATAAGGATTTGAAAGCATGCTGCTACTTTATTATATATTTTTTTAACATTTGAAAATCTTGTTTACTTGGAATTTTTCTGTCTATAGTTATTTAACATGAATATTTGGTTACATCGTTAAGGTATTACTAGTTTTGAAAAAGGGGGCGTGTCTTTTTTAGTTGACTGATCGATCAGTAGAACCTGTCTCAGTCATATATGATAACGATGATTTAACCTTAACTACTACGATTAAAGACGTGTTTGAAAATTTTTTGGTTGGAATTACATAATATTGTCTGAATTTGTAATCGGGATATGACAACAACAAAAAAATCTAAATTTTGTCAATATCGCCAATATTTGACACAATATATTTATTTAAGTCTACATTTGCTGTTGTAGTTGTTGAGCAGTGAGTGATAAAGCTGTTGCAAGTCCTTTAGTGGGTGTTTCCTCTGATGCCTGACTGTATCAATGTAACTGGTTCATTTATGCTATAATTACACAAAATTGTCTCTGTTGCCGTTTGTTCTACAAACCTGGCATCGTGTCTCTATGCTGTTGTGATCCACCCACGTTTCTTTTTTGTGTGTTGTAACTTTCTCTTCCCTTTGCAAACTCCCGTGTTGAGAAAAAGTTGGTCATCCAATGTAATCCCGTGTTTTAAGTGCATTTTGGTCATTGTTTCACCTTTATTGTTGTATTGTTGTATTCAGGTCAATATTGTTCTGATGTTTTATTTATTAACGCAAAGAAGTCTGTAAAAATGCTGACGATGTCATTGTCTCTTCTTGGGCCAACTGCAGCAGCACATGTTGACTCTGTTCACTTTTATTGTAATCCAGATTAAATGGAGACCGCGTCCAATCGTTCGGCTGTGTCCTGTGGTTCACTCCTGCACCAACAATCATAAACCAGCACACACAACGCAGAAACAAACACACCGGTCACATCATTACAGTCTATTTCAGTCTATTTCCTTACCCTGCATTACAATACCAATTTGGCTGACTTGTAACGTCCTTTTTTCAAACATATATCATAATACGTATCGAAATGAGGAAATTGTATCGAGATAAGCATGTATAGGATATATATTGTATTGTGAGACTCTTGGCAATACCCAGCTCTAGACAAGACACACTTTAAGCAGACATGAGGGAGTTGTGGGACAGAGGCAGACACAGGAAACAGCTCCAGTTGTGGTTTGAACAATGTCTGTCCCTTTCACACTGTGTCTGCGTTCTGCCATTAATTACACAGATTAATGAGAATCGCAGGGCTCAGACCAACAACATCTGAAGAGAATTAGGAAGGCGTGCTTTTGGCTTATGACCTTATCACCCTCTTTTTTGGCTCCTTTTAAAAGCTCCTCACTTTTGTGTTGATCTAAATTATGTAATTTATTCTGGGGCTTTAAAGGAGTTCATTGTTCTCCGTCCTTATCTTAATGAATCTTATTAAATTAAAAACACATGGGCTGCAGAGGAAATCCAGGAGGCAGCACAGGCAGCATTAGCAGTCATTGTTCCTCATTAGGAGCAGATCGTTATCAAGACTTTTACTGTGATTGTTTCCGTTTTAGCAGCAGCACCACTGATGTTTCTCCTGCACCACCCAACCTGCAGCACTGTGAAGTCGGCCGCATCTCTCCAACAATCACACAAATCAAGAACTGTGTCGATCTTTAGAATCTTATATCAGTGTTCATTAAAACAGATATTGTCAGTTTCTGTAAGGTAAACACAGTAGAGCTGCAGTCGACCAAGGAAAAGTTGTTTCTTTCGACCATATATTTGACCAAAACTGAGCCTAAAAAGACAAAAACTTAAATGGAGTTCATGCAGAAACAAAAAGGTATACAAAAAATAAATAAAGCGATGTATTTACAGTATGTGTAAAAAGGCAGATTAGATAAATCATTTGGTCACAACTCTTCAACTACATTCACTCCTTTTTGTTGTTGTTGTTGTTGCAGTTTTATGGGCCCCGTCTATGGAACAGTCTGCCGGAGGACCTCAGGGCCGCAGAGAACATTCAGGTTTTTAAGAGCAGGCTCAAGACCCATCTTTTTAGCTTAGCTTTTGATTAGTATTTATTGTTTAACATGTATTTATTTAGTTATTTATTATATTTATTTATTTATTTATTACTAGTGTTAGATTTTAGTATTGTTTTCTTAAGTTTAGCTCTTGTTTGTATTTACCTTTTTATTTATTTTAATTTTCTTATCACTTTTAGGTTTCCCAGTGTTTCCTCTGAGGAGCCTCTGCACCAGGAGCTGTGGTCGGCTGTGGCTGCTGGGCTCTGGCTCATGGACCCTGGAGGTTTGGTCTTGACCTCATCTCCTCTCTGGGCCCTGGGCTGGTGCCCTGTGGCTGCGGGTGGCTCTGCTCCTGGTGCAGACAGCTCCTCTGATGATGCTTTCTTTGGTCCATCTGTACCCGGCCTAATGTATGTGAATGTATTTTAGTGTTTGGGAGTGTGTGTGTGTGTGGAGGCGTGTGTGTGTTGGGAAGGGGGTGGGGGGTGGGTGTATGGTGGGGAGGAGGGGTAGAGGGTGTGTACATGTATGGGGATTGTCTTGGGGGTGGGGGGTGGCGGCAAGCGGGATTGTTTTAATGCACTGTAAAGCACTTTGTGTTACATTTTATGTATGAAAAGCGCTTTATAAATAAAGTTTGATTTGATTTGATTTGATTTGTTCAATCCATGGAATGTAAAAAAGAATGGGTTGCATAAAATAGTCTTATAAAAATATGGTCGACTAAGATGCCATTGACAGATTAATCAACTAAACAACCAAAAGACTCCAACCTTAAAATACAGGAATAAATTGTGTCCTGACAGTTATTGCTTAAAACATAGTGAACATGAATCATGATTATATCTAAGATTTCACTAAACAATTTTGCTTGTCTTCACCAAATTTGTCAATTTTAATGAGGTTTATAATATTTTTTTTTGTCCAGCAATTATGACACACTTTTACCTAGTGCAGTAATATTTGACTGGTCTTTTTAAAAACAGAATTAAATAATATTTGTACCTTGTTAAATGTCTTGTAAGTCTCTGTTATTATAGTTACATATGTATTTTGAGGTATTTGAAGTGTCGGTTCTCTGTACTGTCTCTACTAGAAACTACGGCAACTGCAAACTTCCTCCCTCGCCTGCTTCCCGACACATTCCCGACCCGAATTTGTCCTGAGAAACCCTGGCTCTATGATTTTTTTAAACTTAACTGTAGGGGGAGCACTACCACCGAAGTCGCTTAGTTCTGCTTTAAGGTCTTGGTCTCATCTCGGACTTGAGTGCATTTGGACTTGGTCTTGTCTTGGTCTGGAGGTTACTTAGTCTTGGTCTTGTCATGGACTCATGGTCTGACATCGAGACCACATTTTATTCTCACCATGTTCGGCTGAACTGGCACAAGAAGTTCATTGTGACATGTCTTAGTTTCAATGTTACTGCACGATAATATAATGTAGACACTGATAAATGTATAAAGTAGTGCTGTCAAACGATTAATTTTTTTAATCAGATTAATCACACTTTGAAATTTTGATTAATCACGATTAATCGCAGTTAATTTTTTTGATTGCAAACTTTCAAAGATATTCTATAAAATACCACAACATTTTGAAAATGACTGTTAGAATGTCTTAACATTCAAATGTTTGTTACTTGAATATGTCAATTATTATTATTTGCATTTGGATCACCTGTGGCCATATGCATAATCATTGATATTTTGCGTATCTGGTCTTTAACAATGTTAGTGGGTCTACATGCTGTGGCTCCATTAAGCAAAAGAGTTGCTTAACTTATCTGTGATGCTTTTGTTAACATTGTCGTGCTCGGCTTGATGTAAGTTAGTCTAGTAGCAGCGCTCTTACAGCCGCTGCCTCACATGTTTGGTTTTAAGGTGGTATTTCAAGCTTGTTGCGCTTCGTTGAAAGGAGAGTTCATCATTGCAATATATGCACACTACCTTCGTTTCATCTAGAGTCCCGTCGGGAGGTTCTGCCGAGTTCCGCTGAGGCGAGCGCACCAGTCGCAGTCTCCCCATTCATGTTTACACCGCGTATGCATTCACTTGAGCTACTACGCAGACCTAATAACAACCTGCGCCGCCGCCTTCCAGGTATCCCTCCGTGCAGTACGCGCTCCCTCCGGGGTGAAGCGCGTACTGAGCGGTCAAATTAAAGAGTGTGAATAATCTGCGATAATTCATGATTAATGTGTTAATTTTTTATGATTAATAGCATGATTAACGCGTTAACTTTGACAGCCCTAGTATTAGTGCTGTAGGTCTTTGGTCGTTTAGTCGATTAATCGGTCGATGGGGCTTTAGTCGACCAAAATTTTTATTAGTCGACCCACCCCCAGCCCGCGCACGTCGTGTCCGAACTCGACCGGAACCCGAGTCAGTCTCTGTATGTCTGAGCCCGAGCCTGAAGCGAGCCCGCCCCGCTCACTCACTGAACTGTGGCGTTTTAATGACAGAAAAAGCTTCTTAGGATGTGTCTCATGTGTTTAATGTAAGAGTGTCTCTCCACTAAAAGCGCTTCCTCCACCGCACACTCCTCTCTCTCTCTCTCTCTCTCTCTTGTTCCTTCTTTTATCCTGCGCCCTTAACGTGCGCACTTTCTCTCTCTTCTTCCTCACCTTTTACTTGATCCGCGGCGATGAAAGAAGTGCCTTCCCCGTCTCTCGTTCTCCTTCCTCTTTTACCTGCTCCGCGCTTATTCACAAGTCTTCTGTCTCTCTCTTCTCACTCCGCGGCAGTGCATCTGACTTCTCACGCCACTCCGCGGCGGTGCATCAGACTTCTCGCGCCGTATAGTTTGCCACTTAAACACTCGCTGTTTGTCACAGCAGTGGTTTTGCGCTGTGTTCTGACGCGGATGTCAATCATCCGCGAAGCGCACGTGTTCAGTGCAGCTCTGCGTCTTGGCCCGAACCCGACCAGGCCCGACAACTACGTGAGAAATGTGGGCCCAGGCTCAGGCTGGGCTGCCTTTTTGATATAAACACACTGTGTCATATTCATTTTCTGTGTAAATTGTTGTTTTTGCATGAACTTCATTGCACTTTTGCCTTTTTGCCAATTTGTGTCAGATAAATTGTCAGATCAAACTATTTTTTTTGTTTGTTTCGGAGCTTTAGCCACGCCCCCTTTTTACTCGACTAATCGGTCGATGAGACATGTTTTTAGTCGACCAAGAATTTCTTTGGTTGACTACAGCCCTACCTAGTATAAAGATGGTGTTGATTTGATCTCGGTTCAGTCGCGACTTTGGTCTTGGGACATTGTGGCCTCCGAATGGTCTTGGTCTCGATTAGTGTGGTCTTGGCTACTATGCTACTGTTACCTAGCAACCAGACTGCAAATATAATTCAAAATCCACATAAAAGAGACATACAAAATGATTTGACAAATGATAATACCTTGTAGCACTTTTATGTTGCTAAATGATTGTTTAAACTCCCAGAAACTTGTGTGTAAACTGTCTTTTTGATGACATGTGGAGAGAATCTTTTGCAAAACTCAAATTACTTCATGTAATCTTCAACTTTTCATTGTCGGTTTCTTCATGAATTGCAACTTAACTTAAATAAAACTATGATAAATAATTACCACAAGGGCTATCACACCAAACTAAGACGAAATTAGAAATATGCAATAATCTGTCATATGGGTTTTAAGTTTAGTTTGTGACAATTACAGTATATTTTATCAACAACAAATGTCATGAGTTCTAAAAGCGTGAGACACAAAATTGGCTCCACAAAAACAAGATGAGGCAAGACTGTGACGTAGTTTACAAAAATCAGTTCCCTCCTCCACTTCTAAGACGAACACAGAGCGAGATTACTTTTCTCTTTTTCTTTCCGACACTAACCTAAGATCTGGAGGAATAAATAACTTTTTGTGGATCATTTTCAAACAAAACAATATGTTCTGTGTTGCCATAAACTGCAGCAGCTGCTCTGAAATACGTAACTCAAAAAAGATTTTATCTCAAGGGACTTTCTGGTAGTGTTGTCACAATACTAAAAACTGGATTACAACACTAAGGCATAGACTTATTTCTCGATATAGAATCTGATAAGGTTTTAGATAATAAATGTATATTTATTTATTAAAGCAGACATAAGTAACATTTTTTTACCATGTTCTTTGTAAGTCCCTGTGATGGTTACATGTCATTTTGGGGCATCCTCACTGTCAGTTGTCTACTGGTGGAAATCCCACACTTGCAATTTCTGAATCCCGACCCGACACCAGCTCTCCGGAGACATTTTGACTATTTTATTTAACTCTGTAAAATGTGTTTGGGTGTGTTTTTGCAGCTGTATTTCAAAACTAAAGATACACAAAAACAAAAACAAAAAAATGCGAGTTTTTACTTTTGATTTGATAGTGCATTTATACAAAAGAGCTGTAGGGGAGCACTACTGAAGTTGCTATTTAACATTGTTTTTTTTTCTTCTGAGGGATAATGTTTTTAGGGTCTTTGAGGGCATTGATCACTGGGCCAAAAGTGCTTATCGTGCATCTTATTTAGGGTTGTACAAAATATTCCCAACATTAGACTTGTTTAACATTGTTAGCCTATTAGATTTTTGTGGAAAAATAAAATATGTACAAAAGACACTGAGATTTTGAAGTAAAGCTACAACAAGACTAAGCAAAAATCAAATGAGTAAATAAGAACAAATATATTTTCTAATGTCTGGAAGATGGGTTGTGGGTCAGATTTAATTGGTTGGAGGTCCTGATCTGACCCCCGGGCCCCATGTTTAATACCTCTGTTCTACACATGTGTGCATACTCTTGTGAGATTTCCCATCCTTATTAATCATGTAGCATTGGCTGAGCCTTTGTAAAGCTGTGACTAGACTTCATGTAGGTGGAGAGTGTCGTACCTGTGCACTCGTGCTGCAGACCTTTGCCGTAATAACCTTTCTCACAGATGCAGGCGTATTGTCCCGTGTGGGAGCCACACTTACAGCTGGCCATCACATCACAGCAGTCTCTCCCTGCTTCACACAGAGACGAGCACTGCAACAGGTCCTCCTGGATGTAACTGCCCATGGAGAGGTCCACCAGATCTGAAAGAAACATAAACGATGAAGAATCGAATCTAACTGAAAGGTTTTTTTAACATACATGTGATAAACCCCCAAAAACCAAAATATACATTATAGATTTAGCATTAGACTTGAATTATAACAAGACTAGACAGTATAAAACATTTTAGCATCGATGTTCCCTGAATCTATTACCTGCAGCTGCTTTATGTTTTATTACATCATTACAGTTTTGATTAGACTAAGTATGGAAACTCTCCTGTAAAAGTGGAAAACTGGCTTAAACAGTGTAGTTGCAAACATAACAGAAAAGCCCATGTAAAAGTAGCTTGTCAAATTAATCTAAAAACAAACTACAAACTATGAGCAGGTCAAGGCCTTCTTTGAAAAATATTGCTTTGGGTCAAAATATGACGACAGGAGCAGAAACTTCAAAGAGAAGCTGTGCGATTACAAAGTTTATCAAAACTGAACTTTCTGTTGGGATAGGGATATCACGTTAAGTTGGTATTCATGTATTTTCAGAGCTTATCTGCACCATCCTTCTTAATGTACCTTCATGCAGAGCGTGACGAGCCAGGGCCTCAAACTCCTCAAAGTTGTGCACAAAGTAGCAGTGCTGGTCTTTTGGATTTGATGCCATGTCGTGGAGTTCACGGATGTTTCCTTGCCAAATTCCCAAAGTGAAGATCTCGACGCCTCGTTCTCTCAGAGCGGCTGCCACAGGTCGAGGATCTCCGCCGTTGGAGTAACCGTCAGTGATCAAGAAGATGGCTTTGCTGGCATTAGCTCGGGAGTGACGTAGGATTTGCTGTATGGAGAAAAAATTTTTTTTAGAAAATATATTCAGCTACATCATGTGGGTCTCTTTACTAATTTTAGAAACTTACAAACTTTCTGGTGGATTGGCTCAGGTTAGCATAAGCGGACATGAAAATTTCACTATCTTATCTTTGGTTTCAAATGTGGTGGAGGATTTGATGGTAAAATTCCAAACCTGAATAAACATGGCTTGGTCAAACCTCAGCCTAATGCAGTGTTTGAAATATTCACTGCACTGACCTGAACTGGCTCTGACAGATGAATTCTCACTATGTTTGTAAGTTCACAAATTCTTGAGAATGTATCTTCTTTAAACCAGCCGCCGAAGAACCAATCACAGTGCATCATTGTCCAAAACCCAAACCAAAACAAACTTGGTGTTGACGAATGCACTTTGTTCTATTTTCTAAGAATTCTAGTCTTTTTTATCTTTTGAAAAACAGAAAACCTTTGTGCATTTGTGAAAGGAATGATCAGTAGTTTTCTGTGAACTTGTGCTATGGCCTTCGGCTTTCAGAGCATCATTTCAACTTAATAATGTGCAGAACTCAATACAAAGAACAACAACATCCATACTGCAGTTTTGCCAACAAAACTAGATATTTATGTGATTATTTCAAGTGAAGAAGCATTTTTTATTTGTTATTTTGCTAATTTAAAATTAGAAAATGTTTGTCCATCTCTACTGTATGTTTAGCTAAACAATACTTTTTTTTTTATGATTGTCCCATTGGCAAATCTTATTTTAAGGCACCACAACAATGCTCAAAATAAAATAATTGCTATTTATGAACTCGTGACCTATTTTAAGACCATTTTAGCCACTTTTTTGTCAGTGTTTGATGAAAAAACTTTGTCAGTAAATACAGACCACACCTCCAAAACGTCCTCGAGCAACAATACTTTGCCTGGATACAAATTTGGAAAAAGATCTTGTAGTCACGTGACTTTTGCGTTCTAAACAACTAACTGAATAATCAAAAGAATAATTGTCCAAGTACTTGATCAGCAAACAAGCCCTAGTTTCAAGTAATTTCTACGTTCTGCACGAGACCTAACTGCTCAAAATAAAATTGATGCTTTGACGACAAATTGGGACTGACACGTGCACACAAACAATAGAGAATCTCCTCTAAAAATATTGGTGCCAATTAGGGATGGGACGATATACGATAATATCGCTAATCGTGATTAATAAAGAGCCGCAATTAAATAATCATGGCAATTTTTCATAATCGTGATAATCGTACGTGACGATAATCGCACTTATAGCAGCAGGTATGCGCCTGTGGCCTCATAAGATCATTAAAATCTGACTGAACCCAGTAAGAAGCTGTATTATGGTTAAACAACGACAAGGTTTATGTGGGAAAGTTAATTAATGACTCTGAAACAAAGTTAGTAGATTTTTGCTCAACATTGTAAACATTTGTTCACTTTGACTCATTATTGATTGTACTTAGACCAAAATACAATAAGTAGTTGTTCAAACACATACAGACTGTGCAGTAATAAATATTTCAGTGATTTTGAATCTGTGCACTTTTACGTTTAGTAAATTATCGTGATAATATTGTTAATCGCGATTATATTGGTCAAAATAATCGTGAGTGCAAATTTTAATATCGTCCCATGCCTAGTGACAATATTTTTCATATTGTCAAAAATGTGTAAATATAGGTAAGTGCCGATACTTATACCGATATATCACTCATCCCTAGTTTTAAAATTCTGCAAATGACTAAAAGATATATAGGTAAATAAATAAAATAACTATAATCAATAAATAACTATAATCTAGCAAGTCTTAACTGTTTCCTCCTAAATTCAAAAGCAAAATATCATAATAGGCACATGCAGAACATTACGATATTGTGGCATCAGTGTGAATTACGTGTGTAGAGCTACAAGTAACACCACTAAACACAAATATTTTTCCTCATCGCCGTGTCTGCCAATACAAAGTTATTTCCAGGTTTAGTGACACTGAACAACGTCACAGAAGACCACTAAAAACAGCCCTCAATTCTAGGGTTCCTCCAAACCCTGCATCAGCGCGAGGGCACAAGTGGCGAGATGGTGAGGAGAAAACGCTACGATTGTAATTATTTCTCCTTCAGTCTGCGCAGCTGAAACCACCGGCAAACACAGCCCACAGTCCACCCCTGAGACCTGCTCCAGCTCCAAAAACTAACTTTAGCTGCGTTTACAATCCACCACATGCAATTAGACAAAACAAAAGTCTTACAGGCAAATCTTTAGTTTCTTGAGAGCATCTGGGAATAAAAAAAAGCATATAAAACAAGACCTAAAATCATAAATTGTAGAAGGAAAAAGAAAGAATGAAATGATGGGAAAACACCTGTGCGCAAACAGATTGTGGCCATTTTTTTTACATTCACAATCCAATATTTAAAAAAATGGTTGTATCTGTTCACCAAGAGTTTAGGAAGAAAAAAAACTTGAAGCTGAAATAGACAAGGGATGCAGTGCAAAGGGAGAAAAGGGGTTTAAGTAGAGAACCTGAAGTGAACATTTTAGGACTTTATTTGGTGACTCGCTATGACATAATTCAGACAATATTAAGTCAAATCTAGCTTTTTCAGTTCCAATACTGATTTTGATAATTTGACTCTATGTATCAACCTAAAGTAACAACTGAAAAAAGCTTCTTTTTTGTCTTGAAACACATATACCACATTAAAAAATTATGGCACAGTGTTACGTGTAGCTGTTTACAACTTTATGTGAGTATAATTTCAAATGAAAATTAAACATTTGAGGTCATATCAGTTAATAACCAAGTCTTATTGTAAAGACACAACCAGAATATTGGCTGAACCGATATCATGGTAACCACGTGGATTCTTGCTAAACTTGAGAAAAATCCATCTGGCCCCCCTCCAGCCGATTGGAGAACGAGTGTTTTAACAAGCCCAATCACATTGCAGCATGGCAGGTTGGCAGTTCCTGTGGATGTGTTTCTGCTGCTATTGAGTCTGTTTAAGCAGAAATTAGAGATCAACCGATATGGGTTTTTCTTGGGCCGATACCTATGCCGATTTTTATGCATTTTGTCAGCTGATGCCGATATCAATGACCGATTTCCTGAGGCCGATTTTCTTATTTTAATTTTTAAAAGATATAGCTGAGATGAGATAGTCTATCCAAAAAAGAAAAAGTTCAACCTAAATTATTATTTTGTATCACTGTTTAGTGAATACATTGTGTTTAAGCACCATACAGAACATTTTAAAGAGTAATTCAAGAAAATGCTCCTTTTTAAAACACACTAAAATGGACAAATATAAAACAAATTGTATGATTTCTCTCCAAAACTAACTTGGAGCTCAGCTGATCACTGTGAGTGCAGCTCTACCGTGCAGACGACTGTTTAAACAACTGCCGGATGAAATATCTGACAAAAAAAAAAAAATTATATAATCCAAATATCGGCCCCAAAATACTGACCGGTCGATATATCGGTCTATCTCTAGCAGAAATAAAAAGTATTTCTTCTATGAAAAAAGAGCAGAGAGAGGTGTCCATGATGTGTGACACTGGTTGTTCTACTTATTAGATACAGAATTATGGCTTGCTTCAGTGATTGGTTAAGCACAAACTAATCTAAAGTACACACTAGTTGACAAGTCACCCAATCAACTCAACTCAAATCCATCTGCCGTGAGTATGAGGATAATCACGAAGCAAATTTGATGTGTGTCAAATATAAGTTGAGATTTAAAATGTGCAATGTCCAGAAAATTAATAAAGTTCAGAAATATCACCTTTATTCCCAAATTACAATATAACTTTTTTCAATAATCAAGTTTTTGTAGCATAAATTAGCAAAAACAATATACCCGATACTTATTTGTTGAGTATCTGCAAAACAAGATTCACAATACGATCCAAAATTGTATAATACTGCCCACTCCTGCCTATAGCTGGATTGAATAGCTTTTGGTGCTGTAGCCTTTTGAACTAAACCTAAATTACTAATAGATTTGTGATTAAGACATATATAATCCATTCTAATTATCCTGATTTCAGCTAATTTAATTTATGAGCCTAAGAGTTTGTGGGTACCCTGGAGAAACCCTGTGTTCTAGCTGTCTAATGGACTTACAGCAGTTCTGGCAGCGGTAATTGCAAAAGTGGTGGAGCGAGAAGCAAAGAGGAGAGAAGATTGCACCGCTGTGGTCTGGGTCAATGCAGCCGCCGTCAGCTGTCAGAGTCAAGCACAGAGACCCTCCCTCCATCTCCACCACCACCTGTCAGAGCACGGATACGTCCACAACTTCAACATAAGCAGATATAACAGGCACAAAAACACAACCAGGAACGAGTCATGTTTTGTGGCGTGGCTTGTCGTGGGTGAAATGTTTCTGCTGTGTTACCTGGATGGAACAAGATCTCGTGCCACAAGTGACGTAGTAGCTTCGAAAAGCAGTGCTACAATGCCAGCAAAACATAAAAATGAAAATTATACAGTCTGTCAAAATCTGATTTTATCATAGTCACAGCTGAATCTTAATGGAGGTAGAAATAGAACAATATGAGTGATTATCTTATCTCCCTATCACCCAGCTCTAATGCAACATATATAGAATTTTTTTGTGTCAACAATAACATTATAATGTAAAAATATTTCTATTTTAGCTCTGTAATTAGGGGTGTAACGGTATGCATGGTCGTAGTGAATTGTTTCAGTACAGCACGTTTGATTCAGTGCCATTTTTCAATGCCATTTTTATGTAAATAAATGTGATTTTGCGCGACCAAGGCGAAACTATTGTTCACACGCGTTATATTTCTACACGGACACTATTAAGCAATGCATTAGCTTATATTTTGCTGTTTTAAAAACTTCTTTCTTGGGCTATTATTCATCTGCGCTAATTACTTGATGTTGCGTGATATTTCTAATGGATTTACAAGACGCATGTAAACACTTCAGAATCATCGCGGGGAAAGGACAAACTTTTGGACTCACCGCTGTCGCCGCGTCACATTCACCTGCAGCACACGCAGTCACAGCCACACAGCTTTCCGTGAGTAAAATCCTGCACAAACACTGCTCCTTGTGAAAAAAGTCTATTGCCACATACACATGTCCGCTCGATAAATGTGCGTGGATCAAACAACTGTCTCAAAGCCTCCAAAAACTTAACCTGCTTGCATACATGTCATGTGTCACTGTTCATTTAGGCAACATTAGTTGAATCATGCACTGAGCAAATACAAGAACAAAATGTACAGATTTAGGAGGATAATTTTATAAATAAATAAATACAAGCTCAATCTAAATAAAGATTTTGTTTCTTTGAGATATTCCTGCTGCAGGGCATCAGCGTTTATTTGTTATTAACAGAATAGTGTTCCTTTTACAGTGAAATTTACAAATATTTTTTTTAAATAAAACCAGATCTGAAAGTGTACCGAAAAATACCGAACCGACAACTTTCAAAACTGAAAACCGAATTTTTAGCGTACCGTTACACCCCTATCTGTAATGTACTATAAGATTGTATTGTTTGTACTTTTGTAGTCAAATAAAGATGGACGTCAGTATGGCTATACAACTGCTGGCCTGGAAGAGATCAATCCAGCAAAATGAACTATATAAAAAAAAAATATTGCAATATAAATTCTGCTGGTCTTGCAAACAAGTGCAGTGTTTGAAAAGAGTTTCTCATTTCTCATCAATTTACAAAGTTATTGTTTGTATTTCTCAGTTTTTAAGTCCATCGACTATAAAGTCCTAAAATATCATCATTCACCCATGCTTTAAGTTCAAGCCTGAAGCGGTTCAGTTTCCCATGAGTCATTGGGTGGTCCAGGTGACAGTGAAGATGTCACGAGACAAAACAGTCAAACTCTGCCACTAATGATGCCCTTCTGAAGAATCTTTGTATTTCTGACGACATAAAAGTGACCGCGTGTGTCACAGCGTGGGAAGAGTCTGCTCTTTACAGTCACTACAGAAAGTGATTGTATGATTTAAGACTGAGGTTTAGAGACGAAACTAGACATTATTTTAGACATTGACTAATTTGTGAGAGGTTCTGTAGATTTTGGTTTTCAAAACACATTTAGAATATAAAAAAATAATAATTTACAAATTGTTAAGAGCTTCTAAATAGGGAGTATTTGTCACACAAATATTTACTAGTAGTCTGTTTTATCATATTTCGTTCCACACAGCACTCGGCAGCACACTTCCGGTCAGCTTCTTTCTCATACATTTCATTGAATTAAACAGACCTGCTGCAAAATAATATTTCAGGTAGGTTAATTTTTCTATTGCTATGGTCATGTACACCAAATAAACAATGCACTTTTTCTCTGGATCGCTTGAAAACAGCCGTCAAAGTATTTAATCGTTTGCCGGTCGGATTGCTGCGATTGGACAGAGGTTTGCTACATTAGTCACAAACAAACATCAAATGTTGTAATGATCACACACAGAGCCTATATACACATGCTATAAAGGGATTATCGCAAGCCATAAAATTTCTCAATGGTTTGTAGGGGTGTACATCCCAGCACAATGTTTGTTTTTAATGTATAAGCGTGTGGAAGTGTGAAAGGGGAATCCAGCCATGTAAATGTGATTATGCTGCAAGCCAGTTTCCTCACGGGGATGAAATAAAGCTATCTATCTATCTTATCGGTCAATGTCACTTTCTGCTTTACTGCGCATGCTCCATGCAGAAAGAGCCACTGCCCATCAGGTTGGCTTGGGAAACTTCTTTGATTAAAACAATGAAACGGAATGAGCGCTAACTGTTAGGGTATGAACCGGTCTGACAGATGTCTGGCTCCTGAAGCTTGAGTCAGTGTTTTTCTCACTGTTTTTTCACCTGAATGTAACTTTTAAGGGTCGGAGGGGCGAAACTCATTCACAAATGTTGATTTAGCAGCATAACTTTTGTTTTTGCACACTATAAACTCTTGTAGTTAGCTGACAATGGTGCTGGCTCAACTTGTTTCCACGGCTTGTGTCTCTGAGGAGCGGTTCTTTCTGCATACCGGGTGCACATGCATCGCCCGTGTTGATAAACAAATAATCCCTCTATACCTTGTTTGAAAATTTAGGACCTGTCATTGTATCTATTTGATAGAGGAGCTCAAATGTTAGCTACCTTCTTCTTCCTGAAGCACAATTTGAACATCGATTTTGATTAATTATAGATGTGATTAATTCGGGACGCACTGAACTGGGATTAGAATTTCACCACAGACTCTTAATTTTTTACTGAACTGGATAGTTGTCTTTAATTGTACTTATTTACAGGCTGATGCTGGTCCACAACTTCTCACAATGTTTAAAAATCTCATCACATAAATTAGTTAACTTGTTACTTGTATAATACATAACAGTTACATGCCACTAAAAGACACAATTTCTTAAGCTTTGAGAAGAAAAAAAAGTTATTTCAGTCAATACACTGGTATCGGTCGATATCGGGTAACGGCAGATACTTAATGCCAAAGACTCTAAATGAGTATCGGAACAGAAAAAGATCTCAGTGATTAATACAGCAACCTGAATCCTTGGTGCCTTATATCAAAGTGAAGCCGCAAGTAGTTACAAGAAGGTTTTCAGCATGTTTTTGCCGTGACAGCGCATAAACTAATGTTCAACAATTGCTTTGCTCTATCGTAATGTTGGACGTCGTCTCTAAGTTACTTGGCATTCACAAACAGACATTTGTGAGATTAGACTTCAAACGCTCGCACCTCATTGCATTTGGCAGGACAGACGCAGAAACCTTTCCACACCTTGAGGGAACGAAGATGTTGCCAAAGCAGTCCAGCTGTTAATCAAAGAACTATTTATAAATGCGTGGCAGCTATGCTAAATGCTAATTAGCCCTGCCATAGAACCATGACCACTTTGAAAGGCATTGTTCTTTTATTCTTGCAAATTTTTTTCTCGTTTTCTTATCACAAACTGGAAAAACAACCTCATTATTCATGGACATAGCTTAGAAACTTTTGCTTGGAAGTGCAAAAAAAAACTTGGAACTTGACTTGGAGTAGGAGCTTGAGGCGACTTGATGCTTCTCAAAAAAATATATGGTGTAATTTTGCTTGAACAAACTAGAATACATGTCCCACCTCACTTCTTACTTTGCCACCAGAAATTTGGGTCCCACTTAAGCCTTAATGAACTTTATTAAAGCACCTATTAATAAACAAATTATCGATTAATGGATGAAAAAGTTTATAGGCGCTTGGTCAATTAGGATTTAGGGTTGAGGGGCAGGGACTTTACTCAAATAAATTGGCATTTGTGAATTAATTTGATTTGAACTTGTACAAATGCGAGCTGTATTTGGTAATTCAACATAAATACTTGACAAACTGGACTTGTCTCTCTTTCACTTGAGACTTGACTTGTATTTGTCTCTCTTTGTCTTGGGACTTGACTTGGACTTGTCTGTCTTTGACTTGGGACTTGACTTGGACTTGTCTCTCTTTGACTTGGACTTGACTTGGACTTGTCTCTCTTTGACTTGGGACTTGACTTGGACTTGTCTCTCTTTGTCTTGAGACTTGACTTGGACTTGTCTCTCTCCGACTTGGGACTTGACTTGGACTTGTCTCTCTTTGTCTTGAGACTTGACTTGGACTTGTCTCTCTTTGTCTTGAGACTTGACTTGGACTTGTCTCTCTCCGACTTGGGACTTGACTTGGACTTGTCCTCTTTTTGTCTTGAGACTTGACTTGGACTTGTCTCTCTTTGACTTGGACTTGTCTCTCTTTGACTTGGACTTGACTTGGACTTGTCTCTCTCTGACTTGGACTTGACTTGGACTTTCTCTTTGACTTGGACTTGTCTCTCTTTGACTTGGGACTTGACTTGGACTTGTCTCTCTCTGACTTGGGACTTGACTTGGACTTGTCTCTCTCTGACTTGGGACTTGACTTGGACTTGTCTCTCTTTGTCTTGGGACTCGACTTGGACTTGTCTCTCTTTGTCTTGAGACTTGACTTGGACTTGTCTCTCTTTGACTTGGACTTGACTTGGACTTGTCTCTCTTTGACTTGGGACTTTACTTGGACTTGTTCTCTTTGTCTTGGACTTGACTTGGACTTGTCTTCTTACTTGAGACTTGACTTGGACTTGTCTCTCTTTGTCTTGGACTTGACTTGGACTTGTCTTCTTTTTGGACTTGCTTACTTGTCTTTTTGTCTTGGACTTGACTTGGACTTGTCTCTCTTTGACTTGAGACTTGACTTGGACTTGTCTCTTTTGTCTTGGACTTGACTTGGACTTGTCTCTCTTTGTCTTGGGACTTGACTTGGACTTGTCTCTCTTTGACTTTAGACTTGACTTGGACTTATCTCTCTTTGTCTTGGACTTGACTTGGACTTGTCTCTCTTTGTCTTGGACTTGACTTGACTTGTCTTTCTTTAACTTAAGACTTGACTTGGACTTGTCTCTCTCTGACTTGGACTTGACTTGGACTTGTCTCTCTTTGTCTTGGACTCACTTGGACTTGTCTCTCTTTGACTTGGGACTCGACTTGGACTTGTCTCTCTTCGTCAGGACTTGACTTGGACTTGTCTCTCTTTGACTTCAGATGTGGCTTAAAATACAAAAAGTTTAACAAAAATATATAGGCTTAGAATAACTTACTCCCAATAGTTCTTGCTTATTTAAATGTATTCAATAATATTTTTCAAGAGTGTGCCAAAGTCTACCTGAAACCATTAGTTTTAATTTGTGGGTGCTAAAATTTGAAAACCGTCCAAATGCAACACACAGCTCCATTCTTCAAGTTTACATAATAAATTAGGCTACGAGTAAAATAAAGCTTCATTTATCATAGATTTTGCTCTGCAGATCAGATAAAAAGACCACTCACTTGCTTGGCTGGCTTAATAAACCATAAAAACAATATATAAGATTTACAATGAATTGTAGTTGCCAATAACCCTTCATTGTTTGTTTTGAAAGCGAGTCAGTTTATGTTAGAAATTGTATTTTATTAAAAGTTCCACAGAAACAGAAGCAGTCCTGCATAAAGTCCTTCATTTCACAGCAGAAACAGCTAAAGATAGGCCTATTTTTGTAGATAAGCTGTTGGTGTTTTCATAAGACTCTATAGGGTTTATTTTGTATTGAGCTGGGCAACATATCACATTGTAGATGATATTGTAAATGTTGTTTTGAAAATATGCTAACGTTAAATGTCGCGTACATTGTGAAAAAGGGTACACAAAGGGCAAATTAACTACACACGTGGACAAAATTGTTAGTTGCCCTTTGTTAATGAAATTAAAACTCACAATAGTCACTGAAATCACTGGAATTTGTAAAAATGCACGTTGACAAGCCACAAAGCTAAGAGAACGTCCTTTAGACTGATGAGACAAAACTGAAGCTTTCTTGTGTTCTGGGGCTTTTCTGCTGCATCTAGCACAGGGCGTCTTAAATCTGTGAAAGTACAATTAAATCTCAAGACTATCAAGCCATTTTGGAGAGAAGTGTGCTGCCTAGTGTCAGAAAGCTTGGTGTCAGTCGCAGGTCATGGGTCTTCCAACAGGATAACAACCCAAACACACAGTCAAAAACACCAAAGAATGACTAAAAGAAAAGCATATTCTGAAGTGGCCTTCTATGAGCCTATCTCAATCTCATTGAAAACAGTGGAAGAAGCTGAAACATGCATCTGGTGAAGACACACACAAAACCTCACACAACTGGAGCAGTTTGCTCACTAGGAATGGACCAAAACAATTGTGACAGGTGTCGCATATAGTTATAAAATTGTTTGATTGCAGTGATTACCACAAAGGTGTGCAACAGAATATTAAGTTATGGAGACTATTACGTAATTTCTGCCTATTAAGCGCACTGAATATAGCCGCACTCACTAGATTTAAGTAAGAAAAATAAAAGTACATATATAGCGCACTTGTTAATAGTAAGTCGATGAAATCTATCATTTTGCTACATTGCCTTATAAGCCGCATAGTTCAAAGCTCATGAAAAAATAGGCTTATAATCCGAAGTACGTACTTTTGTCCAGGTATGTAACATTAGTTTTGCTTAAACAATTTTGTTTATTGTTCCTATAGGTTTTCGTGTCCTTTGAGCATCGCCCAAAAGCAGTGCAATGCTCAGGAACACATCTCTACATCCTCTGGCAAGGCACCACTACTGGAAGATTTTAGTGGGGGAGTAGAGTGGGTTGGTGGGGAAACTCGGGGGAAACCAGAGGAAACCCACAGAGACACGTGGAAAAACATGCAAACTCCAAAGAAAAAACACAGAAAGTCCAGCTCACAAGTTGAACCTTTGACTTTCTTGCTGTCCAACCATAACTACTGTGTTCATGCGATATAGATTTACAGCACAGTGCTAGGTATTATTCGTATCTATCTATCTGACACAATATATTTCCCTATTCTACATTTGCTGCTGTAGTTGTTATCGTTATCAATGACATATAAGATGGCCCTGCTCAACCAGAAAGTGCAATTGTTGTTTGACTGCAAAGTGTCGTCTAATCTGCCCCATTCCCTGGAGCAAACGCAAAAAGAAATCCTTGCTACAAAACAAAGAACTTATTCAACAACTAAACTCCACCAAAAACCAGTGCAGTAATAGCTCAGTGCGCAATTTGAGCTAAAATGTCAGACATACTGTATTCACCAAAAATACCAGCCAGGTTACGAAAGTGTTGCAATATAAATCCAATTATTCGCCAAAGTATCCCGTTTCTTCCACGTACTACAGTATGTCTGGGTTACGTAACATCTGAGGCAGCGTTGAATCATGACATCAGCGTTTGACAGACTAAGACTCAAGATCTGGGTGAAAATAAACAAAAGGCAGCAGTGTGGTGAGGCGCGCCGACTCCAGACTGACGATTTTAAAAGTGCTTATACGCTGGGAACACTTCGGGGACTGTCATTGGCTTAAGTCGCTGATGAAAGTCTATCCCATATCTTCCGAGCTTAGGCTAGACCACAGACAGACTCTCTTTGTTGATTCTTAATAGCTGCATTGCTCCATTCTTTCCTTTGCTGCAGGAGTTAATTTACCCTGGCACTAGCTTCAGATGGAGTTTTCCCCCTAGTAAAACTGGGAATTCAAAACCTCAATGGAAACGCTTCAACTTATTGATTCTCCCGGTAAGATAAATCACCTTAGAGCTTTGTGGGAGTTTTGCGCAACATGGGAGGCTATTATTGAAGAACAAGATGACAGATATAAAGGAGTTATTGCTTTGAGATTGTGCAGACTCAGTTCCCATGGTTTTCTACTGAAACGGGGATGTTTTAATAAATCACGACACATTTGGCACGAGAAGTCAAGCGCTATCTCTGAAAGCTGGGTAATTTTGCAGCTATGCAGTTGCTTTGGAAACAAATGCTCTGAGCTCATGTTTAGGGTCTGGCACAAGAATTAGGCCTTTTATAATGAACTGCTAATGTAAACTATAACATAAGATGCGTTCGACTGGTTCTGTTTGGAGCGGAGTCTTTTTTCCACTGTGATAAGTCAAGTATTACCTATTATAGACTGGAGATGATCATGAACTAGTCTCAGATGAACTGAGTTCTTTTTTTTTTTTTTTTTTTTTTTTTTTTTTTTTTTTTTTTTTTTTTTTTTTCTTATTTGATCCTACCAACAAGTATATGTTTTGGTCTTGTTTTTAATGTTAGCAACACTATTATAGATAATGTTATATATTTCAGTATGGCATACTGTTACTGAAAATAATAATACATAAAAAAAAAAAAAAAAAAAAAAAAAAAAAAAAAACAAATCTGTATATAAATCAGAAAAATACACGATTTTTTTCTTTTTATCATTGATATAATGCAAAAAACAAAAAAAAAAAAAAAAAAAAAAAAAAAAAAAAAAAAAAAAAAAAAAAAAAAAAAAAAAAAAAAAAAAAAAACAATCAATACCAAGCAAATTACAAAATCATATGTCTTATATAAGAAAATCCATAAAATAAGAAGGTGCGAAGTCACCTCTCTGTGATCAAAGACCAGAAGCCCATGTATGTAGTCACCTCTCACACGTGGCTGTGCTGACAAACATTTATTCCCAGACTATTGGTAAGGTTAAGGCTGGGATAAGCACGGGTTAAAATAGATCATTTGATTAAAGTGCTGCATTTATCATATACTTTTAAGGGGAAAACACAAATTAACTAATTTACTAATAAATGTTTACAACTTTGTGAATTGTAGACAGCTGTCAAAATATGTCCAGTCATTACAGAGACGTGCTTCTGGCCTGTTGCGAGAGGTAGACCGGACAAAATAAAAAGTCTGCAGCCAGACGCTTCTAAAAAAAATTGGCGATAAATTCACCCTAATTTATTTAAGCTTTAGAGTAGAATAGAAATACTAAAAACTATCAAATCGAAACAAGTATTAACTTATTAATAAAATACATTAAAACTATAATTCAGAACAAGTTTAATTTGTTAGTAAATATTGATATGTGCTTTATCTGCTCACATAGCACAGTGGTTCCCAAACTTTACAGACCGGGACCCACAAAATATTGATGTAACCAACTCAAGACCCCCACAGCAGAATAAAATGGATGTCTTTAAAAATTTCAAGTTAAAAAAACATTCAAATTGGCAAAAATGCATTTATTTTTGTAGAATTATTGCTTCATGTGCCAATTTCCAATCAAACATGATGTTAAAGTTATAAAACCAAGTAATAATTGTAAAATTATATCTTGAAATCATCTCAAGACCCCCAGATTATGCTTTGCGACCCCGGGGAGAAACATTATATCAACACATGGTCAAGTTTTTGACCATGTATGTTTTATATCAAAATAATACTTTTTGTATAAAAAAATGTCAACATTGCATATATTAAACATACAAATCTAGAATTTAAATGTTTAATTTTCAACACAAAGAAATTCACAGTAGGGATTTTAGATATCTGGCTGAATAAACTGACTTAAAATCATACATGTCAACAAATCCTTGTCCAGTCCAAGTTAGTAAAGCTGCAGTGCACAAGCTACTTTAGGGGCTGAGCTTGTTGCACCTGTGGAAGGAAAATGTCTGGAGTAACGGCCTTTGAGTCACAAAGTTCCATATAATCTGAAGTGGCCTATATGTCGAGAGCGTAAACTGACCAGAAAAACTAAATCTGTAGCGTCTCGCCTTAAACGAACAGATTTACAGACTTTTACACAAATAAGTCCACTGACTGCCCACGAAAGAAAACATGAGTACGAAGCTTTGGCACTTTCAAATCTAACCTCAACATTGCAAGTGGCTTACTAATAGACCTACAGGCCGTGAAAACATGTTATTTAGTCTGCCACTGCTGGAACGTAGGAATAATTTTGGTTTCTTTAGGTGCCAGTCCATGTCCCTGCTGCTACTCGGCTCTGTCAGGAAGCCAAGGTAAATAATTGTGCTAGAATAATTTGTATAATTTGTTGTTTAATCCGAACTGTGGGGTTTTTTAAGAGTGTAATTCATAGTTAAGATAATTACCATCCTATTAACCAAATGACTAGGTTTCAAACATCATGGTGGTCTAACGGAAACATGATTTTCCAGTGATTTCACACAGTTTTATAATAATGCTTCTTAGCGACTGAAACACTGAAGATGCTGACATGAGAGTGTAAAAGTCTTGGATCTAGCGCTAGATATAAATTACAAGTAAAGACTTCTGTGTCAGCACTAGCCGTCAGTCATTGAAGTTTCCTATAAGGACATAAGTGAGTTTAAAACAGGGCTATTCAACTTGTTTGAGTTTTCAAAGGCCAATGGATTCTGAGTACAACATGTCACCACTTTCAACAGCTAAAGTCCCAACATGATCTGGTTCAACAAAATACCTACTTCTATAATAGGTTCAAGGCTTTACCAGCAATGCAAAACTGTTCGTCTATTACTAGAGCTAAACAGGACAAGATAAACCGGGTCTGAACCAGGACTAACCCAGAATCAAATCAGGTCAACTATATCCATAGATCATCCATACAAACACTGTAAAAAGTCATCAGGCCAATAAGTTAAATAACTTTGTGTTGATGTATTTGATAATGTGAGTTAAAGAGAAGAGAAAGGGAGGAAGAGAGAAGAGGAAGAGAGAGGAGAGAGAGAGAGAGAAGAGAGAGGGGAGGAGGAGGAGAGAGAGGAGAGAAACAGAGAAAAGAGAGAGGGGAGAGGAGAGAGAGACAAAGAAAGAGGGAAGAGAGCTAGAGAGAGGGGAAAGAGAAAAAGGAGAGAAAGAAACAGAGTGAGAGAGTGTGAGAGAGAGAGAAAGAGAGGGAGAAAAGAGAAGGAGAGTGAGGGAGAAAGGGTCAAAGAAAGAGAGAAGAGAGAGGGGGAGGAGAGGAGAGAGAGGGGGTAGAGCAAAAGAGAGGGGAGATTGAGAGAGAGGAAGAGGAGAGAGAAAAGAGAGACAGAGAAAAGAGAGAGAGAAAGAGAAGGAGAAAGGAGAGAGAGACAAAGAAATCAAGAGATAGAACAAGAGAAGGGGGGAGAAAAGGAGAGAGGGAGAGACAGAGTGTGAGAGAGAAAAGAGAGAAGGAGAGGGAGAGTGAGGGAGAAAGGAGAGAGGGTCAAAGAAAGAGAGAAGAGAGGGGAGGAAAGAGAGAGGGGGGGCAGACAGAGAAAAGAGGGGAGAAAGAAAGAGAGGAAGAAAGGAGAGAGACAAAGAAAGAGAGAGATAGAGCAAGAGAAAGGGGAGACAGAGAGAGGGGGAGAGAGAAAGAAAGAGAGAGCAAAAGAGAGGAGAGAGAGAGGATAACAGACAGACTCATACATGACTTTATTTAACATAAAACTGACAGAAATTGTACTTACATTTTAAGTCTAACTGCCCTATACTTTTACAGTGATGTGTTAACATAATATCCAAGGTTGAGTCACAGAACTCAGTCTGAGCAGAGAGACCCAGACTTCTCTTTTAACACACACTTTCTGCAGAGATCCCGAGGCATTCCCAGGCCACAAAGAGAGAGAGCCTAACCAGAGAGGTATGCAAGGGGCATCTTGACATGGAAGAGCAGCAGTTATACTTCCAACCACTCAGCGGAGGAAATCATTTCAGCCTCATGTATCTGTGATCTTGTCCTAGTCATTACTCAAAACTCAGAATCATAAACCAGTAAGCCGTGAACCTGGCCTTTTTGTTCAGCTCCCTCTTCATCATCATAACTATCCGATACAGTGACCGCATCA
This sequence comes from Mugilogobius chulae, assembly GCA_038363315.1. Classification (NCBI taxonomy): domain Eukaryota; kingdom Metazoa; phylum Chordata; class Actinopteri; order Gobiiformes; family Gobiidae; genus Mugilogobius; species Mugilogobius chulae. The sequence goes on from CM076404.1 coordinate 34,938,376, forward strand.
CTGCTGATCCACCTGTCAATCCTTTCCACTTTGTGAACATGATCACAAGATAATCCTACAAAGAATCCTTGTTTGATCATCAAAACAAATAAATCTGCACATACCAGCGATGAGATTCTGTGGTCCCCAAACTGAACACCCTCTTGCCCAAAGAAATTCTGCTTTTGTTTTTGTGAATTTGAAATACAATCCAGCTAAAACTTGAAACATTAGCCTTGAGAACTGATATCTGCCTGCATTATTTCAAGATGATATAGAATTCAGTCTGTAATTTTCGAATTTACTGAAGCTTTTCAAGTTTAAAGGTATCATGCACAGCTAATTCAGACTTCAAGCTTTCTGTTTCAATCATTGGCTATTACTGTATCTTGTGCTTGAGATATTTAGCAGCTTTACATGTTTTAAATCTACCTGCTACTACGAGGGCAAAAGGGTGACTTGACTTTTATAAACGCTTAAGTAGATGGCACAACACAAAGCTAATGGGTGGGAAATTCAAAGTATAAAAAGAAATTGTTAACAGGCAAATGTGGTTTATTATTGTAGTCTGGGTCAGGAGACATAAAAATGTGCAGACATTGTGGCTGTGACACCGGCCTCAGTCACCTCATTTTCATTGACTAATTCCCAAATGCAGGACAGTCTGGGTTTGGCAGCAGCAGCAGCTCGGTTCTGACCATGAAAGCACTGCCCCGGGCCAAGTAGGACACTGTGTCGCAAAACCAAAATAGTAAACCCTGTAGACACCGCTCAATGTCAGGGGAGCTCCTCGGAAGTGTGTGAGCGGCTAACATGTCAAAGAGCAAAAAGATCAGCTAACACATTTAAACTGAGGAAGTGAAACAGGCTGAGTGATTACATATAAGCTCAATACAGAATAGAAGAATCTTACAATAAGCTGACAACACTAGCTTGGTGTGTATCTAAATTTACGTGACCCTCTGTCAGCGGCTCCTCATCGATCTGACACGAGGGCAAAAGGGCAATCAACACATGGAAATGGTCTAAAGACAGTGGGCCTCATTCATGAATATTCTTAGAAAAATGTCTGTCACTTCCACTTTAGGAAGACTCTGAGAGAAAACTGCTCCAGATCCACAACGTCCAGCTATGAACAGCATGTCGCTCATTTATGTGCTGGTTTAAAAGTGAATACACTCAGTGGGTGTTTTTATCGCGTTTGGAAGTGATTTAAGTGGAAGAGGGGAAAAGAGCGCATTGAGACAGTGTTCTGGTCCTGGAGTGGGGTCCAGTGGATGACGGGTAGGGGGGATCGTATGGTTAGAGTTATAACTGTGGCCCACACAGAGGAAAGTGAACTGACTATTCAAGCAAACTTTGCCTGAACCCTTTATCATTCACTTAAATGATCAGCCTATGGTGTTGATTTTTTTTAGACAAATACTATCTAAAATTAAGTGGATTTAGAGGTTTTGCTACAATAATATTATTCTATAAAGCAGATTTCCTTTCTTACGAGTGCTGCTGCTGACTTTTACTCCAGCTCATGCCTCCCATACACTAACTGCGAGGCAAGTCCAGTTTGAGACGTGTGTATGTTTTTTGGGAAGTGGTTTGTTCACCAGTTCCAGTCCACTGCGATCCGTAATTGCCCAAAGCCGTGCAAATTCACGTGGATTCCTGTGAGAATGATCATATTATGACTTGAAAGTCGCATCAGTCACCACTGGGAAAATAGACTCAACTCTAAGACGTGCGCTCATACTGCTCTGAGGGAGTACATTGGCTTTAAGCACTTTCTAAGTCTTGCAGGACAACGAGCTGCGTGTTCATTCAATCCGCTTTCCATCTGCGTTCCATTGAATATGACAGAGGTGGGTTCACTGGTCGCAGGCGGCCGTTTTGTGCTCATTAATACTGAACACACAGGTTTTTCTTTGAGTGCAACCTCGCGCTGAGCTGTGCTGTGATTAGCTGTCTGTAAGCAGCACACACATACGAGTCACACAACCTACGAATCACCCACGATCGCAAAATACACTTTGAGGCCTCATGCATTTAAATCCCCACAAGAAACTGTCAGAAAAACATATATTATCACTTACTTCTACTGTAGAGTGCACCAACAATGTCCCAGAGACAAAGTTAGGATTTAGCATTTGTAAACTTAGGAACTAACTTTATGAATGCCAAAAATGTTTGTATCAAGACCTTAAGCAACAATTTCTTCATTAAAATGTGCCATGAATGAGGTCCATTGGTCGTTTTATCTGACAACTTTGACCAAAAACCTGACTGACAATACAAGATTCTTATCAATAATCAATTAAGCTGGTAAAACTGGGCTGCTGTCTTTGTGTGTCTTTTCTCATCACTCACAAATGTAGAAATAAAAGCAAATGATGAAATAATTTGCAAAGCCTTGGGGTCTACAGAGGTCGGAAAGTAGTCCCCCATATTTCTGGAAAATCTTCAGTATCCATTTCCCAAAAACACAAACGAGAGAACAGAGGGGAAAAGCAGGCTGCTGTTCACTAACATGTCAAGACAATTACGCTCCATCAGACGAGGGTAAGAATAACAACCGAATCACTCAAATATATTTAAAACTTGACAGATGATTTGTTTTGCAAGAGGATTTCAGAGGAGGCCAGAGAATGCGTTTTGGGGTTTTCTTAACAAAGGTTGGAAGGCGGCCGTGAATATTTCCCCAGACCCAAGAGATCGGATGAGCAAACCCAAGCGCTAATGTAGCTCTTCCTCCAACCCTCAAAACAATTACCGCAGCAGACGCACTCACGGAAATCCAGACAGAAACTATGCCTCTGAACTCAACCTTATGGGGTATAGCCACAAAAGAACTCTGCTTTGCACAAAAAAATCTGGGTGATACGGCAAAAGTATAATCACAATTTTCTTAGAGCCAGATCATTTTATGCTGTCGTTTTTCCTATTGCCTTTAAATAAATCAAATCAAGTCTTACTTCTCTTGCCTGGGTCTTATTTATTGGGTTTTATTTATATCAAAGATACACACTCACTTCACATTAAATTGTTTTTTTTTTTCGTTCATTGATTTTGCATACACCCACAATGTTTTTCAGTTCCACCTGAAATTGTTTTCTAAATACTCAATCCAAGTTCGGATCGGTGCATCACTACTCATTAATGACTGAAACATGGATTTGTAGCAAATTTTTATGTTGAAATGTGGTGTTTAATATCAAAAATGTTTATAAAATATACCTAAATCATTAACACACTAATTAGGGCTTAAATTACGTCAATAGGTTGTGTTCACTTTGTAGAATTTGATGACCCATTCACTTTTTGTATTACAATTAATTTTAGCTACTTGATCCTAATCTCTATTAAATATTGTTGGCCTACAGTGGATAATGTGATGTCATGTGAATGAAACCTTTTGCAATTATGTGAAATCAAATGTGAAAACTGCCAAATATGACTTTTGTGCCCTTAGTTGAAAGCTTACAACATCACTTTTTCAAATTTTGAATTTTAATTAGCTTTTTTGATAGAGTTTTTCTATGTGCGATATAGTCGATAAAAAAAATTGTGATATCTTGAAAACAACATTCACCATATTATCTAAAATTTGATATACTGTACAACTCAAGTTCTAATTAATTTAGCGTTTTGTTGAAGGGCTGTGGTCACTTGTTTTGGGCTTTTTTTCTAAAGATTGGTCGGTTGTTTCTCTCTGAAAATCTGGCAACACTGGTCAGTCTTTGACGGCTGGATTTAGCGGCTGGATGTCCCTTTTCGACTTTCAGTGGGTGTGACTGATAGATTAATTATATTAATTATCAGGGACACGCATTGTCTCTCATATGAAAACCAACATGGCTGCTTACGACGAAAAAAACATCCATGACAATCTTGTTTAGCTGCAGTCTGAACTTTTTCCTGTTGGTTTGACATAATATCGTCAGAATATTGTAACTGCCAAAAGTTATTGAAGAAAGAGAGTAATGTAGTGTTTAGTGTCAGTTTAAGTTGAACTGACGATTGCTGAGACGGAAAACTGTTTACTTATAACTTTATCCCTGATAATCAAAGGATAAACCCGATCATCTTCTAAAAATTTCAACCAAACCAAAGGAACAGCATGTCATGTCTTTAAAAATCTGTTTTGACATTCTTTTCCAACATAACATCTCGTCTGAGTGTCTTGTGTGAGGTAAAAACTGCTCGAGTTCATCTCCATGGGCCTAATATAAGCAGCTTACACAAGCTCCATTTAATCTAATAGACAGTGTTTTGAAAAACAATACCACATATTTGACTGATACGTCAAAGTCTGACACAAATGTTCCCCTGCCTGGGCAGAGGTCTGTCTGCTCTGAGTGATGGAGGTAAATGGAGGGAATAGGAAAAAGTGCAGACCTGCTGGAATGAGAGAGACCACACAAACCAGTCGCCCTGAGCCGCTGTGGTCTGGCAGAGCTGAATAATGGAGCTCATCTTTTAGAGACAAGTGCTCTGCTACAGCGCTTAACATCGGGCTCCCTGTGGTTTTGCACGTGAACCACAGCAACTAATAAACTCACACAACTTTGGGAATTCCCTAAACATAGAGTAAATACAATAATAACAACTTTGCTTCGAGTTTAAAATAATTGCGAGGTCCACACACATGCACAGACACAATCCACAGCCATAACAAAAACGCTCACCGACGACAGGACTGCTCTTTTGTTCCTCGCCGAGCACCTGACGCGGCTGCACAGCATTGGCCTTTTATTGAATATGACATCTTTTTCCACCAATTTTCCTGACATTCTGCGTTCTTGTGTCCTTTCACACAGAGCGGGAATGCAAACGTCTGGTTGAGCTATGCAGACAGTCTGACTGGAGCGAGCTGCCAGCACACAGTCACTTCTGGGTCTGGCTCAGGGCAGACTAACGACAGCAGACTCAGGTGAACTGTCACTTAGATTAATAGATCTTCATGGGCTGGTTGTACAAATACTGCTAATTGTTGAAGCATTTAATAGTTAGTGTTACGTTCATGTGGAAAAGGCAATAAGTCTCAGATCGACAGAATTGCAAGCAAGCAGTGGAATTATTAAAACATCTCGGAAGCCTTGAGACATTTGGCAAAGCAAGTAGAAAATAAATGGAAACTTAATATAAAAGCAGAAACAATGAATGAGAGAAATGTGAGCTACAGTCGTACAATAGATACTCTGTGACAGTCTATGATTTTGGCAGAGCGACGACGACTCTTGTCTTTGAAGTGCATCAGCTGTTGACTTGGTTTTTGAGACTAAACTAAAGTCTGCAGCGTTTACGTTTGTGCTGAACGAGGCAGACACAGACAGAGGCGCTGTCTGCTGGAGGAGAGCCCTGTCCCTACATGCACGGCTGGTGGAAAAATGTTTCTCTTAATGGATCCCAGCTTTCTGCAGAACTTTTGACGCACCAGCCACAGCCAAGAGAATTAAAATATGCCTAACATCATTAAGACAATTAGCAGTTCTCCCCCTGGGCAGTTTCACAGACTGATCTTACTGATAAAATACAGAACATATACTATAACACAAAACTGAATCCTGTAAAGTTTTCTTATAAAAAAAATACCTTTGTTTCATTCACAGTTAATGGCTAGTGCTTTATTAGTCTGCCTACATTTCCAAAGCTAAATTGTACTGTTCAACAGCACACTAAAATCATATTCAAATTGGTTAAATATATTAACATATTACAGCTTATGGTTCAGAACAGTGTTTTCTCCAGGATTATATTGAGACTACAGTGGCACAAGAGATCTATATTTCATATGTTTGTGACAAAGCTGCTCTGTTGATTTGTTTCAATACTATAAATACTTTTGATAGGTTTATTGGTTTAGCAGAGCTGCTTGGGTCACATGCACACTCCTGAAACAACGTAGGCCTACATATTACAGATTTATAATTATTGGTATTAATTCAGACTTTCAATGCCTTTTAAAGTAGTTAAACTGCTAAAAATCTTAGACTAATATTTTAGGACATTGATAATGGGTGTTTCAGGAGCAGGTCCTTCTCACCAGCAAACCACGCCTCGCTCGCCTCCTTGGCCACACCTCCAATTACCCAGAAGCCTCTACTTATACCGTCCTGTCCTAACTAGAGAGCGACCGATATAGGGTTTTTTTGGGCTGATATCAATGCCAATGTTTTTAAAATGTTGTCAGCCGATGCTGATATCAATAACCGATTTTCAAAGCTGATTTCTGAAGCCAATTTTATTATTTTAGTTTTTAAAAGACATAACTGAGATTAGATAGTCTATCCAAAAAAGAAAATGTTCAATCTAAACTATTATTTAGTCTTGTTTAATGAATACAACGTTTATGCACATTACAGAACATTTTAAAGAGTGCTCCTTTTCAAAACACCGCAAAATGGACATACAAAACAAACTGTATAATTTCTCTCTAAAACTAACTTGGAGCTCAGCTGATCACTGTGAGTGCAACTCTACTATGCAGACGACTGTTCAAACAACCGCCTGATCAATAATCAGCCAAAATAAGGTCGATATTTTGGCTAAGTCATCTTTTCATCCATCCATCCATCATCAATAAATGTCTTAATTGCATTATTTTGTTGTGGTGTGGAAATTTAAGTTCTTGAATTAAAAGAAATCCTTTGATGAGCAGGGAGGTGGGCACTGTTAGCTCGGTGGGCCACCCTGCTTGTAGAATGTTTGGGGTAACACAGCAGCACAGTGGAATACCGCTCTTGCCTCACAGCAAGAAGGTTGCGAATTCTATGTGGAGTTTGCACTCCCGTTTTCCCCACCAATTACTAACATACAGGTTAAGGCTTAGTGGTGGTCAGATTTTTGTGAAAAGCGTTATACAATTAAAGTTTTTATACTTACTGCTAAAGATACACAAATAAACACTAAAAAAGAAATTTAGCAAATCATGTTTTACTTTTGAATTGATGGAGCACTACCTCTGAGTTTGCTTAGTTCTGCTTTAAAAGGTAGTCAGCCCAAAAAAGGAAGAGATTTGTCTTCCTTAGATTTTGTCCGCCATCTTAGATTAAAAATAAAAAGACTTCCAAAAAAACAAAACACATATTTATTAGGACATTCACTTGGATTCTGCCTGTACTTTTTACTTTATGACAAGTTCCTGGTGAAACAGCCAAAACTCAACAAATGCCAAAGTCTTATTCAGGCCTAGGCTTGAAACACCACTTTACTGCAACATTTAGGCCAGGGGTGGGCAATTCTTTTTCCGAGAGGGCCATATTTGAATCCAGACAGGTTCCAAAGGTCATTAGTGTTACAAATTCTCTGTACTGCAGCTAATTCCTGAAAAACATTGCCTATTTAATCCACAATTCAGTTTATTTGTTGTGACATTTATTAAGAGCACAAGCGCAGACAGATCTGATTTAGACAAAACTACCAAGTGAGGTTCATTAAAGCTAGACGTTTTAGGAAAAATAGGCCTTCCAGACTTTGCCATGAGCTCTTTGGGAGGTGAACGGATGATTAACAACAACTAAAATGTTTTAAACTCAGCAGTCTCGGAGACAGTTGCATCATAGTTCAGTCAGTGCGCAGTGACAAGCGGATGTGCGGGCTTTCCATCACTGTTAGCAGACCACACTTTTATGTAGCTAATGGAAACAGACAATAAACACTCTCTTTTTCTTTTTCCAGTAAGATTCAGACAGAAGATTAACAAAAAACTACCAGAGATGATGGTGATAAATCACAGATGGCCTGTTTTTTTTTTCCTGTTTTACACTGCTTCCTCGATCATGCAAAAACACGCAGTAAATGTCAGACCAAATCCGTCAGGTGAGGCAGACATTCGAGGGATGTGGTCGACCTTCTGCAGCTCAGTTTGGTATCTGCTAGTCTCATTTATCTTTCCAAAGACTGTGCACCACGTAGCCCTGCGATTACTCATGTGCTGCCTGGACCGGACTGTAGACTCGAACAAACGCCATGTGTTAAAGGGGTCACACTGTATTACGTAAAATCTACTTTCCTTTTGGCTTGATTTATGAATGTTTGAGTAATTTTATATTGTCCTGCAGCTGATGCAGGCCTGCTTTCATCTACCACTTTTCCCCACCTACTTGTCTGTAAACCTGGAAGTTCTGAGGAAAAAATTATCACTATTATTTTTCCATATTTTTGATTGAATTTAAATAAAAATGGTTTTTCTAGAACTACACAGACATCTAACACAGAAACATTTCCTCTTTTATGATTTTTGCTCCACATGTTTTTACTGACAAAGCACAAATGATTGACGCCATTTAGGGCTGTTTTATGACCTAGTAAAGAATAGTTGATATCTCAAAAACAAAAGCAGCACAAACGAAACTTTTTGCTGCACAAAAGAAGTACAAACAATTGACATAGTTTCTGTGCAGACATAGTTTGATGAGGGGCAACTTCATGGAGGTTAAATGATCAGTTCCGAAGGGCAGAAGTGAGGTGGTTGCCACTAGATCTGGGTATTGCCAAGAGACTTCCGATACAATACGTATCGAGATCAGAGATTACGTTAGTCGGCACCTGCCAAAATGTTTTACTCACGTGTGAATACTGTGGCTTAATACGCCAAGTGAAGAGAATTTCTGCATGCAGTGAAAGTTTGTCGCTTATGCAGTGCAGCAGTGGAGAAAAAAGAGAGAAAATAGAGAGGCAAACGCGGGAAGGCGCATCTCTCTTGAAGATTTGCATATCAGCGTCAGCGAAACAGACGAGTTGCTGCTGGAGATATACTACAATACTTTACACGTCAAGCCCATTAGAATGTGCCTTTTCTGTCACTAAAACCTCGCGCTTTAAAAGTGGGATGCGCGGTCCTGATGCGCTCCAGGGCTTTCGTCTCAGACACATGGTTGACGCTGGCGATTAATCGAATTAATTCGATTAATTCGGAACTTTGAAAATCGACGATGTGAAAAATAGCCAAATCGTAAAATCAAGCTCAGTCCGCTGTGATTCAGCTGCGCGCCCTGGACACCTTCAGCGGCTTTGTAGAGCTCTCCCTCTCAACTCTCTCAAAGAACAGACGAACAGAAACCTTGTGCCCGTTTAGCGGACCTTTTAATCACTTAATAACAGCCACGAGTAACCTTCCGGAGGTGGTGTATATAGCTAAATCTCTATAAGTTACGAGGTAACGTTAGTTGTTTCTCCGCGGGTGATCCCGGCCGCTTTCAGCGTAGACTCGCGGTAAATTTCTAGAAAAGTCCCGCGGTAAATCTAGCGTCTTTTTGATTTGTCTTTGCTGTTCCACGAGCTGCTACGTCTGCTTTTGTAAGGTTTTCTCTGATAAAGTTAAAAGCAGTCAACAGCGTCTCTCTCCTCCTCTCCTCTCACCAAAAAGCAGCAGCCAGCAGGCCCCGCCCCTTTCCCCTCCGTGTGTGAGTAACCATGGCGACCAGTTTGAGTGACAGGAGTGAGTAATGAACACTCGCAAACTTAAAACTTTTAGATATGAAACAACAAAATCATAATGATGATCTTAACAGGGCCTAATAGATGCAAATGCTAATAACAATATGAATAAGATGCAGCTGCAAACACTTATTATTAGTTTTAATATGACTTAAAACAAGTTAATCTCATTGGCTCATTCTTTATAGATGCTTTAAAATATTATGAGCTCATAATAAAAATCATCAATGACGTTGAATAAAATCGATTAAAATCTAAATCGTCCAAAGTGGTCCAAAAAATCGAGATTTAATTTTTTGGCCATATCGCCCAGCCCTAGCTTCGTCCCGGGCTCCTGCCTCAAACACATGAGGATCACACAGACTTCGCTCTGATTCAGTCTGCAGATGGGCGCGAATCAATGCTCGTTTCATCATTATGATAAGTAAAAAGTTAAAGACACTTCATTAACAATGACCAATTTTAGCTTTAAAATAGAGACTGTAAGGCAGGCGAAAGCACGTACTGCCAATATTCATGTGCTGTTTGCATAAGGCAATAATATGACCGGTTGTTTCCTATCTGACCGGAATTTCCAGACCCTTGACCAGCATAAAAAAAAGTCTAGCGTAATCTCTGATCCCGATACAGGAGTCATGATGCGATACATATCCCGATACACATATATATATTTTACTGACCAAAATGCGGAAAATGTAAAAAAAACTATAGAAAGGCATTGTATATTATCTGTAAAAATGTTTTGAGTACATGACTTCTTAAAATCAATGTTAAGAATGTAACATTGTTTTTTTTTTGTTTGATGCAAGTGTCTAATAGATAAGTCGCTTTCAGCTCAACAACTTCAGCCTTAAAGCAGCAGTCCAGGGTCAGAAGAGCAAAAAAGTTTAATACGTATCCCAAGACGCCTCCCTGTTTCGGTACGCGTATTGCCAAAAAGTTTGTCACGATTTTTTGCGATATCAATACAGTACAGCCCTAGTTGCCACAGTAATGAGTTTATTTCTGTTGCTAAACTGGCCTAAGATGTTATATTTTTTATCTCAAACCCCTTTCCAAAACTTACCCATTCCTGTAATTTTAGCCATCGTTTCTTCAGACCCGACCTTCTAGCATTAACCCAAAATTCTCTGATGACTTTTCACAAAAACACTGTCACTAAGCAGACCTGGTAACTAAGGACAGTGTCTTCAGTTGATGCGTCCCGTGAATCACTTGTTGAATCAGCCCAAACATTCTGAGTGTTTCTGGAGAAAGATAAGGCAGCAGGCTCCCCTAAAAACCCTTTTCTTGGTATTGTTGTGGTTTTTAATGGCTGGAGAGCGGCCAGCAGGCTCCTTATCAGCACTTAACTAAACAGGCTGCGTGGAGAACCTGTCCTGAGGGCCAAATTTCCAACACTAAGCTGCTGTCCAGAACCATTACCTCCAAAACAACCAGACTAGACAAACTACAGCTGAACTTAAAATACTTTCACTAACTTTTACATCTTAATTAAAGGGGAGTTAAAAATTATTCATTTATCGTCATGACTTACAGTGTGAAATAATCGAATGCAGGACTACATAAGTGACACTCTGAGGGTTTTTACAGCTGGACTTGACAAATGAACAGAGCCATATGTCCAGGATGTGTTTAAGTCTGACTGAGAGTTTAGTGTCGTCAGTTCAGATCAATCAGCCATGAAAATCATACTGGCCTCTTGCTGCACCATTTAACGTCAGACTGAAATCCTCTTGAGATGTGTGGAGATGCATGTACTGTAAACAATGAGATTCTTACTGTGTCGCCAAGATGATTCAAATTAAATATAGATGGATGGATGTAGCATATATATCGCAAACTTCTTGGTCAATTAAAGCGAAAAAAAAGACCTGTCCTGGTTGACCAAAAAGGGGGCATTGCAGAAAAATTATAATAAGTGTCTTTTTGATCTGATCATGTATCCGCAGAAAATGTATGTTTCGTTATTAAATCTTCAACTCACTTAGTTTTGTCGATATCATTATAAAATAATTTGTCGGCTAAGCCAGTGATTACTAACCTTTTTTGAGTCACGGCACACTACTCAGAAATGGCCAGATAAAACATTTTAGAAAAACAGAATTAGCCGTTTTTAATGTCAGAAATATTGCCCATTACACTTTAACTTGTTCTTGTAAAGGATGATTGACTGTCTTGTTTTCATCTTTGTGAAAAATGTATTCAGGACACTATTTTTTCAATCACATCTATGAATTTTAATAAAGTGAACTATCTCAAACTGATGCATTTTTCTGTTCACACATGTCAGTATTTCAAGACACATTGTTCCCCGGCACACTGGTTGAGCCACCATTGACAGATTATTCAATTGACTAAAAGACAAGCTCGATTATTTGCACTGCCAATTTGTAGTTTATACAGCTTCACAGGTAGTTTGTATTTTATCCTAAATTTTTATTATAATAATGATGATTGATTGATTTACATAGCACATTTACACACAAAGCAGCCCCTCCTCCCCACTCAGTGACAGCAGCAGCCCTGGGGCAGCTCAGCAGAGGCAATTCACCTAAACACCTGGCGCCTCAACCTCCGACCACCACCAAGCGTTCCCTAACATGCATGTTATTGGTTGGTGGGGAAACTGGAGTACCCGGAGGAGACCACCCAGACACAGAGAGGAACATACAAACTCCACACATAAAGGCCCAGGTCGTGCGTGAGTCAAACCTGTGACCTTCTTGCTGTGAGGCTAGAATGCTATCAGCTCTGCCACCGTGCAAATATAGATCATAGCCTGTATTTGTATTTTATTATCATTCAATGTCCTATGTTGCATCTTATCACCAAAGCAAGATTGAGAATTTTGAGTACTGACTACACTATGGCAGTAAAATATATTTTTTCTGATTTTAGCGATTGCTGCATTTTTACCATCTCAGCAAAATATTCAGCATAACAGTAGCTTCTTAATACTTACAGGGTACATGCTTATTAGTTTGAGTTCATACAGTAAGTCTACATTGTCAATTCTTCCAAACATGTTTCAAATTGAACTCTGGTCTGATTTGTAGAGTTGACACCAAAGTCACTTTTTTCCAAGTCTCAGGTCTTTAACCTCAAGTCGGAGTTAAGTCCTAAGTCATTGTCTCACAAGTCCAAGTCGAGTCCAAATCCTCTGCTTTTGGTTTCAAGTCTTTTTAGAAGAAGCATCAAGTCATCTAAAGTCACAAAGCTCCATTTCTAAGTCCCGTGTCAAACAGAGTCTAAATCATGTGCAAACTCAGAGCCCCACAAGTTCAAGTCAAGTCCAAGTCCTCTGCCTTTAGATTCATGTCTTTTCAAGTCTTTGTATTAAAATACCAATCGTTGTACATCTTGCATTTTCACAACTTCATTGATTTTTTTTTTATTATTATACCTTTTACAGGACATTTCTGGTCACAAAAATTAAATGAGGAGGGCAGTTTATTTTTTGAGAAGCATAAAGTCGTCTCAAGTCACAGAGCTCCAAGTCCAAGTCCGATCATAAGCCTCTGACCTTCAATTCCAAGTTAAGTCCCAAGTCTTACTCCAGTTTATCAAGTCAAGTTTCAAATCATCAAAATAGTAACTCAAGTCTGACTTAAATCCAAGTCCACAACTTTGTCAAGCTGTAATTGACCAAAGAAATTCTTGGTCGACTAAAGACATGTCCCATCAACTAAAAAGGGGGCGTGGCAAAAGTTTTTGATCTTAGCATTTTCAGTCTTTTTGAACACAATGCAGTTGTTCAAGCAAAACAACATATCGTACAGAAAATAAAGCAAACAACACTATATTTAAGACTAAAACAGCAGATTTACAATGATTTGGTCCCAAATCTTTGGCTAATTCCATTCTTTTATTTTTGTTGCTGTTCCTTATCATTTGGTTTTGACAAAAATTAACATCCGTATCCTGATGAGACGATATATCAGTGCAACAGAAATGTCTTTATAACTTATTATTGAAGGTCTGTCAGAAAAATGTATAGCTTAAATTAGTCACAACAGTTACCAGCTTCACGTTTTAAATGTTGATTTTGTTTAATCTTTTTGTGTCTTTTCATGCTATAAACAACAATATATGTTAGTAGTCAGTTTTTGCAAACCTAGTCGACGAAAAAGGAAAGATTAGTACATCAACTGATTAATCAACCAAACAACTAAAGAACTACAGGTCGACACCTTTGCTCATTTGTAAGACACAATCACAAATCCAATCACGACAATTTGCAATTTGATATTTTTAGGATTGACAGTGTGACTCACGGCTGCTCGTTGGAAGGCTCCTTTGGTGAAGGTGCCTCCTCCTCTGTAGTTGATGGCCGGTATCTCCTGGTTGAAAAGCGAACACTTGTGCTGGTTTGGTTTTGGGTTGGAGATGTGATCGATCCTGGCCACGACGTGAGTTTTGGACGAGAAGGTGACCAGTGCGACCCTTGTGTTCTCCGGAGACACGGGGAAATCCGACAGCATCTTTCTGACAAATCTGAGCTCGCTGAGGAAGTTAGTGGCTCCGACGCTTGACGACTCATCTACAAGAAACACAAGATCCAGACACAGGCTTTTCTCACGGAGCTCTCGCAAGTTCTTCTTAAACGTCTGCCCGAGTCTCTCCACTTTACGCTCGGCGCTTTCTGACAGGTTTCCAGCAGGCGTCACGGGGGTTAACGATGACATGTGCCTTGACCTGCCCTGGGGCTGGGACTGCTGCGGACCCGCTGACGTCCGTACATCCAACATGCAAAGAAGCAGAAACAAGTAAGTCCATGACAGTGTCCAGAAGTACCTTTGAAAAAACATAGCGTTATAGTTATTTTAAGAGCAGGACAATCAACGCTGTTAGGACAGTGCAAAACGCAGAAGCTCAAAGTGTCCTCTCACTATGACAGTGTCCAAGAACATAGCAGACAGATCTGATTGCAGTTCTTCAAAAGCATTGCTGTAGTGAAGGTGGAGATTGGCTCTTCTTTAAAATTTCAGTCCATTTGCTTGGCTTAAGTTGCTCCACAGCTAAAATAAATACTCCTACTTCCAACGCATGTGTCAGTCCATCCAAAAAGATATGTTTAACAGCTTCTTCCTTGGGTCTCTTCACTGTGTTTAAGACTGTTACTGCTGTAAGTCTGAAAAGGTCTCGGGTGTTATGTTCTCTGTCTCCAACTGTGCACCTCTGTGGTTGTCACTCAGTCTTACATTCAGTGCATTTGATCAAAAAGCTCGTTCCCATTCAGTCCTGTTGAGATCTGCACAGCTGCTGGGTCCCTCTCTGTAGCTTCTGTCTGCGTGCGCGGCCGGCCGAGCTCTGAAAACCTGCTCCCCTCTGCTCCCCAAATCATTAAAAACAGCGGAGGAGGAGAGAGAGAGAGAGAGGGGGCAAGTTAAAAGGGAAAAGGGGGCCGTCGCGTCGCAGTGAAGTCATTCTGCCTTCTCCTCCCCCTCTGCCCAACCTCTGCAGCAATTATCAGGATTCTTTATCCCTGAAGTGCAGCGATGTGGATGGCAAGTTTCAACTTAGACCAGATGTGCTGCCTTTGGATTTATTAAACCAACTTCAGGCATTTAAACAAATCCATGCTTTTCAGTGTTACTTGCACTAATGACTGATAAGCTTCTACATTATATACTTCTATTTACTTACAGTCAGAGATGGGTAGAGCAGCTAAAAAAACAAAAACAGAAATTAACAGTAAGAGTAAAAAAGCATTTGTTGCAACAAGTACTCAACTTTCTGAACATAACATCAGATAATATGAAGTGTTTTTTTTTTAATACTTAACTAATAAATCCTGGGAGACGGGAGAGAGGTGAAGCCTATTGTACATATTTTCAGAGGCAGGGGAGACTAGAGCACCTGGACTAAACCTACACAGACACAGGGAGAACATGCAAACTTCATGGAGAAAGTTTCGAGCCGCCTGGGGATTGAACTCAGGACCTACTTACTGAGGCCTTAAAGAGTGTTTCAAGAAACATAAATGTTCATGTAAAAACATACAACAGTGTGAACTAAAATGTTTACTCAAGTAAAATACTGTTACTGACTCAAGTTGGAGTAAAATTAAGAGAAAGAAAAATACTATGAAAAAAAGACGTTTGTCCTAAAGTTACCCCTTGTAGGGCTGGGCTATGAGTTTAAAAATCAAGAGATTGAGATTCAGTCATGTCAAATCATCAATTATTCGACTTGTGGTTTTGAATTGAAAGATTGATAGCCAATCTTTTATTGCGACTTGGAGCAGAAGTCAAACAGGGCAGTATAAAGATGTATAGCACCGTCTTTTTGTAAAATGTAGTTTTTGTTTTGATGTTTAAAATTTTGGGTGAAATTTTATCTGTTACATTTATGTTTATTAAATCGAATTGAAAATCGAGATAGTTCAATATGTGAGAAATAATCATGATTATATTTTTCCACAGATTGCCCGGCTCTATACTTATAATAATTCACCAAACGTAACTAGAGATAGATCGATATATCTGCCGGACGATATTTTGGGTCCGATATTTAGGGGCCAATATTTCGATTTTTTTTGTATATTGGCCTCAGTTTTGGCCGATATCTGATCAGACAGTTGTTTGGGCTTTTCCTCTGTGGTAAAGCTGCACTTACAGTGATCAGCTGAGTCTGAGTTGGTTTGGAGAGAAACGATAAGACTTCTTTTATCTCTCTCTATTCTGCAGTTTTGATTTTATCAATAACATGTCTTACGTACATGTATCGTGGTGAATAATAGCTTAGGTTGAAGTTTTTTCCTCAGCTATGCTTTTAAAACTAAAATACCTCGGTCTTGAAAATCAGTCATTGATGTTGGCATCGGCTGCCAAAATTTTGAAATATCGGCATCGGCCAAAGATAAAACATATCTGTTGATCTCTAAATGTAACTGTACAGTACAGTATTTCTGTACTGTCATAAAATAAAAAAATAAAAAGTATTTTGGCTTGCATTATTACATGAACATGAATTGGGTATTGTTAAAAATGTACTGATTTCACGTCTCTAGTCACAGCTTGTTGTCCTTTTACCTGGAGTGTTCGAGGTGTCAGGCTGTGTATAGATTTGGAATAAAAAAACACAAACTTTTTATCAATTTCTCTTTTATGTCATTTTTTTTTTAAAGTTTAGTCAAAAAAGGTCAACGAATGTAAAAAGCGTCATTGATGAGATGACAATGAGACAAGAAAAGCGTATTAAACAGTGGGGAAATCATGAATGTGCATGACTGATGCGTGGAGATCAGATTTAGGAAGCGCTGTGTTCGCTGTGGAAAAGCACTTTATCAAATCCAAACTCAATACTTCCCTCTTTCCGCTGCTCTCTCCTCTGTTTGTCCTGTTTAAGTAATAAAATATAGCGTGGATAAATTGCTCTCTGGAAGTGTCTATTTCCTTCAGCACCACGGGGATTTGCACAGTTAGAATTCAGTGTATTCTCTAATTATTAAGGCTTCTCTTCTTCCTCTTTCCCTCCAACGAGATGTTTTTCTTCCTGATAATATCTGTAACTCAAGCATAGTCGGGCGTTTCTGAGGGACACAGCACCTAATAAACAAGAAGAGCTTCTATTTAGACTGAGATTGGGCCTTTGCTTAACCGTGAATGTCCAAACGAGATTCAAATACTTATTTATTTAAATCAGCTCATGCCAGACACGTGACCCATATGCCACCAGTGTTATGGATCAGTTTGGGATGATATGTAAGTTAAATAAAGCTAATATTCGGCTATGTATACAATATAGAAATGCCTATATCAAAAGAATTCATCAATCCAGTTACATCGATGAGCCAGAGTGTGCGTGAACTGGTTTTAAATGGGACGAAGTGAAAAGAACGCACTGCTCCGGGTTGACATGATGACCCATTTGCACAACTTCCTACAGAGCAACGTATGCATTGACAACTAGACCAAAGTTGCACTTGATGACATCCAATGCAAACAAGTTACATTTATCTTCACATCTGCTTCATATGTTCCAAAATGTCAGAGTAATCCCTCATTTGTGGTCAATAGTATAAAGGCTTCAAAGTCATTTTCAATCTGAATTGATTCAGGTCAAGGCCGTACTAATCAAGACCAAGACCTTTCCGAGACCACAGAGTTCCAAGAACACTGAGAGCCGAAATTGAGACAAAACCGAGACTTCAATAGGTCAAGACTGAGACGAGGCCAAGACCATCTTTGTCATTTATACAATTATCAGTGTCTACATGATCTTATTGTGCAGTGCTTGTTGCAAACTGTGTCAGGGACAGGTCATAGCACTCCTGGTGGAAGCAGGGCCACTGCTAGCCATTTTGGGCAAGATTTCAAACAGGTGCTCCAAATGAATAAATGGGCTAGTTCCATGGTGTTTCCCTCTGAAAGAATCTAAACATAAATGTGGAAAAATCCGCATTTTGCCGCGGTAATTTGCGTGTTCAAATCTGCAAGTGTTTTAATTGATCTGCTGTTTCTTCTCGTAACTGGCCCATTATGTGTCCTAAGAGCTTATGAGTTGTAGAACATTTTTCTGTTTTCGAAACGGAGTCGGATTTTGCGCTGTGTGTTAGGAATCATCAGGCACGTGAGTCTAGACCAGACTTTTGTGTCACTCATGAGTTCAGCACGCAGGACAGCGTGACGGCACTGGGTGGAAGCTTAGCAGAGCGTGGTGGTAATGAAATGTGGTCTCGGTGTTCTAGACAAAACCGAGTCCAAAACCAAGCCAAGATAAGACCGAATCTATGTCTTAAGATCAAGTACTACTACACTTACTACTTACTATGCTTCACAAAGGCACTACATGTGAAAACTGTAACATTTTATTGAGACACTGGGATATTATGGAGCACAACAGTGACCGCCCACTTCCTGGTCCAACAAGCACAGGCTCACATTTTAAATATCTATAAGAGTTTTGAAAAAAGGTTATATTAAAAGTTTTAAAAAGTCCTGGGGGTAATTAGCTATGTGGTGAGACATGAGCATAAGACCTACATTTTTGTTTGAAATCGGCATCTGCAGCTTTATACCTGTATATATGGCTTGATGTGAAGGTTCTTTGCCATTTTGCCGTTTTCAACATGCTAACTGCAGCGATTAATGTACACTTTATTGTCCCCTACAGGGAACTTAGTTCTCTGCATTTGACCCATCCTTCAATGCCTCTGGAGCATCTCATCAGAAGCAGTGAGCTCCACAGCGCTCGAAACTCCATCTCCAGATCTAGTAAATATAAGTTTGAAAAAAGGTGAAGGTGCTTACACGTTTCGTAGCGTTCCACTGTGGCCGACTTCAACTGTAGAAATCTGTAAAACAAAACATAAATGGTGAGTTAGCATCACACCAGGCCCCCTCTGACGGGTCGGTGCGAATGTGGGGCAGGACCAGGCTCACATGCCGATATGAAAACAGACAAAGTGAAAGGGGGATGAGCACAGCTGTGACTTCCTGCGTTTGGCCTCCAGACTTTCGTGGGGGTCCCGAGGGGAGAGGGGGGCTGCTGATGTCAATTTACAATGGGGGTTGTGCTGAGAAGAAAGGTAAGTGTATTTAGGTACTTGACGTGACACTCGTTTCTGGTGTAATCTGCTCCTCCAAAATTCAACTCTCCAATGCACCAAGATGTCCTGTATATAATTGTTAAACTTTCTGATTTACTTCCTGATGACAAATGATGATAAATGCCTTGCTTTTGCTCACAAAACTTTTTTAAATGTCCTTGTCTCCCCAGTATGTTGTCAACAGATTAGAACTCTGAATTTACTTCAACATTACAATTCTTTTCCCCAAAACTTGTTCTTGAATCGTCATTTATGTTTACAACAGGTATTCATCTGCCAAACAAAGAAACATACTCGAAGTTACAGGAAATTTTTGTAAGATGTACGGTAAATGATTTTTGTGATGAAATAAAATGGTGAGCTCATCTCTGACAATCTACTTTTTGATGAAATCGTCATATCATGATTTATTTCTCTATTTAATGCATCTGTCAGTTCAAATACAGACTATTTTAGCCTCAGAGTTGCCAAGTCCGCTACGACCTACTGTATATCCAAATGTTCTTGCTAGGCTTAGTCAGAACTACCGTAGTTGGAGGATATTCCCTAACATGCATGTTATTGATTGGTGGGGGAAACCAAAGTGCCCGGAGAAAACCCACCCAGACACGGGGAGAAACATTTAAACTCCACACAGAAAGGCCCGAGCCGTGTGGGAGTCGAACCCGCGACCTTCTTGCTGTGAGGCAAAAGCGCTACCGTGCCGCCTATAATGCCTACTTGATTATTTTTTTAACTTTTTATTGAAAGTCTGTTTTAGTTTTTCATGAACAGACCTCTGTTGTATTCATACCTTGACCGTTTCGGCTGCACACTGCAGCCTTCTTCAGAAATGTCACTTTCCTGTGATGTGTGGTTCTCTCTTACAATGGTCTGAGATTGCAAACTGAAGTTGTCTCAGACCATTGTAAGAGAGAGAACCACCTAATGGATTGGGACAACGCCAGAGCTATAGGCACTAAAAGCAACAAATTCCATCGCTGGATCAAGGAGGCCATTGAAATCTGAAAATGTGCCCATCAGACTGTAAATCGGGATGAGGGGGCGGACCAGATACATTGCAAAAACACCAAGTAACACTTCTAAAGAGGGCTGGTGTTCAGCCAAAACTGTCAATAAAACAGAGGTCTGTTCATAAGAAACGCATAACTATAATGAAGATCTAATGAACTTAATCTGATTTTTTATTGAAGGGTTGAGGTCACTTGTTTTGGAATGTTTTTTCAAAGGCTTGGTGAATAAATATACTGTTACCAGTTAAATACCAGTTGAATGTCCTGCAGTGTGACAAAAAATCTTCAAGATGAGACAGTTAATGTAGATTACTGTGTGTCTATCGAATGAAGATAGACACACAGATGATTTACTATATTATATAAAGATCACAGTTTTCAAAATAAGGCTATACTTGGTCAATACTTGTACATAGAATAGAATGTTTTGTAGACAAGTCACACCACAGGACAGAAAAAGCTGCTTACACCTCCAAACTTCAAGTCCCCCGTGTATGTGTGTGAGCTGCATTTCCACAAGTCCAAAAACAGCACTCAAAATGTTGTGTTGTGCGATGCAACAAAGGAGACTTAACAAACACGCAGAAAACAGTGTACTTACACAGCTTTGCTCGAAATTTTACGTCTGCATCCAACAATTAAAGTCCTTTTCTTAGAAGTCCTTTTGCAAAAACAACAATTTGGACAAAGGCAAAAGGATGTGTTACAAAAGCAGCCAGACAAACCCCACTGGAGGGACACAGTTGAGGCCGGGACAAGTCAAAGATTACAGACCACAGAGCAGACCTGCATTTAGGGGCCAGTTTTAAAGTCTTTAAAATAGATCCTCTGTGAAGGGTGTCATTCGTCCGTGCAGCGGAAACGGTCTGGGATGAAGGTATCTTAATAATTGTACGTTTATAAAAGGCTGCTTCTTTGAGTTGTCTAAACACTGGCACACACCCAAAAATAAGAGAGGAGCTATCACATCCACGGTCGAGGCAGGGCACATCCATTCAGTCACTTTTACTGAGCTTCGAGTTTTGGAGGCACAGGGAATTAAACGTTTTGTCAATCATTTAAAACATTATCCGAAATGTTTTATAAGTGTTTAATCTATAGAGGTTTTGCAGATGAGATCACAACATACTCAACGTTAACAGTGAGTGGCAAAAATGAATGAGAGTTTGTATGTGACATGTACAAAAACACAATTAACTCATTACCTTTCTAGGCTTAAATAAGATGTTTTAAGTCTATCTGATGAGCTAATTATTTGTCCTGCAAAAGAGAAAAATGTCCTAAATCTCCAACTGCTGTTAGCAAACAAGTTAGCTAAAGTCTGCCCTGTTGCCATGACAACAGAATATCCACTTTAGTTTAATTTCTGCAGGAAAGACATTATATTAGGTGATCACATCTTTGAGATTTGAAAATGCTAAATACTGAAGTTAGCGATCACTAGACCCCATAGAGATTTTTGTTTATCAACATGGGGGATGTGCACGCAACAGTTTAGCAGAAAGAAGCTGACACAAGCTGTAGCAGCAACACTAGCCAGCACTGTCAGCTAACTCTGATGGATCAGATTGAAAATGACTTTCGGATGAGAGTCGGAACGTCTTGATCTTCGGAAACACTGTCCAGATGACTACTTTGAAGACTTCTACTACAGCAGTGATTTAGTCGTTTTGTTTTTGTTTACTTTTACATTGATTTGGCTAATGTATTCCTATAGAAGCTTTGCAAACCTCCAAAAAAAATTACAGATTTCCCTTTATTTCCATCCCAAGCTAACTACAAGAGTTTATCACTGCTGGGCGAAAACAAGTTGCTGCTAATTCAACATTTGTGAAAAAAATGCGACCCTACAACCCTTGAGTGAAGCTCAAACTGTTTTAAGCTTCAGGAGCCAGACATGAGTCAGACCGGTTCAGACCTGATCAAAACAGCTGCTCTCGTCCTGTTTTGTTGTTTTAATCAAAGAATCAAAGAAGTTTCCCCAGCCAGATGGACAGCGTCTCTTTCTGCATAGAGCATGAAGTAAAGCGGAAAGTGACGTCGACCGATAATCCCTCTAGGGCTGGGCAATATTGTTGGTGGTAGATTGTAGATTTTTCTTTCAGTTGTGAGGGGGAGTAAACATATTGCAAATTTTGACTTTCATCTCTGTTTGTCACTCTAAAACCTTAACTAGAGTGACCTAAACATTGACTGTAGAGGCTCTGCTGAGGCTAAAACAGTAACAATGAAATAAATAAGATTGGCAGAGCAAAAGCAACAATTCTTACTGTGACTAAAAAAGCTTGAAACAAGAAAAGACAAAGACTTAGAAAAACAGGACAATTGTAGAAATGTGAAGTGACAGAAAAGACATTCAGCAAATTGTCATTTCCCACAACTGAACACAGCAACCGCACGTGTGCAACGCCCTAACCACTGTGCCACCACCCATGTGTCATGTTGTGTTTTGTGGCTGTGGTTTTGTGACTTACCTTTATGTGGAGCAGGTCATATATAAGTCGTTATTTCTGTCCTAAAATGAACAAAACAAACAAAAGTGAATTTACAACTTTAAACTAAAAAACAAACAAACAAACAAACAAACAAACAAAAAACTACTAGGCTGTAAGACTGGACGACATGGACAAAAAAGTATACATCTTGATTATCTTTGAGTTTACATTTTTAAAGTGAAATCATGTCTTTCTAAGCCTAAAAGTTGCTGGTTAGAAAGTAGAAATGTACATTTTCATTGCATAGATTTATTTTAGAGACGCCTTTTGCTGAATAAAACTAAATCAAACAAAACTCTATGAATAGCACAAGTTTATATTATGACTACAACAAATAGAAAATTTACTTTTCATAGCTAACTTTTTTCACCAAAAGAAAGTTACAAAGTGCACCTATAAAGTAGCCTCTTCTGGTGATTAAAAATATTTACACATTTATAGAATCAATTTGACATAACACAGGTCAGTTAGCAGACAATGTTAAAGGGGACCTATTATGTCAAATTCACTTTTCTAAGTTTTTAACCTTGTTATATTGGCCTTATCTTCATCATTATTTTACTAAAAGTTATATTTGAATTGATTCATGCATGTTGGAATAATCTTGTATTGTTCTTCAGCTGCAGCTCAAGTACTCAGAAATTCCCGTTCTCACCTACCACCTATCCCCTCCCACTTGTCTGTATTTACTTGTTAAAAATCAAAAGATTAATACTCAAAGTGACGCATATATGGTTCAAAACTGTCCCATAGCCCCTTTTCAATAATAAAAAATAGTTTTTAAAAATCTGTTGCTTCTTACTGTTAGATTTTAAAATGAAGACTGCTTATCAGTTCTGCAGTTTTGAACAGGAAGTCAGTAGAGCTGTTTCTATTTTTAAGTTGTTTTAGATCAACTTTGTGTTTTATAATGAACAAACGGTAAATTACTGATCTGCATATGTTCTATTTTCTTACTAAATATTAAAAAAAAAAAACACAATAGGTCCCCTTTAATGTTAAACCAATGGAGATGTTGCTGAATACTAAAAATAGCGTTTATTAGATAATATTTTGACACCAACAGAGAGATAAACTTACCAGTAGTGACCCAGGAGTTTTGTGGGTTGTTCCATGGCTGTTTTGTTTACTTTTTTACATTGTTTTTGCTCATGTATTCCTGTGGAAGTTCGGCTAACGGTTAGCTAACCTGAGAGGAGATTTGCCGTTATTTCCATGGTAACCGTTGTCGCTCCTGGAGTCTTCTAGGCCTGTACAGAACAGATTTTCTTAATGAAAGTGTTGCCATTTGACAATAAAATGATGACTATTTGGGCGTGTGCCGTAACGAGCTGCTATAAAACATCGTAATGTATGTTAAAATCTAGATTTGCGGTGGAGGAGTTTGTTTGGAGCGACTTTTGCTTGGATACGCAAAAATACAGAACTGTTAACTGTCTTTTAATACTTTCTTACGGTTAATGTCTGTCTTTGAAGTTTGTAAAAAGGGAAAAGTGTTCGTGACGGCGGTGTCATCACTTGGAAATGTTACAGAGCTTGTTAAAAACCACCACAGACAGAGAATGACAGTGTTTCACTTGTTAATGTTCTAATTTTGCTCAGCACCGAGTTAATTAGCTAGCGAGTCAATTATCTGCGTCATTGCAATAAAACTCAAAACGCAACTAAAACAGAAATGCGCAGTCAGATAAAATTTACTTTGCTGCATTTTAACATAACGCGTCTTCACTTTACAGTCTGAAAAGTCACATTTTACCTCGTATCAAACCCCAAATCCACACTTTGCAGACGAGCCACTGCTGCTCCCTTCAGGAAGCCACGTGCAGCGTCAGTAGCGCGCGCACTGCCACGAGACTGACTGTGATGCGCATGTTTGACCACGAGCGGGCGCCAGAGTCATATCAGAATCATACGTACAGCTTTAGCTTATATCAAAAATGGTTAAAAATACCTTCTTTTGCCTTGTCCTTCCTTATCAATGACAATCAATGAGAAGGAAGATGGTATTTTTAACCAATTCGGATGCATCGTTGTAATGAAATTGGTTCTTGTAGTGAGAGAGAGGAAGTTTGTGACTATTTTAATCTAAAAATTGTTTATTCGCTCAAATTGCTCTAAAATTGCCAAACAAAAATCACTTGGAACTGAAGGCAATGCTATATAAACACCATATACATAGTTTTCCAGCCAAAAAAGTTGTTTCTGTGCTTGGCTTCACTTTAAACTAGTTACTTGTATATCACAGGGGGGTTCTAAAACAAAAAACAAAATAACAAATGAAATAAAATACAAAATCTTGTGGAAAGGGCCCTTAAATAGACAGATTGTTCCTCTAAATGCAGTTATTTGTGATATAGAGAGCTCTGTCACTCCGATAAAACGTAGCAAATGGACGTTGGACATAAATAAAGATGAACATTAATTGGGCAAATAATAAACAAATATAACAGCGAGTTTGACACCTAAATGATCAGTTCATATATGCATATTCACATTGTTTTGTGTCAAACATTATCAATATATCACAACTTCTTAATCTAGAAACATTATAAGTCAAAAATGTTACAAGGATTTTCCAAGGAATAAATTAGACTCTGTTGTGCTCTATTGTATTTCTATTTCTTAAGTAAAAAAGCATGCTAGATTAGAGAAGTTTTGGCCCAATTTATTATGGTTACTAGGCAACTAGCTAGCACGATGTCATCACTTATGAACAGGAAGTACATTTTTAATCCCAAAAAATTACATAATTAGGTTGAAATTTGTAAAATGTTTAGTAATATAAATATCCTAACTGCATTTCAGTGAAATGTGTAGTTCAACTTGAACAAGTTAGCTAAAACATTAGCTTGTGTTCAAAACAGATTCCATTTTATTCTCGTCTTTATGCGAGTGAATGCGGTGGTTCCAACTCAATCCTTTTGACACAAAAAAAACACATAAATATCTTGTTTCGTAGTTATGGCGATGAAAACCTTCAATTTGATCGGATGAAGTCTGCAAAAAATCTACTAGCAACACTTAGCAAATATGTGTGGTATGTAGAAACCAAGTACGTACATATATATTCTAGAAGCAAACAAAACCCAAATTAGTCGAAAAAGAACAAGAGCGAACTAAATATTTAATACACAAGATTATGTATTAGGGGCCCATCAACAAAGTTTGTACTTGGGGCGCAGAATTTGGAGTTACGCCCCTGACGACAATAAAACCTTTTCTGATTCTGAATTAGTAACATGTGGAAAAAGATACAAAATTGATTAATTGATTAACAGCAACAGTAAATCTTAAAAAAAAAAAAAAAATCAAGCAAAGACCAACGAATTGCTTGGTAAAACAAAATGTAAAATGCAATGAATGAATAATTTTCTCTCTAAACTGCAGTTGTCTTGTTTTGTCCTTTTTTTTTGTTTTGAATTACTGGAAGTTCTTATGAAAGGCAGAAGTGGAGTCGCTTAGTTCACAGAATCACATCTGTTTCACTGCAGATGCATCATCCTGTGGTCACTGACTCCTACTTCACCGTCTGCAGCTGTCCAAGCACACTGGCCATGTACAAGCGGGGTTGCCAGAGTTTCAGAGAGCAACAAGCGACCAAGCCTTTGAATTAAAAAAAAAGTTATTATCATCCAATAAGTAAACTTTGTGTCAAGGCAGAACAAGTGTTAAGAATTTTGACATAGTATTTTTAACATTATAATTACTTTGAAACATATCATTATGCAAGAATGTCATATTGTCTCCATACCATGAGTGGGTATATTTTTGTGGATCAAACCTGAAAAAAAAAAAAATAGTGACATGAAACAATAAATGTAATCCACAACCGTCAAAAGTCACTATAGAGACTTGGCACACATGAGCTCTTTTACACTCATATTTTGTGAGTGTAGTCCTTCAGCTGCAGCCCTTAATATATAGAAAACGTAAGTCACCTGTCAACATCTATTCCAGTGTTTCTCATACTGTGGTTCATGCACCACTGGAAGAACTCGGGAAGTGGAACACATACATTCAAAATATTGTAATTCTATCTAGGTTCAGGTTTGTCCAAATGTGTTTTTTAAAATAATAATTTCTTATGTGCAGAGCATCTTATATTAGACCGATATATCAGCCGGCAAATATTTGGGGGCAGACAATTAGATATTTTTTGCATATCAGCTTTAATTGTGGTCGATATTTGATCGTCTGCACAGGAGAGACACACTCAGGGGCAGATTTATCAAGCATTTGCTCATGTGCAAAACAGGTTAGAGGAAGCAAAACCATGGCAGAGATGACAATTTTCTCTCTCACACAAGATGCACAGTTTGAGGTGGTTCATATCTGTTTTGTTTAGCTTGTTGTATGTGCATCTTCCAATGTTAAAGTTTGTGTAAAATGCTCATAAACAACACATGATTTATTTTATTTTTGCACCCACAATTTAGCACCTGGCTTGATAAATCAGGCCCTCAGTGATTAGATGAACTGAAAAATCATGTTATTTGCGAGCAATTTATGCAAACTTTAATACTGAAAGATGTACATATAACCTGAGCAAATGCTTGATAAATCTGGCCCTAAGTTATAATTGGAGAGAAACATTAAGACTTGCTTTATCTCTCTGCCTTAATAATGAGCATGGACTTTATCATTAACATGTCTTTAAGGGAGAGAGAGAATAGGCTCTTAGGAAAAACACTTTTGTTGTGTGTTGAAAAGGAGCCTTCATACATTGCTCTTTAAAACGTTTTGTAATCTACATAAACATTTTATTCATTAGACAAACAGACAAAATAGCTGTGCATTTTTAAACTAAAATCTGCACCAGAAATCAGGCATGAACATTGACATCTGCATCGGTCAAAGAAAAATGTCAGTCGATCTTTATAGCGTTCATCAATTATCGGAAGCTAAATCTACAAAACCTCAGCTTCACAAAGAGTCCAGCCGCTTGTTTGTGCTGCAGAGGATTCAGAAATAGATTTAGTTTGGATTTCAGACCATTTTAGTCTGGTGTTTTAAGAAAGATAGGCCCTGAACTTAAAACATCATTAATGAATTGATTTTGCATAACATGTGTCCTTTAAGATGAATTATAAAAGAGTGCAAATTAGGCCTTTGAATAGGATTTACATGTGTAGTTTCAGGAGATTTCTTTATTGTATTAAAGGTGGTGTAAACAATCGAAACAGGCTGTAGCTTGAGTCTCTTTCAGCAGAATACTAAAACATGATCAGCATTCAGCGGAGGTTCATATCCACACGCCTGTCAATATCTTTACGTCTGCGTGTGTGTTCGAGGTGTAACGTAACGACAGCACAGAAACCGCTTTATGTTGACTCGCTCTATTTATAGTCCTGCTGCGGTCACATTCGACGTAAATATTTCATCAGCCCCATCGGCCTCGAAGGAGAAACAGGATTTATCATCCCACATGGACAAATCGCACATCGTAACATTTATTCAGGAGCTTTATGTAAGACAGTAGTGATGGATGCCTTGTTTTTCATCATCTCTGCTGAAAAGACAAAAATACACTATACAGTTAAACATACATGAAGCACATTAGATGAAAATTCAGAGGAGAAAGTAATAGTGTGTGGAGCTAAAATTTGAACATTTCATCCACTTTATTTACACAGGACATAATAACTTAAAAGGGTGTTTTCTCTAAATGCATTTTCCCAGATAAGTTTCCTTTATACACTAAACTTTACATTAGGAAAATAAAGGTATTGTGTCTTTGTGTTTTTTAAATGTATAAATAAACTTGTCTTGATCTGATAATTATGTGAAATATTGTCTGTTTTTATACAAATTGCCTCATGAATGTTTTTGCATTGTTCTCGTCCTTTGAACAGTGAAAGCACACATGACAGTCACGTGTTTCCCACATCAGGAATTGAGCTTGAGTTCCATTTTCGGTTGAAAATGAAATCACACAGAAGAAACAATCCAATCGATATTGTTTGATGTGCAAATGCTGCAGAAATGCTCAAAACAAGTTACCAGTAGGCTGTGTTCAAATGGTTTTGTGGTCGTAACAAAAGGAGAATTGTTAAAAACACACTTTATCTTGACAAATACATGTAAATCCAGTGCTATTGAGAGGTCAAAGGTTATTTGCAACTCGGGCATCAAAATGATTTCCCAGTTTCTCAGTAGTAATTACAACATGCAGTGGGCGTTCATTTGCTCTTTCCCACTGGGAAAATGGTATTTTCCATAATTCCCACACCAAATAAAGGCAGCATCCCAATTAAATGAGAAGTTAAAACATTAGTTTGGAACATTTTTCATTAACATACATCGGTTTCTTGCCAAACTAATGCTTTAACTTCCAATTTAACTGGGATTATGCACTAGATTTTTTGCTCTCAGAAAGTTTCATTCAGAATCTAGTTTATAATCCCAATGAAATGGTAAATTAAAACATGAGTTTGGGACATTTGTCATCAATAAACAGATCACATTTCCACACATATCACACACATTTTCATGGTACAAGTAAGAAAGGGTTCCTCTTCCACAAAAGATTTGTTTTATGGCAGTACTAACCTGCTCAGAGTAAAGGCACAGTTTTATATTTTTAGTCCATCTAAATAAAGAACATGGCTTTTGTCCAAGTCTGTTTTTTGGCCCAAAAGTTATAACATGTGCCTTTGAAAATGATGCAGAAGATCTCAGAAATCTATCAGGTATTTTAAAATTTAAAACACTCAGAGGGAACATTTTATAATGGGTATAAATGAAGCTTAACCTCCATCTTTTTTCAACCTGCCTAAAGTGATCCAGTGAAGAAAGTAAAAGATTATAACATTTACAGGCTCACAGTTTTTGTATGTCCATATTTGCTTGGAAATAGAAACTCATTATTTTCAAATAGATTTCTTCAGGTTCAAATTAAAACCTTTGTGTTGTTGTGTGAGATGATTAAAGACCCTCAGGCCAGTAATCAATTATCCATCAAACGACGACGATACCTGGAAACCAATCAAGTCATGCAAATAAGCAAAAACTCATTACAGGAGCAGGCGCTGGGCATAAAAACCTCTTCTGTTATTATGACTTTAGCATGTTTCTGCAGAGAAAAAACAGATTGTTAATGAATGCAACACTGGCTTTTACAGTGTGACCAGAGGTGAATTGTACAAATGCATTTACTCAGCTACATTACGACCTTTCATTCAAGCCCTTATAACAACTGTATTGCAGCAAAGTAATGTTTTTGTTTAGAAAAGGTTTTGGTTGCTCTTCTGTGAGTAAATCTTTATTAGACAAGAACGTTATGCTGACAAAAGGGATGAGTGTGATAGAGATAAAAGATTAACTTATTGATCAAATATAGACTTGAATAAAAGCATGTTTTTGTCATTCAATGTCCTTGATTCACTAAGTAAATCATAAAAATCTGTGTTTTACGATAAGATATATCCTTTATTTCAGGGGTCCCCAACCACCGGTCCGGGGCCCAAAACCAGTCCACGAGCTATCTGATACCAGGCCCCAGAGGATCTTTTAAGATGTATTTTATTTTTTATTTGATAGTTTATCACTACTTCCTTGTGCTTTACTGTGAACACATTGTGCCATTTAACCAAATAAACTGCAAATTAAAGCAATAAGAGCTAAAAATATGCACAATAAGCATTTTGTGTTGTTGTTATTGTCCCCAGAAAAGAAAATTGTGACTGTACCGGTCCTTGCAAGAAAAAAGGTTGGGGACCACTGCTTTATTTGATACACAGTGAGGAGAATGCTGCCAAACTAATTTCTTGCTTTAAAACGACCACCGTCTAACTTTTTAGGAAAAAAAAAAACATTGTAATATTGTTCCTTTAGTTATAATACAGTTGCAGCAGGACTACGTGGCCACAAAATGCACTAATACTTTGCCTGGCGGAGAACCTCCTCCTGTTTATATTGAAAGATGTTCTTTTAGTTATGTATCTTTATTCCCAATATGGATTATCACACACTTTACTATTAGTAACAGAAAGGCACCTTTACTGGCTTCAGGATCTTTCATCATCATGAGTGTAGTACTCAAGACCGGTCTTTGTCTTAAGACTGATCTCAAGACCGCTTTTTTAAAGTCTTGGTCTTGTCTCGAAATCGAGCACATTTGTACTCGGTCTCAAGATTGCGTGGAGTCAGTCTTGTCTTGGACTCAGTCTTGTCTTGGACTCGGTCTTGTCTTGGACTCGGTCTTGTCTTGGACTCGGTCTTGTCTTGGACTCGGTCTTGTCTTGGACTCGGTCTTGTCTTGGACTCGTTCTAGTCTTGGACTCAGTCTTGTCTTGGACTCAGTCTTGTCTTGGACTCAGTCTTGTCTTGGACTCGGTCTTGTCTTGGACTCGGTCTTGTCTTGGACTCGGTCTTGTCTTGGACTCGGTCTTGTCTTGGACTCGTTCTAGTCTTGGACTCAGTCTTGTCTTGGACTCGTCTTGTCTTGGACTCGGTCTTGTCTTGGACTCGGTCTTGTCTTGGACTCGGCCTGGTCTTGGACTCGGTCTTGTCTTGGACTCAGTCTTGTCTTGGACTCAGTCTTGTCTTGGTCTCGGTCTTGTCTTGGACTCAGTCTTGTCTTGGACTCAGTCTTGTCTTGGACTCGGCCTGGTCTTGGACTCGGTCTTGTCTTGGACTCAGTCTTGTCTTGGACTCGGTCTTGTCTTGGACTCAGTCTTGTCTTGGACTCAGTCTTGTCTTGGTCTCGGTCTTGTCTTGGACTCGGTCTTGTCTTGGACTCGGTCTAGTCTTGGACTCAGTCTTGTCTTGGACTCGGTCTTGTCTTGGACTCGGTCTTGTCTTGGACTCGGTCTTGTCTTGGACTCAGTCTTGTCTTGGACTCAGTCTTGTCTTGGTCTCGGTCTTGTCTTGGACTCAGTCTTGTCTTGGACTCAGTCTTGTCTTGGTCTCGGTCTTGTCTTGGACTCAGTCTTGTCTTGGACTCGGTCTTGTCTTGGACTCGGTCTTGTCTTGGACTCGCTTGTTTGGATAGACCATATTTCATTACTACCACACTCAGTCAAACTTGCACTAGGACTGCAGAGACCTGTCCTGACACAGCTTGCTGATAATTCTATAAATGACAAAGATGGTCTTGATTTGATCTCAATGGACCACAGTCTAGGTCTCGTCTCGGTCTCGTCTCGGTCTCGGCCCGGTCTCGGCCCTCAGTGGTCTTGGTCTTGGGACTCTGTGGTCTCGAGAAGGTCTTGGTCTCTATTAGTGCGATCGTAACTACACTAATCATCACACAATAACAGAAAGATTTTAATTTGAACCTGTCAGATCAAAATATAAAAAAGCTCTTTTCTATTGGCCTGTTAATCTGTCAGTCAACTATTTAAGTAATTTACCTCTTGCATAAGTACAGTTTCTGGCTCACCTTTGACCCCGAGCAGAGTGTTGTCATGGGAAAAGTCTGCAAAACAATGGCGTCACATTCTTCACCTTCACTGCAAACAAACACGAGGTGCACAAAGACCGTGTTATTTCAGTTTTGTGTTGGACGTACACTTTGAGAGGATCATGGACGGTGAAACTGCTGCAAACAATGACTGTACATGTCTAAAGTGTAAATACATTCCACGCCATGTTCAACTGTTTGTTTGCTGAAACTAAGAGACCAAATGTGTATGCTCAAAACTGTATCTTTTGTTTGATTTTGTCACATTATGTACCTCATGAGATATGGAAAAATTGTCAGTGGTTAGTTAAATGTCTTGTGTAATTCAATACGTTTCTAACATATTCTTTCAAGGTTTTTTTTTAAACTCTACGACTAGCAATTATGGGTCTTCTCTGAGATAGAATAGACTCAAACTTTCGTCAATTATATAAGACAAATAAAGTCTGTTAAGAAAGCGTTTATATTTGATATAGTCAAAACAAACATTCAATTTAATGTCAGTAGACCTCAAAGTTTCTCTGCTCTAACTCACTTGCCAAAGTTTATAAGCAGTTAAACATTGTGTTTTTGAGCTATTATTTGGCTTAAAATAAACATATAAAAAGTAAATGATAAATATAGCATATTCTATGTTGTTTGTCCTCGTAGATGTTGCCGTAGTCAAACACTAATGTTATACAAATCAAATTTTGACTCAAATTTGTGACTGGGGAATGACATTGGCAAAGAGTAAGATACAAAGCCAAACAGTTTAGGCCAGTTTAGCAACAGAAATAACATCATTACCATTACCATTTTCTGGCACTGCTGTATTTTTTGTTAGCGTTAGCATTTAGACACAAACATGTCTCTTTGTATACATACATGTTCTTTTGGTTTGTGAGGCCTTTAACATGTTTCAGAGACATTCATTTTAGACTGACATAGTAAAACCCCTTAGAAATGAACTAAACAGAGAAAATACAAAAGTTAGCTATTCTGAAATAAGTCTATAATCTCTAGATTGTATGAGAAAAACATTTGGGCGTTAGCTGTTTTAATTAACACTTATAATGCCTTTTTAAATTATTATATTCTAACGTTTCTTCTTCATCAAAAACACAGCTGGAGTTCTGTCTGTGAGATGCTATTCTTTCCCCTTTGAGCCTCAGAAAACACTGTTCAGAATGTCCCAGATCAGTGATGTCATAAGTAGCCTAGATCTCTGAGATCTTCTGCACTGCTAAAACTCGTTTGAAGCATTTCTGCAGCATTAGCATATCAAACCAAATCAGTTTGATTATTTCCTTTGGGTGATTTCCTTTGCAGCCAGTAGATGGAGCTCCAACTCAATCCCTGACTTGGGAGACCCATGACTGTCACCTACACTTTTGGTTCATGTTTAAAGGACAGAAATAAAGCAAAAAAGCATGTCACTTGTCATTTAATAAACTAATCACAACAACCCTTCTTCATTATGAATTGAATTTATGTTTTATTATTAACAGATCTTGGGTCCAATAGGAGCCAGTTCCTCTATACTGTATATATATACACAAGTCCCTAAAACTTTTATTTTTTGGTAAATTATCTTCAATATTTGCAGAGGATTTGACAAAATATGCTCATTCAAGACCTATCTGCAAACACCAGCTTTACTGGTCAGAATATTTAGAAAGTTTTGACAGAAATAGATTCTGTTTTTCCTTTGCGCACAGGTTGTTGTCAATTACAATTCAAAATGCTTTGAAAAAAGTCCAGCCAAAATGTTCAGAAACAGCTTTAGTTTGATTTAAGCCTTCAGATTTTTAAGATTTCAGTCAGGCGTTTTAGGGAAAATAAGCTAGACTATCAAGAGGTTAAGGGTTATTTTATGATAAACTGATACAAAACAATGTCTTTTACTCAAAATTAATCTAAAAAAGCTGCAACAACAACAGGGATTCATTACAATTGTTCTCCAAAAGTTCACAAATAACATGTTTTTGATTGAACCGCATAGTTTAAATCTCTCAAACACGTCTCGTATAACTCCAAACTGCTGACCAGAAACGGGAGAAGTTGCAAAACAAAGGCAGCACGGCTCAGGAAATGCACAGTGAGCGGTGCAAAAACAAGAAAGAAAGAGACAGCGCATACTACAGAAACGGGAGGAAGTAGAAAGATGAGGAGGTCCTGTCTCGAGGCGGTGGGAACTGGATCGAGCCAGACTTTCAAAAACAGCTTCGTCGAGGGTTGTGAAGGGGGCGGGTCCAACCAGAAGGGGAAATACTGGAAATATGCACACACACACTGGGAACTTCGGGGGTTACTTTTGATGAAAACACTTCAGAGTTTTCAAGAAAAGACTTGTGCTGAGGCTGGTTTACTTTAATAATATTGTAATAGAGTCAGTAGTGATCGGAAAGCAAACGATAACCTTAAATTTTGTGAGATTTTGGGGTTGTTTTGTTTGTAAAAAGTGCGTCAGATGCTGTTAAGTGCGTCAACAACAACAAATTAGTACGTCAGCTGTTGTTGAAGCCTGGCTGTGGCAAAAGTCTGAGATAAGAAGAAGCTTGTCCAGGCTTGATATGAAGTGACGTCAGACTGAAGGATCTGCTGCTGGTTAATTTAACATGTTATATTTAAAGGTGGACTGTGTAAAAGTATGTTTTTGTCCTTTAGTTATCTGTGTAGCAACAAATAACTAATACAAATCTGTGTTTTTACTTTGAACAGGCTTGTATTACCATAAAATTGACTATTATTTTGGCCTGAAGATTCTTCCTCTTGTTTATTTCTATTTCTATTCCTTAAGCTGTATATATTTTTTTATATTACAGCATAAAACACATACCTGGCACTACCTGGTCCGGGCTTTTCTGTGTCTGGGTGAGTTTCCTCTGGCCACTCCAGTTTCTCCTATCAAACAAAACATGCACAATAATGAATGTTCTCGAGCTCAGGGGTCTCCATCCTTTTTTGCCAGGAGAGCTACTTCTGCAAAAGAAAATTGGCGGCGAGGTACTACTTTAAGCAATGACCAAAAATTGAAGTTAACTGTGGCATAGTTAAGAGGCCTAAATGAAAATTTAGCCAATATGTATTTAGAAATGGACACAATTATGCATTTAAAGATACATATAGGCATATAAGAAAAACATTTTGGGTAAGAAATTCTCTGGCGAGCTACTGTTAGTTCCTTAGCTACAGGTTGGACCCGATTTCACAAGAAAGCATAGACCGTAATTTTTGGACTATAAGCAGCTACTTTTTTCACAAACTTTGAACTCTGCAGCTTACACAACAACGCAGCAAAATAATAGTTTTTTATGGATTTACCAGTAACAAGTGCAGCCTATGCAAGCACTTTATGATTTTTCTTATTAACTCTAGTTTCCTACTTTTCCTACTTTCATTAACAGGCTTCTCTAAATGTCTGAGTGCGCACAGTTTTTTGGTCATACAGCGTCTTTCATACTCTTCTCTCGCTTTCTTTCTTAATTCTGTTAACTGGGGAAAAGAACGTGCCAGCGCGAGCAAGAAGTCTGTTAGTTGCAGGTAGAAAAGAAACGAAAAGAACGCGCAAAAGAGACACGTGCAAATGGCGCGCATGCACATTATGCACGTGGCTCGCATGCATTTGCTCGTATTACTTTGGGCACCCACCCAAAAAACATAAATCGGCGCTTGTGATTCAGGTGCGCTCAATAGTGCAAAAATTACAGTACGTATATATCTCACAACATAACAGGACTTGTCAATAGTGTATAATTAGCAGGATTTCACACCTTTTTTGCATAAAAATGACACGCGTAATTTTTAAAGATGTGTTATTATTTATGAATATTAACAAATTCTTATCCTAATCTTAACCTACCCCAAGCCCCACCCCTAAACTTACCCATTTTGGTAACTCTAAGCTTAAACTTACCTGTTAAACCTAAAGAAAATGTCTGCATGTGGCTTTAATCAAAACTTCTGTGTATTTTACGCTTTTTCATAGCATGCAAAATATGTACAACATAACATATACGCAAAAAAGGCGTGAAGTCGATGTGTTCATCATTGTGAAATAACTTGCTAAATTATAGCTATATTAAACTAGACTAAAGCACTGATTAACCCCTAGGCTGTAAGTTAAATAGCCCTGGCCTATACTGAAAGAGCAAACTGACTTAAAAATCGTAATGTCTTGCTATATCATTCTTTAAAACTCCTAGAAGTTTGTCTCTTAAATCTGGATTAAGACTGCTCTATGTTGTTGTTATGTTGTGTATGTTCTTGCAGCAGACTCACTGTGGTCTTATTTTTTTATCGCGTCTTATCCGCAGACAGAAGTTGCACATGCTTCTGTTGATAATGGTCTGTCAGCGTCTCTCTCTCGGTCTCTTTTCTTTGCGGACAGAAGAAGGATTACAAGGGCGTGTGTGGCTGTCATCTTTGTTTGTCTTGTGTCAAACTGCAACAAATACAACAGAATATTTGCTACGTTACACCATTTTTCGGTAAAACACAGCTAACATGATTATATTTAAGATTTCGCAAATTTAGCTTTTTTGACGAGGTTTATAATGTCTTTTGTCCAACAGTTATGACATTATGTAGAGGTAGCTTGACAATTGTTACCTAGCAACCACCCAGCAACCACCTAGCAACCATTGTTAAGCTAGCCCCAGAAAACGGCGTCAGTTGTGCGCTAATTGTCTTTACATTTCGACAATTATGGAGTGTTTTCACTAGCTCTGTTTGGCCCTACTTGACTCTACTCGGCCCTGTTTCTCTGGTACTTCATTAGTCCACGTTTGACCCAGGTTTTAACAGACAAAAGAGCGACTAAACTGTGCTAACTGACACTGATTACACCAATGTTTTCTCATCATTAGCTTACTGGTTGCTAGCTGTATTTGGATTGATTCATGCACGTTTGAGTCATCTTGTGTTGTTCTGCAGAAAATCCCTGTTTCACCTACCCCCTAACCCCGCCCACTTGTCTGTATTTACTTGCAATGACTCAGAAAAAACAGGTAAACATGTTATGTACAAATTTGTGGCCACTTTCCAACAAAAATGAGTCATTCCAATCTGCCTGCTTAAGATAAATTCGATCAGCTCTGCAGGAAGTAAATAAACTTTATATTTATATGCTTAAGCTGTTTTAGAGCAGTTTGTGTTTTGCAATAAACAAAATATACATGATGGATACATATGTCTGTTAATTACTAAGTACATGGAAAAAACACAATAGCAAGTACTGTAGGTCTGTTTTAAAGTTGCATTGTAGCTTTTCTGTGGAGATACTGCCATCTGCTTGTCTGTTTATGTAGTGTTTTGTCTGAAATGCTCCACAATATGACTTTAAACTTCATTGTTGCAGGTGTTTTATTGAACAAATAAATACAAAATGATACAAGAAGGAGAAAAAAGTTGGATGAACAGGTCGTAAGATTTGTAGTTGATCTATCTTTTAAATTTGTTTTTGATTGGTATTTCTTACTTTATTTTTACTTCTCGACTTTATTTATTTCTAGTTTTTTATGTATGTATTTACCTGTTTACTGCTTAGTACTTTCATTACTTTTATCACTTTTAGGATCTCCAGTGTTATCTCTGAGGAGCCTCTGCATCAGGAGCTGTGTTTGACTGTGGCTGCTGGGCTCTGGAGGTTTGGTCTTTGGTCTTGTGACTGCAGGTGACCCTACGAGAGTCTGGCTGCAGGCACATACCGCACACCTCCCTCTGCAGACCACTTACCACAGACCGGACTCGCATCTTCCTTCACATCGGAAGCACATTTATAGTCACATCTCGCAAATGTACATAATTTTCAACATTTACCAAAAAGACAGGTAAGTTTAGGGTTAGGATAAGGGT
This sequence comes from Mugilogobius chulae, assembly GCA_038363315.1. Lineage (NCBI taxonomy): Eukaryota > Metazoa > Chordata > Actinopteri > Gobiiformes > Gobiidae > Mugilogobius > Mugilogobius chulae. The sequence goes on from CM076404.1 coordinate 34,976,092, forward strand.
TAGAATAGCTGAGGGTTGCCAAATATGGACGTTCGGTCTGCAGCAAGAGGTGGGTGAAAGTTAATTTAACATGTTTTCACTTTAGTGATTGCAATTAGTGAATTGTTCACTTTTTGTACAACAAAAAACTGCATTTAAACATTAATTTTAGTTGAGTTCCATGTTATTGGCTTGTAAAATCAGATGCCACATAAACAAAACTTATTAAACTTTGTACTTTGGTATGAAATATCTAAAAGCTCAACTACTTTACAACATGCTCAATCTGTTCATTGTAGTTTTATGCAGCTAAAATCTGGAATAGTTCCAAATTCCTGAAGATGCCAGATAGGCATTTACCCTGACAACAATCATATCCAGGCGCTCTTTTCAATTATTTAGGTTTTTAATCACGTTTCTGTTTTTAATACATCTTTTCCTGCTAACTAAGTAAAGCAGTGTGTGTATAAATTGTGTAGTGTAAATAAACTTGTCATGTGAAACGCAGCCAAGCCTCTTCTGTGTAAGACGTATCTGCTGCGCTGACACGAGCTTACACAAAACACTGTGACTAACGTGAAGTTTATACACGTAACAGTTTGATTCATTGTTCGTTCTACCTGAGCTCAGCAGATCTCCGTACAAACTGTCCCGGGAACTCGTGGGGCTTGTGTTTTTGGGGGTCTATATGGTAAACACGTGTCTCGTATTACTGTCTGGCTGGAATGGAAAGCACCCGGTCCCACACATGGCCCACCCCCAAAAACCTCTTCACATAGCATTTCCCCCTTTACATTCACTCTTCCTCCAGTCCTGTTTTGATCCAGTCCAGTTACGCAAGCCTCACTTTAAATAGGTGTTTATAATTATGGCTGTGGATAAACAAGGCGACGCATTGCTGGCTTACGTGACTTTCAAGGAACATAGGAGGTTCTATAGAAGACGAGAAGGCTTCCTAGAAACATGTGTGAGGAAATGTGAGCCTGCAGGGCGCACATTACATCAAACAGATTAGATTATATATAGTCCCTGTGTTACATATTTATCATTATTTAGCAGCTGCAAAGTTAAAGTTACAAGTGAATTCTTCCACTTCATAAAAAATCAAAAATGCAGTATCTGTGTCAAAAATACAGAGGAAATTTGCTCAGAACTTAATATTACTATGTATTATGTAAAATTGTTTTTAATTGTGTCTCTCATCATTACTTTACCTAAAATAGACCCTGTGCATATTAGATGTTTATTTCAAATTGTCAGACTTTAGCGTTAGCATTGACAGACAAAAACATCTTTTTATAAACACACTTTGGTCCTTTGGTGAAATATTTTCCTCATTTGTAAAGTATTTAATACACCGCAAAAAGGAAAATCTAACTTACATAAAATGACTTAAAAGCCTAATTTTAAGACTTTTTCACGTCTTTCTAAGATTATTTGACTTGTTTTAAGATATTCTGATTTACCTTATCTAGTTATAAAAACTTGTTTTAAGCAAAAATTCTGTTTTAATCCATAATTGCTTGAATCAAGAAAAGATTTGCTTAAAAAAATCTTGTCAAGAGAACTTGAAACTAGCATTTTCTGCTCAAAACAACTCGGTTAGTCACATTTTCTTACTGCACTATCAGATTATTTCACTTGAAAGGACATTTTTACCTCAAAACAAGCATCTTCTTATTTTTTTTTTAAAGGCCTTTTTTGCGGTGCATGTTTTCAGAGAAAACCACCAACAACTCACTGTTCACTGGCCGATGTTTAAGTATTTTTTCATTTTAGACTGAGGCAATGAAACTCCATAGAAATACTGGCAGCATTTTTGAAAATACACAGTCAACTGACTTCAGTGCACAAAGCCAATGGGCTGTGTGCACGGAATTTCAGTTGGTTTGCGATTGTTCAAAAATGCTAAATTCTGTACATACAACCATTTCCTGTTAGCGTTAGCATTTAGACACAATCATGTCTCTTTTTAAACACAGAAGTGTTCTCTGATGAAATATTCCTCTAATATGTAAGTCTTTAACATGTTTTCTGTAACATTCACCACAACTGTCTGATCTAAAGAGGATTTATTAGTTTTAAACTGATGAAGTGAAAACCTCATTGAAGAGTATTGAACAGGAAGTCGTTGTATGTACAGGATGTAGTATTTTAAACCAAAACAAGACAACTGCACTCAGCCAATTGTATTTGGATTGATTCTTGCATGTTTGAGTAATCTAGTAATGCTCCACATGATGCTCCAGTCCTCAGAAAAAGTCATTTTAGATTAAATTTGTGCTTTATAATTAACTAATTATCTATTCTGTCATTTATATATGTAACCGGTTCATTATTTATAGTGTTATATTTGCACAAAATTGTCTCTTTTGCTGTTTGTTCTACATACCTGGCATCCAGTCTCTATGCTGTCATGATATGCTCATGTTTCTTCTTCATGTGTTGTAACTTTCTCTTCCCTTTTGCAAACTCCTGTGTTGGGAACAGGTTGGTCATCCAATGTAATCCCGTGTTTTAAGTGCATTTTGGTCATTGTTTCACCTTTATTGTTGTGTTGTTGTATTTGGGTCAATATTGTTCTGATGTTTTATTTATTGACGCAAAGAAGTCTGTAAAAATACTGACGATGTCATTGTCTCTTCTTTGTAGTTTGGGCAAACCGTTTGCAGCACACGTTGACTCTGTTCACTTTATTGTAATCCAGATTAAATGAAGACAGCCTCCAAGCGTTCGGCTGTGTCCTGTGGTTCACTCCTGCACCAACAATCATAAACCACAAAACACAACGCAGAGAGAAACACACATATAGATTTTGACTTGTATTTACACTTTGGTTGGTTTAGCTAGCTCGGATTCAGCTAACCTACTTGTCATTGACCACTTTGTACCTTTTAGCGCAACTACGTATGCACCAGTCAAAATCACACTTTTAAAAACATTATTTGTAAGTGTACAGTAAATATTATTTATTTATATTGATATTTATGAATGTATCTCACAAACATTTGGCAATAGAAAACCCAAAACACCACACTTATTTATCGCCATTTTAAGCTAACAGTTAGCAGCCGGAACTAGCTTAATCAGGCATTTACGGCTTTCAAATAGTGATAATGTCATTTTACAATCATGTGCTTTGTTGAAATCTGAGAGAAGACTTTGTGTTTAACAGTTTAGTTTCATCTGTGTTTATTTCAAATTTCAAAAAGAATAAAACAATGTAAGAGAAGTAAAGCTAAAGGTACAAAGTGGACAATGACACTCCATCCACCGATTATGCGCAGTTGTTCCTTGTTTCTAGCGTAACACATGACTCACGCTGACCAATCAGAGCAGGAGTTTGCTAGAGCAAGCAGAGATATAGCCGAAGCTAAAGACTAAAAAGCTATTCAATACAGAGATTTTTACCGGATAAAAGTTGTAGGACAGAAGATTACTCAAACATGCACGAATCAATCCAAACTTTGAGCAAACTAATGATGAGAGAATACTGTTTTTACTTAATACGTCTCCTTTGATAGAGATTTTGATGTTCTCGAGGTTGTTTACTTTGGGCTTTTTGGACACATGTGTGAAAGTATTTGAGCCGCTGCCAGAGCTTAAATTGATACACCATGTTCTGCTGTTTTGTAGATGACATAACGCTGCCGCTCCTCCTTCCTCTGGACCAATCCAAGCAGTGGGCAACTTTACTTTAGCCTCACAAGACTGATACTGAGGAGCATATGTTCTCACAACAGTATGTGTAAGCAAACTGACAAGGAACTGGATCGTCAGAGGAAGATTACTCTAGCTGTCCTGCTGATTGAGAGACATTTTTCAATCTTAATATATGACTAGACTATATTTTTCAGTAATACATTGTACACATGATTATATTTCAGATTGCTTGTTTATAGCTGTTTTGACAAGGTTTATAATTGTCTTTTGTCCAGTAAATATGACACACTGAGTGTAGACGTAATTCTACAACTGTTACCTAGCAGCCACAATGTAAATATGGGATAAAATTCATATAAATTACACAATATTTATGATTTCACAAATGATACTGACACTTTAATTTGACTAAACGATTGGCTAAACTCTCAGGAAACTGCGTATATAAATAGTCTTTGCATTTACTTTCAACTTTTATTTGTCAGTTTCTTCACTCTCTGGGAGGAGTTTGCATGTTTATTGTTTATTGTGGTTTAGCTTTTGGTAAAATACATTTTCTTGTAGAGACATATTTTGTTTGTCATCACTGAAGGAAAGTGTTGGATAAATTATCTGTGGAGACTTAGATTAAAGGATATTTTGAAAAAGAATAACATTGAATATGATAGTCTATTATGCACATTTGAGTCTATCAAGCATAACTTTAGAACTAGTTCCATATTCATATCCTAGTGCGAATACGAAGCTATGTTACACTGAATTTTCTCCAGGTATTCCGGTTCCCTCACATCTTCAAAAGCAGCATGTTTAGGTTAAATGGGCGTCACTGTAAATAACCACCAGCCAACGAATGAGAGAGTGAATGGTTGTGTTTCCCCGCCTAACTTGCAACCCCTAACAACCAGAATGAACGAATGAATGAATGAAAATTAAGCCCCATTCACACATGCAGACAAACACGGCAATGTTCCTAGTATGTGGGTTATGAATCTAGACGGTGAACAAGATTTCTGATTAATAACACTGAACTTTGTCATGAAATATCTAAAAGATCATTTCAAACTGTTTCAATCTGGTGATTTCCCTTAGTGGCTAAACTCGATCACTGACTTTGAACAGGATTTATTTGTGCTGCAAACATCTGTGTGAAGTATTATTGGTCTGGAAGATGCTGGAATGTCACGTGAACAATGTGAAATGTTTGTAAATGAATCACAGAAGTGCAGACATATCACATTTATATCTTAAGTTGAATGTCACTAGCATCATTTTCTCTATTTTCTATTCTTACAGGGTTCTTTTTGTGGCAATTTTAACTATAAACGATATACTCAATATTCAATTTTTGGATTTCTTGAAAACCACATTCACGATATTATCAGAGAGCAACAATCGACCTAGCCTTTGAAAAAAAAAAAAAGCCCATAACAAGCAACTTCAGTTCAGAGCCTTAATAAAAAGTAATTTTAAAAAATCAAGTAATTAAACATGCGTCACAGCAAAATGATAGATAATGATTTTGGGCATATTTTAAATAGTATTTGGTCATAAATAAAGATTTTAAAACATGAAAGTATGCTTAAAGTCCATATTTCTGTCATCACTGGGTAAACTTTTGCTAATCAAACCTGAAAAAAAAAAAAAAAAACACTTTGTAAATGTTGTCAAAGTGCCGCTCAGAAACAAGCTTGCGACTGTCAAAATTCACAAAAGACTTTCCAAAAATAGAAGCCCAAAGTTGCTACAAATAAGCAGACTTGGCAACTCTGCAACATTTAGATCTGGCATTTAACCCGGGTTGTCATGTGTGAATGCAGAATAAAGATTTTACTGTGGCATTAAGATTCACTGTGTAAGACTTCAGTTGGAGGTATTGTAATCATCTTTTCTCACATTTTCTTTTATAATGCTTTGACTAAAATGTTACATAGTAAGATTTAAAAGTTAGATATTTCAGAAAAAAAATACCAACTAGTACTTACTGATTATTATTTAGCTACTTTTCAGTTTTGGCTGCTCCAAATATGGGCAATTTTCATTCAGCAGTGTTGTGTTGTCTTATTATAAACTATGCTTTCAATGATAACGTGAACATTTTTACTACATTAGCCTACATTTTATAGCAGCATTAAGCATTAGCAGTGATAATGTCAGGCCTGGTTGTAGAAGTTAATAGCAGCAGCAAGATAAGATAAGAAAAATAACCTTGATTTGTCCCATCATGCAAAGGAAAACAAGTATATACCGTGTAGTTAATGCAGTAAATATTAAAATCTATAGCACACATTCTCACATTTTTCTAAAAAAGTTTGTTGATGGCCCTTGAGGAAAACGTTTATTATAGTTATAGCAGTTTGTGAAGAAAAATCAACAAATAAAATACATTTAAAATAAATAAAAATATTAAAATTAATGCAGACACTTTCTATGACAGCCTAACTGAAAAAAATAATATAAAAAATGATGATATAATGTGTTTTTATCTGCCAAATCATGTCTATTGTGTCATTTGGCTTACATTTGCAATACGGTTGCTAGGTAACGGTCGTCATGGAATAACCAGGAAGTAGTAGTTTAAATTTCTGCATTAATCTGCTGTGATTTTACCTCTGGGACTGAAAATGAGCTTCAGTTCTGTTCAAAAAACATTTATTTTGCAATTTTCTTGTCAAATAGATAAATATACACTGCAAAAAAAATCCAAAGGCCAAATATTCAAAGTAATTTAAATCTTTATGTTGTTATAACTTGATAATGTGAGTAAAAAATTATCAACTTAGACTTTTAAGTTAGGAGGAAGAGAGAGAGAGAAAGAGAGGAGAGAGAGAGAGAGAGAGAGAGAGAGAGAAAGAGGAAAAGAGAGAAAAGAGAGAGTGAAAGAAAGAGAGAGAGAGAGGGAGGGAGAGAAAGGGGGAGAGAGAGAGAAAGAGGAAAAGAGAGTGAAACAAAAGGAGAGAGAGAGAAAGAGGCAAAGAGAGAAAGAGAGAGGAGAGAGAAAGGGGAGAGAGAGAACGAGAGAGGGAGAGAGAGAGAGAAAGAGAAAGAGGAAAAGAGAGAGTGAAAGGGAGAGAGAGAGAAAGAGAGTTAGTGAGAGGGAGAGAGAGAGGAAAAAGAGAGAAAGAGAAGAAAGGGGAGAGAGAGGAATAGAGAGAGAGAAGAGGGAAAGAGAGAAGAGAGACAGTGAAACAAAAGAGGAAGGAGAGAAAAAGAAAGAGGAAAAGAGAGAAAGAGAGAGAGAAAGGAAGAGAGAGAAAGGAGAGGGAGGGAGAGTTAGAAAGAAAGAGATGAGAGAGAAAGAAAGAGGGGAGAGAGAGAGAGTGGGAGAGAAATGGATGAGGAGAAAGAGAGAGAGCGAGAAAGAAAGGGATGAGAGAGAGAGAGAAACAGAGAGTGAAAGAAGAGGAGGAGAGAGGGAGATAAATGAAGAGAGAGTGAAAAGAGAGAAAGAAGAGAGAGTATCATACAACTCACATACATGAGTTTAATCAACATAAAACTTTAAGTCAAACTGCATTATATTTTTTACAGTGTACATTTATTCTGTCTTAAAGTATTTGTGCAAAGAAAAACTGTTTCAGTGCTACGATGTCAAAAAGCAGAAGTACGTTTTGTATTTTATGTCAAGTCCTGGTCTGGTTATTCGGTGGACTCAGCATAGTTTTACTCAGACTTCCTCTTGTGTTTGTCACGCCTGGTTTAAACCTGCTGTAATCCTCGTTTTATCTATCGCCAATTTAATCAGATAGATGCAGTCAACCAAGCTCTCTCTCTCTCTTTCTCACAGTAGTGCTCTCTCTCTCATACTCCCTCTTTCTCCCTCTCCCTCTTCTTCTCTCTCTTTTCTCTTCCTCTCTCTTTCCTCTCTCTATCTCTTCCTCTTTGTCCCTCTTTCTCTTCCCCCCCCCCCCTCCCCACCCACATCTCTCTCTCTCTCTCTCTCTCTCTCTCTCTCTCTCTCTTTCACTGAAGTGAAAGTTTATACACAAAAGAAAATTTCTTTGCTCTTTTAATCCTTTTATGGTGCGTTCAGACCGGACAGCGTATTTATGTTTTCAATGTTAAGTCAATGTAAACCCGCGTCTTGAGTGTTCAAGCGTATTGGCGACTGGGGTGTCCGTTGACGCGCCTTTCTGCATCTGAAAACGTGGCGTCTTGCGGATTGGAAGCTCAAACCTGCGCCGGACGCAACTTCGCTCGCAGCTGCGGCCGCTGCAGGAGTTGGGAAAATCCATCTTCAGACGCGTTGGAAGTCGGCGTCAGACTACACTCCTGTGACACGTGACATGTTCCCTGTCACACCAAGGGGAAAGAAGGACTGTTTACTGAAGTCTTTTAATAACTTTTTTAACAAAGGGCGCATGTTTGAGGGCAAAACAAACAACATGGACATGATCTGGACTGACACAGAGCTCATATGGATCTATTAAAAATGCTCGTTGCCGTGTTTAAACCACTGCTATACGACATAACACTGGAGGAGCTGAGGAGGACGGAGACAGCAAAAGGACACTGTCTGGAGGAGGAGAAAGTTGTGTGATCGGGTAAGCTCTGTTTTATAAATGCAGCAAGCCTCTTGTCTCTTTCCCTCGTTCTCTCTCTCAACGTGATCTGTCTTTGTGCAAACAAAGCCTGCAAACAAATGTGCGACTTTAGACGCTTAAACACTGTCCGGTCTGAACGCAGCATTAGAACTGGTCAGAAATGCCTTGAAACCAATGACATATTCTACATTACGTAAGCAATGTTCAATTTCAAACGGATCAAAGTCATTTTAAACAAGGCTAGATTTATACATTTTTGGTTGTTTTACACTAGTTTTAAGTTGTTCTCTCTCCTTCAGTCTGACCTGTTGACTGTATCGATCTCTTTCCAGGCCCCTTCAGCCATTACCTCTGTGTTTGCATGTTATTGCTCCTAATTTTCCAGCCACTGAGCAGCAAACAGCCTGAAACAGCGGAGTTATTCATTAAACGGCCTTATCTGGAGAATCTCCCGGGGCAATCTGTCACCTGCGGGGGAACATGGTGCATGATGGGACGGCGCTGTTACACATGTGCTGGCGGTCGGATGATTACGTCAGGCTGAGTGATAGAAGGACTGTGAGGCACCCAAAAGCATACATACATAAAAAAGATAGAAAAGAAATAACTGTCTTTCTGCGCTTTGTCAAGAGTTGGGTCAAAGAGGTAGCAGTCTCACCTAAGAACTTCACTTTACACACACACACACTACAAAAACTATAAATCTAGACTTGCTTAAAATGACTTGGAATCAGAATTTTAATCCAGCTTTGAGCTATTTTTCACTATACGTTTAAATTGCTTATGTCAGCTAACGATGCATGAGAGTTAATGAAGAGAAAGGACATTTTCTCTTGTAAGAGTTCAATAAACAGCTTAAACAGGAAAAATAAACTACACTTTGATAACAAATTCAACCCACCACAAGTACTGAGCACTGGGTTTGTAACTGACATGTAAAAAGAGAAAATCAAGTCAACAGTTGTAGCAAAGCAGATAAACAACAAGACTTTAGCTTCTCACATTTATCAGACATTGAAATCACACACAGTTATACTTACCCTTTGCTGCAGTTAAAATGTTCTAAATCATCAACTATTGTTAGCAGACATAAAAAATGAGTGAAGCCTCAATGTTCCTGTTGTTTGTCTGGTTAATTTTAAAGTTATAATGTTGTATTTTATTCATTCCGATGAAAAGACATCGCGAGTGAATAGTGAAACAACATCTCGAGTTGTATAATGAATGTAAAATACATTGTAGTTCAGTTTTGTAGTCCGGCCCGCAGACCTTAGCCCATCGAAAATATGGCCCGCTTGTAAATATAATTAAATAGCCCTGGCTTATGTAATGTAGAATAATTTACTGGTTAAGTGGTATTAAGGGAATTTGGCTTAAAATAAGAACAAAATTTTGCCAATGGGGTAAGAACAATTTCCTTAACCTATTGAAATATGAAGCAATGTCTTGAAATCAGTTCGAAACACTTTGAAACAAGGAAAATAGGTTTAATAAGTCAAAATGTCTCTACAATAAATCAAGGTTTAATTAGTCAAAATGCTTGAAATTAGGTTCAAATCCTAGAATCATGCAACTTTAACTTGTCTTGAAATTTATTTATTGCAGTGTGGGTCATGGAGGCAGCAGTCTAATCAAAGAACTTCACTTTTCACACATTAACCAAAGCTCTTCAACACTATTCAAATGCAGAGGTCAAATTTCCCTACAGGAGTTATAAATTGTACCTTAAGCTCTTTCAGGGGGATACCGAGGCTTTCCCAGAGTGACATGACTGGAACATCTCCTCAGTTCGGCTTCGCCCAGGCGGCAGACGAACAGATGTGAAAGAGCAGAAGCACCACTCTGAGTTCCTCCGGTGTGATTGAGGAAACTCTGAGGAGAAAACTCATTTCATACACCAAAGCTCTTGACCTGTAAAAATTAAAAACACAGCTTAACTTATGTCAATTTAACTTATGTATATCTCTTTCTCCTCTCCCCCTCACTCTCTCGCTTTTCTCCTCTCTCCTCTCTTGCTCTTTCTCTCACTTTTTCCTCTTTTGCTTTATCTCTCTTCTTTCTCTCTTCTTTTGCTCTCCTCTCTCCCTGTCTCACTTTTCTCTCTCCCTCTCTTCCTCTCCCTTGTGTTTCTCTCTCTATATCCTCTGTCTCCCTCTCACTTCTCTCTTTTCTCAATCTTTCCTCTCCCGTTTCTCTCTCAATCCTCTCTCCCTCTCTCTTTTCTCCCATTCTCCTCTCTTCCTCTCTCTTGTCTATCACTCCTCTTTCTCTCTCCCTCTTTTTTCTTGCACTCTCCTGTCTCCTTCTCTCGTCTCTCTCTCACTCCTCTCTCTCCCTCTCTCTTTTCTCGCTCTCTCCTCTCGCTCCGTCTCACACCTCTCTCTCCCTCTCTTGTCTTTCTCTCTCCCTCTTTCTTTTCTCGCTCTCTCTTATCTCTCACCCCTCTCTCTTTTCTCAATCTTTCCTCTCTCGTTTCTCTCTCACCTCTCTCTTGTCTTTCTCTCGCTCTCAATCCTCTCTCCCTCTTTTCTCCCTTTCTCCTCTCTTCCTCTCTCTTGTCTCTCACTCCTCTCTTTCTCTCTCAATCCCTCTTTTTTCTTGCACTCTCCTGTCTCCCTCTCTTGTCTCTCTCATTCTCTCTTTATTTCTCTCTCTCTCACTCCTCTCTCCTCTCGCTCTGTCTCACTTCTCTCTTTCTTTCTCTCTCTCCCTCTCTCTCTCTTTCTCTCTCTCTCTCATCCCGTATACCTTAAAAGTCTAAGTTGAAAACCTTTGACTCACATTGTCACATTTTATCAACACAAAGATTTCAGATGAATTCGACTTCAGCGACTTCAATGTTACTCAATATGTTGCACTATTTTCTTCTAGACTGGACTCACTTTGAACTTAAACAAGTGTGTAACTTTGCAGAGTTGAGTCGGGACACGCAGCGGCTGAGTGTATCTGCCGCTGAGGCCCTGGAAGTACGTTTACGGCGCTGATAAAGTAACTGCTGATTCTGAACATGCCTGCAGAGTTCAAACCTCACCACCACACCTACTGTCACAGCTCCTCACACAAAGACACGCTGCACATCTGAGAAAGACACGAGTCGCACACACCTGGTCGTAGTCTTAAACATCTACACATGAACTGTAGCTTCACTACATTTCTGCTGATATTCTTACATTGAAAGACAAAATATCTAAATAAGCTTGAAATACCTAAACAAAAAACACTTGACAAACAACAAAGTAAAACTGGAGAAGAGCACCCAAGAAGAAAATAGGCAGTTTTGCACGCTTGGCTAATGTGTGCTTTAAGACTTCAAGCTTTCTTTCAGCTGGAGGCTACACTGACATTGTCCAGTGTGATTATCTGCTCAGTTAGAGAGTCGCGCAGATGTTTAGGGCCGAGTAAAATCACTTCTGTTTTATCAGGATTAAGGAGTAGGTAATTAAGGCTCATTCAGGTTTCTATATCCTTCACACAGGCACTGAGTCTTTCTATTTGACCAGTCTGATCTGGTTTCATTGATAAGTACAGCTGAGTGTCATCTGCATAACAGTGGAAGTCAATGCCATGCTTTTTGATAATGTTACCTAGCGGCAGCATATAGAGAGTAAAAAGAATTGGACCAAGTACAGAGCCCTGTGGTACACCGCAGGTTAATTTAGAACATTGTGAGGAGTTTTGGTTTACATTAACAAACTGATACCTATCGGTTAAATAGGATTTAAACCAGCTCAGAGCAGTTCCTCTGACACCTACATCACATTCTAATCTCTGCAGTAAAATATTGTGATCAATCGTATCAAACGCTGCGCTGAGATCCAGCAGAACCAGGATTGAGATCAGCCGTTGTCAGCAGCTAATAACAAATCATTTGATGGAGACAAAGCTGTTTAACTACAACTCTCATGTATTTTGGAAATAAAAGGAAGATTTGAAATAGGTCTATAATTGACTATAACATCAGGATCAAGACTTGGCTTTTTATTATGCTAAGAACAAGATTCTATTTGAAATTCACTTTTTGCAGTGCAGCCAATCAGAGCGCAGCATTCGACTCCTGATAAGAGCTAAATTTATTTATCATTCGGTTCAGACAGGACTCAGCCGTCCCATTTTTTCACAAAGTGCTGCATTTATTATAGACTTTTTAGTGGAAAACACAAAGTTTATTAATTTACAACAAAAAAAGTTGGTTACCTCAAGGATTTTGTTCATATTCATAAAAAACAACATATCTTTACAACCAGTGTAGAAATGAGCTGCTGCAACTTGAGTCATATTTACACAAAAAAGACGTGAAATTGTGCAAATCATGACTTCACATGATTAGCATGTGATTGCAACCGTATTTAATTAATTATGGTTGCAAACATGCACATGTACACTTTGTTGTGAGACTGGGTTGTCCCATCAGATCTCAGGAGTTAAGCAGGTCGGGCCTGGGAAACTTGTGTCTTTAGGCAAGACACTTCACACACATTTCATGGATCTGGTGTGTGAATAGTTGGTGATGGTCGTAGAATGAATGAATAATGCAAAATGTGATTGTGAAGCGTCATGAAAGACGCTGTATAAAACCAACAAACTGATCTCTGAAATGCTTACAAAAAATAAAAGCTGACTGATATTCGTGTAGTAAATATTTCAGACTGTTCAACTAACTCACAATAATCTTTTAGCACAAGATTAATATCCACATAGATTCATGTTTGGCTGATGAAACAGACAGCAAAGTAAAACTTGAGCGGACCACCCAAGCACAGCCAATCAGAGCGCTGCTTTCAAACTAAAAACATTATCATTCAATTCAGACTGTACACAATGATCAGATACTTTTGGAAGAAAGACAAAAGCCACGTTTCCATTAGCCTGGATCGGTTTGGGCCGCTTATGTTAATGATGGTGAGTGTTTCCACTGCAGGTCCAGGCTCCTGAGGGTCTGCTACGTCACTCACAAACATGCTTTCTTAAATTAACAAAAAGAAAATGTACCTGAATTATACTTGTTCTTCCTTGCATCAATCTGAGTGATTCACAAAAAGACGTTTAATAATTCAAAGTTTGTGGTGCTGTGACACGAGGGTCAGAATGGTGGAAACAAAAAACTACTTCCGGTTTAGAGTAACTTTTTCAAAATTTATTAAACTTTTTTGCAAAACCTCTGCTGCATTTTAAACCCGTTTTATTCAATCTTTTTATGTTACACTGCAAAAAAAGGTCTTTCAAAAAATAGTAAAGTTTTGCTTATTTTGAGGTAAAAATGTTTTATTTCAAGTGAAATAATCTGCCAGTGCAGTAAGAAAATTTGACTAACCTGGTTGTTTTGAGCAGAAAATGATAGTTTCAAGTTCTCTTGACAAGATTTTTAACAAATCTATTCTAGATTCAATTTATGGCTTAAAACAAATACACATTTGCTTAAGATAAGTTTTTATTTCTAGATAAGGTAAATCAGGAAAGGATCTTAAAACAAGTCAAATACTCTTAGTCTTGGTAAGACTGGGTCTTAGTGAGTGGAAAAATTAGTCTTTTAATATTAATATGCTTAATTCAAGTCATTTTACCTAAGTTCCATTTTCCTTTTTTGCAGTGTGGACACATTACGCGCAGGATTTACAATTTTTTTTTTTACAGTGTTTTGAATCACAAACAGGAAACAGCTGATGCTAATGCGCTAGCTTTGCTTTGTTAAGTCTATAAACAAGCACGCAACAAACAAAGTTTGTCACAGGATCATGTCGCTAGGTGAGGAACATCATTTCATTTTCTGTCTGCTCTTTTCTGTCTGGTTTTTGCCTGACTGTGTTTTCTCTTGTCCAATCATCGAGGCTAAAGGGGGTATTTCAGTTTTACATAACAATCTTAACTGTGTTTTAGTTAAATAGGTATATGTGTGTGTCCTTATGCCCGGATGAGGGCCGTGTGTGGCCCAAACGCGTTGGTACGTAATCTTTTATATCAAATAGCAATGATGGAATAAAGGCTTTTTAACTTTCTAAAAATAGACTGAGTGCCTTGTTTTTGTTGTTGTTTGCCGTTAACATTTTACAACACGCTGATTTTTTCCAGGTAGTCCAAACTTTCTGCAGATTCCTGATGAAATTAAGACCATAAAACATTGTTGAGGGATTTGATCCAGTCTCCAGACTTTTAGCTCGTCCCCCAGAGCCACAAATGGACCATCATCATTATCATCAGCTGCATTTATCGACAAAAGCCATTACGACCTCCCTAAACACCTCACTTCACCTGTCTGCAGCCGGCTAACAGCCTCAAAACCACATGACGATTACAGGCTCCCGCGTCACAGCCAAACTAAAAATAACCGGACGAAATATTTACCTTACATCACCTTCTTTTGTTCTGGTGAGAGCAGATTGTGAGGTGGGCGAATTAGCGACACGTCATTAAGGCAAACGAAATCAAACGGCGGTCTTGATGCGATCAGTCAGTGTGTGTTTGGAGATCTAATCATGAACGAGAAGTGATAACGGGAAATCAATAAGTAGCGTTCGCGTGGCGTCACAATGTTCAGTGTTCTGAGCCGGAGAATAGGTCTTTCAGTTAAAAGATGTTAATAGGTTAATTAAAAGTAAAAAGTAAGTTTAAAAACATTTCAGGAAAGTTGTCAGAGTGGTACATCTTTACCTTTATTAATTCTAAGTCACCGTAAAACTCTATGTAAATGTACAATCATTTTGAAGTGCCAGGTTTTTTCTTCATCTTGACTAACTTGAGTTCACCTAAAAGACTGAAAAATGATCCAGGATCAGCAAACATTTTACAAAGCGTGAGCTTTAGAGGTGTTCTGTGATATTATTGATCAACAGCACCAATAGATCCTCATGGCTGTGTCTGCGCCAATGAGGTGAGGTCGAACGTAAATACACAACCATGCTCATGAATACATCAAACAAGGGAAAGAGTGAGTGAATTAATGCTTTATTTTACTTATACTAAAGTATGATTGAGTTCTATTATTTTGGGTTGTGAAGAGGAGAAAGCTTGCTGTGTGCAATGCATTAAACAGCAGTTTTATTATTTCACCCTCCCAACTGAGCGGAACATATTTAAAAATCAATTTCGTCGTCTAAAGAGGTCTTTCTTTATTCTAAAAATTGCCCTGGCCTAAAACAAAACACAGTGTTTGTGTAAATTTTTAGCAAAATACGATCATTTTGAGGCTCTGGTACGATCCATAGTTGAGAATCAAGCTAGTTTCACAGAGAAATGTGCTTTTAAAACCTCTCATTACACGCTAAATGTGCTTTATTTGTTTGAACCTTGGGAAACTTTAGTATTTTTATGTTCACAACCTAGTTTAAGGTCACCATACATATTCTTTTATGTCTTTTACTTCGATTATTGCGATGCTAACTGCCTTAGCTACATATGTATGTGCATGAGTTAATTACCTTCCATCAAATACAAGAAAAGCAAGGCTTGTCTTCGGAGTTTCTTCTTTAGTTCGCGGGCTGTCTAGCTTTTCAGAGTCACGTGTTGTGAGGACAGCACACAGGTCACGGTTACAGTAGAGTTTGACCTTTAAATGTCAGATCGAACTGTAATGACTGACCTCACATGAAGCAAAAGACAAAAAAATGATTAGGTGTCTTCAATGTCAAGGTCTTTTTTTCTCAATAGCTTCAGAAAATAGTGCCATCATTCAACTGCAAAGACAAGATAGTTGCCTTTAGAAAGAACGTTGATGTTTCTGTTGCCTTTGAGTGGGTTTAGATTAAGATTTAGGCAATTTTTGATTATTATTTTCTCACTATAAAACTTAAATTTGTGTGCAATCGGTAAAACTTTAAAGAGGATGTATTATGTAAGTAAGTTATAACCGTGTTCTCTCATCATTAGTTCACTCAAAGTTGTGCTTGGATTGATTCATGCATGTCTAAGTGTAACCAATGTGGTTCTCTCTGCATTGTGTGTATGTTTATGTGTGTAGGGATCAACCACGAGACATCGCTGGAAGGATCACAACAAAAAGCAAACGGCTTCAACACATGTCGCTTACAGACAATCGGCCCAAACTTCTTTTTCTATCTTTTGTCCTGCAGCTGATGCTCAAGTGCTTCCAGTTTTCACCTACCAACTATCATTGGAAAGAGATTCTAAACTGATAACTCAATACATATTTGAGTTTGGAATTTTCCAAGCTACTGAAACTCATCAAAGTATCTGGAGTGTGGACCCCGAGAGCCTTTACTTGAATGGAAGATGAGGGCTAGTTACACTGACTCGTGAAATTCACACAAAATGCATGAGCTGTTTCATACACTATAAGAGACGTCACAAGACAATAAAGCTTTGCATTGCGTGGCTGCTCTGATTGGATGTTGCAAAGGTAGCGCAACGTGTTGGATCATTGCGACTGGATCAAAATAGAATCGCAGTAACCTCACAGACATGACCAGCAACTTGATAAATAATATCTTACAGCTTGAGCCAAGCCTCCTGAACTTGTGGAGAGACACACTGAGCTAAATATAGGGCCTCTGGTGTGTAGAAATGTCACGTCTCAGATGATCAAAATATTGACTCAAGTTTGACTCAAATCCAAGTCATGACTAACCAGTTTGTCAAAGCCTGATCTAGTCAGATCTCAGAAGCTAAGCAGGTTGGGCCTGAGCAGTACTTGGATAAAAAACTCTAAACCTCAGCTGTCATAGTGGGACGAATAGAGGAGTAAATGTCGTTGTGTCCTTAAGCAAGATACGTCACCTGCATTGCTTATTATGGTTCTGGTGTATGAATAGTTAGTGGAGATCGGAGCGAATGATGGTGCAAAATTTTTTTGGCACTCAGGTTTTCTACTAGATTGGCTGCAATTACAAAAAGTGTAGTTTTTACGATCAGATTTAAGCAATTCTTTTGTCATAGTCGATTAACAAATATTTTGATGCCTTTGAAACCTAAAATGAATGTTTAGTGCCTTGTTAAAGGTGCACTGTGTAACTTTCTGGAGGTGAACAGTCAACTGCACAATTCAATAGGAACAGAAAGGTACTGTATATAAAACAATACTTCTGGGCTATATAAAAATAAATTGAATTGAATTGAATACTTTGAGACATGGGGACTGAATGGGGATATGTTTTAAAATACAGCTAAAAGAACATCTTTTCCATGAAAATATACATGAAGAGGCCCTCCTACAAGTCAAATAGTCCATTTTGTGACAATGCAAGCTCACTTAAAGTGAAAACACAGTTGTTGTTTTTTTGTTATTTAATGCAACAAAGACACAGAAATCACAAAAACATGCATTTGTTCAAGTCTATTTTTGATCAAAAAGGTACACAGTGCATCTGGTTTATCAAAACTAGGTCAAATGCTAAATTTGGAATGTTTCACTTCAAGGTTGTGTATTATGTGGCCCTCTGCTCCATATAAGCTTCAAAATGTGGCCCACAGTGAAAAAAGTTTGAACACCCCTTTGTATAAATCTAATGCATTCACACCTCTGATAATTCAAGACAAAATCATTAAAATTTTTAGTTCGATACCTTTTGTAATGTAACAAGACGATGGAGTTAACAAAACAGAGGGTCACCTGGAGATTAACAATAACTGTTGAAGCATCACTTCACTAAAACATCTTCCAGAGACAAAAGTCGTCAACAAACTGCTCCACTGACCTATTTCACTCCAGCGGTGCAAAGTAAGTGTGTTCCTCCATCAACATGCCTGCTCAGGTTTGTGAACATGTGAAGTATTTAGGTCACTGCCTGAAAGTTACCAGATTGAACTTAAGCAAATATCAGATACTTCTACTTTTCTCCTCTAAGTGTGCCAAAAGTCACCGCTGTTTAGTGCACAATGAGGCAATAACCTTTTAACATATAGATCAGTGTTTGAGTTATGTAACAGCCTTTTGTTCTGCAACGCTTGTCACGGGTCAACAGTTTAAGCAGGAAGTGCCGAGGTTTCTCTGGTGAATGTGTGGTTTTATAATAAAAAGCAAGTCAACAGCACAAGAACGCAATAACACAGGGTTGTCCGTGCAGTCTTTAGAATTTTAATTGATCTGATATTGTAATTTAACTGATGAGATGCATTCATTAGTTCTGTTCTCAGTGGTTGTCAAAGTTTATAATCATGTTTTTTAGACGTTATGTTGATTAAAGGCACAGCGTGTAAAGTATTTGACTACAAAACAGACTTAAAGCAGCAATATCTGACTTTTATTGTTGGAAATTAGTCATCTTTATCTAATCCACCATAAAGTCTATTTTGAATTCAGCAAAATGTCAGAAAACCAGACTGGTGTGTACTGTTTGAATCAAATAATAAAGTATTTTAGTTTTTATAGATGAGCTAATGCAGCCCTCTGATTGGCTGAGATTGGGTGGTCCACTCCAAATATGTTTTTAATCCATAATTGCAGCCAAAAATAAAGTTTAGGATCTTAACCATGTGCCAAATGATTTGTAAGAAATAGTTTCAAATACCTTCTTCCTGTTTTGGTGTGTGAAAGTCAGTCAGCTTTAAAGGTGCACTGTGTAACTTTCTGGAGGTGAAAGGTCATCTATACAATGCAGCGGAATTAGAAAGTTACAACCATGCTTTGGGACTTTCTGAATGGAAATTAATACATTTTGTGCCATAATATGAAAAAAATCTGCGAAAGGAACGACTTTTCTGCAGAAACAGACGTGTTCGAGCTCCTCCAAGCCAAATAAGAGACTATTTTGTGGCCATGTAAGCTCACTCAAAGTAAAAACGCAGATTTTTTTATTAATTATTTAGTCTAACAAAGGCATCTAAATGACAAAAATATGCATACGTTTATTTTGGGCCAAAAAGTTTTTTTTATTAATATTTTTCAAATGTCTTGGTTGTAATAAATAAATCAGCACAATCTGTTTCAATTGACTTGCATAGTGTTTACCTCCAGAAAGTTACACACTGTCACTTTAAAGAGATATTATAAATCAAGAGAAGGACAGTGCTGACATGAGCTCTGTCTGGCAGAATTATGGATGATTTTTTAAAAGGTTTTTCTAACATGATCGATGTTTCATCAGATGTTCTTGGCAGACTCTTTCCATGTAACACTGTCTCTCTCTTCATAAATCTTTAATATAATGCATGAACTGATGAGCTAGCCTGGTGCCACCTGCCTCCTCTCAATCTCATTTTACTCCAGAGATCAGGTATCACAGAACTGCACACGGTTCCCAAAAACCAGGAAGTACAAACGACCAATCAGAGAACAGAGATGAAGCAGTGTTGTCCAGAACCAACCTGAGTTGAGATAGCAGATTGTGTATGTTCCTGTCCTTTGATCTCATGTCAAATATTAACTTAGAATTTGATTCTGTATCTTTATTTAGTAAGTTTACCAAACAGAAACAGCAATTATTGCTGACACACATGTTTACGCTCTTGGTTTATGTGTGCAGGCGCAGCAAAAAAGTACCATCCATGGAGCAAACGAACCCCAATGGAGCGATGTCAGACTGTTTAAATGAAATTAAATGAAAGATGCACTTTTTAACTTTTTGACAAAAATAGATTTCAAGCAAAAGCATGTTTTTGTCATTTAGTTTTCTTTGTTGCACTAAATAAATAATAAAAATTTACTTTGAGCAGACAAGCATGACCTCAAAATGGTCTATTATTTAGTCTAGAGTCTTTGTTTCTATGGAAAAGAAATCTTAATTTAGCTGCATTTTTTTCACATATCACATATTTACCCCCATCAGCATGTCCCAAAATGTGCTTTTAACTTTCTATTTCTACTGAATTGTGTACTTGACTTTTCCTCCTCCAAAAAGCTACACAATGTGCCTTTAAACTCATGCATCAGAATATGAAATATGATTGTGAATCTTTTGTTTTGTTCTGTTTTATTGAATTTGCGAATTGTGTCTCAGTAAACTGCACCAGTAACACTTATGTAATACATCTTATCCATTGAATGTGTCATTGCAGGTTAAAAACTGTAAGGAGATAACACTGTATAACAAAAAATAAACTTTGCACAAATAGCTGAGCACACATTGTTGACTGCCTGGTGCGATCCTAACAGTGGGATCAAGTTGCACATTTGCCGTGACCCGTCAGAACCGGCCTACTGTAAACAAAGGTGTGGATTATAAAGGAGACAGAGTGTGCTCTTCTGACAACATGACTCAAGTTATGCAAGTGACGACAGCTTCACAAGTGTCATTATTCATGTAGAAACAAATCAGTTAGGCTAATGATAGATAGTCAGGTTCAGAGGGACGTCTGCTGTGATCGGTCATTCAGAGTTATGAAGTTCAGGGTAAAGATTGGTTAGGATAACTGGTTAGCTCAGTGTTAGCTGCTGTTAGAATAGATTTGATAAAACAGGCTGAAGTGCATCTGTGTGCACCACCATGTTTCGATTTGTTTGGACGCTGTAGCTTTGGTTTCTGTCTAAATAACAATGCTGCGTTGTGTTTGGTCCACAACACAACTTTAGCTATCTTTATCGGCCGACTCAAGTCATACAATAAGGCTAGTAATCAAACTGACAAATGTAGCATTTAAGAAATAATAGCACTGATTTAAGCACATATTTGGACTCTAAAGTGATGGATTTTCAGCAGTGACCCAGCAGTTTATCAGGTTGCTCCATAGCTTTATTTTGTTTGTTTGTTTTTTCATGTTTTTGGCGTCGAACATGGCATAAGTTGTTTTTAAATGGATTTTGCCAAGTCAGTCTAAAGGTAATAAAAACTAGACTTATAATATCAGGCAGTGAACGATGACTTGTTCATGTCTGACGTCTTAAAGTTAAAACTTGACATCACGGTGGCAGGGTAGAGCATGTTTACCTCACAGTAAACAGGTTTGAAGTTTGCATGTTTCTCCCTTTTCTCTCGGTGTCTGGATGGGTTTCTTTCGGGCACTCCGGTTTCCTCACCAACCAAAACATGCATTTTAGGGAATATCCTCCAGCTATGACAGTCCTGACCAAGCCCAGCAAGAAGATCTGCATGGGTTCCCGAGAACACGTTCCAGAGGCTTTGAAAGGTGGATCAAATGCAAAGGACAAACTTTACTACGGGGGACAAACTTTACAATAAAGTGTACTTTAACCTTTACAAATCAGAAGAATACTTTGTGCTCTTGTGTGTTTACAACTCGATCTCACAAGAAAGCATATATACAGTATACCACGACATAACAGGACATGTCAAAAGCGTATGATTAGCACAATTTCACACATTTTTTAATGTATATGACACACGCTGTAGTCCCAGTTCATTTCTATAGTGGTTGTAAAGATGTGTTTTTATTTATGAATATTAACGAAATTCTTACCCTATAATCTTTACCTTCCACAAGCCCCATTTTAATAACTTGAAGCCTAAACTTACCCATTAAACCAAAAGAAAATGGCTTCAACCAAAAAAGCGTGAAATTGTGCTCATCATGCGCTGACACTGATCTTATGATACATTGTTGGACAGAGACAAGTTAACTGAAAATAGTATTTATTTAAACATATATTTGGATGCTAAAGTGATAGATTTTCATCATTAGTGATCCTGCAGTCTTGATGCCTCTGACAACATGTTAAAACTTTACAAATCAGGAGAATACTTCATTGATGGACAGTTCTGTGTTATTAAATTACATCCAAATCTTCTCCTTTTAGTTCATGTATTTTCAAGTCTTTGTATCAAATTACAGAATGCATCTATTGTTTCATGGATTTTCATACATTTGAAAAACATTTCTGGCCATAAAAAAATAAGTTAGGAGGAATTTGTTGACGTTTGTTCAGGTAAAATTACATTTAGTTTAGTGGGACAGAAACACATTACGCAAACAGCAACAAAGACACGCGACTTCTCAGCTACATCAACACGCTGCTTGACTTTTTTGTTTTTATGGATCTATTTTACAACTTCTCTCACGTTAACAGGCCCAGTGTGAGTGACAGACAAAGCGTCGGAGCAAAGACAACATGGACTTTTGCTTCAGAATACGAGAGAGAAGGGCTGGGGAGAAAATAAACCTTATCCACGCAGTAATGTAAGCTGTAGTGTTAGAATCAAAAGTGTATTGAGAATGCAATCTTACTCACGTCCAAGACACGATTTGTAAGTCCACAACTCTTTTTAACGCTGATGTATAATAAAAAAAAATGAGGAAAAAAGGTTTATACAGTGCATTAACATAAGACACAAGCTGCACTTTAAAGGGACTGTGTAAATGCTTAGTGTGACAATAAAGAAACCATATTTTAGGAAGTGCATTTTGCACTCTGTTGTCACTCGCAGAACCACATGTGTAACGGCGGTTTCTATGCGAGTGAAGTGCCCACATACCACTGCGTGCTTCGAGTTTAGAGTGAACCATGACATCACAGCGAAAGGGCTAAATTTAGACTCTGCCGCTGCGTCTCGAGTGATAAAGTATGAATGAGTAAGAGGAAGACTGCTCCAAAGGTTTTACTCCGGTGTGCGTGAATGAAGAATGAACCTTAGCGAGAATAGCAAGGGCAAATGTAAGTGTGTTTTAGATTTTAAGAGGTAAACATTCAGAAAATATACAGAGAAATGGTCAAATACTGCATGTTATGACTTGAGTAAAAGCAAAGATACACCTGTTAAGTAATGCACACACTTATTTGTACTTTTATCATAAATCGTTTGAAGTAAGTGTGTTGATTTAAAGGTTAAAAAATGATCAAATACAGAAGGAGATTAAACCAAATGCAACCCAATTTGTTTTTCACTTACCGAACGCTTTCTAAGTCTCATAATTCTTCACCACGATGAGTTTTGCACTTTTCACGACTTTCAGAAGCCAGAGATAGTTTACCTGTGACATGTAAAAAGAGAAAATTAGGTAAACAGTGGTAGAAAACCAGATGAACAACAGGAACATTGACATTTCTCACTGAAACAAATTTCTGAGTCAAGAACAGTTACTATGTTTTTGAGGAAAGTATTTGTTGCGCAAAAGCTGAATATCCAATTTTTCTTAACAAACAGTGTTGCGAGGCTCTGCATGGTCGTCGTGGCAACAGAAAAGCTACTTTCAGTTTTCAGTACCCCAGACAAAAAAACAACAATGAAGCAATAAGGTGTTATCACTCAATCAGAATGTTAAGAATGTTAATGTTAAGATAAGATTTAGTCAGTGCATAACTATAACCTCTACCAGTTTACTGTGTTCATCAGTCGGAAAAACAATTTCTGAACGTGTGCTGCTGCTCAAGTGACTTACCAACATTGCAACATGAAGGTTTTGTTGCAAAGATTCACTAGTAAACAATGTTAATACTGATGTAGCTTAAATATACTGTATCTGTTGTCAGAAATAAACAACAATTTAAGCTTAATGTTATCTTTTGTGTATGCTAGCAACAGCTAATACCACTGTTAGCTCCACTCTGGCAAAGAATGAAGTCAGTGTTATCATCGTTACAACAATGATGTTAATTAAAATACAAACAAGTAAGAACCCAATCATTCCTCTACTGTAAATAGTCAGCATCAGAGGCCACGCCCACTTACGGACCTCGAAGGGGGAAAGTTAACATTGAGAGTGAACCTGAACAACAGTTTTATCACTCAATGAGCAACAACTACAACAGCAAATATGGACTTAAGGAGATATATTGTGCCAACTAGAGATACAAAGACACGGAGAAGAATAACGCGACCCTAGCTGCGGGCTAAATGCTAGCTAGAAGCAAACGTGATGCTAGCACTGCCTGGAATATTTAACATCTAAAGAAAAATCTCTTTACTTTTATGAGATAACACCACTTCAACAACATCCATTAAAAATCAGCTACCCCACAACTAAGACTTAATTGTGACTCAACTTGAAATTGCTCAAAATGCACTTAAATAGCCAGAAAATGTTTTAAAAAGCGAGAAAGTTGCAGTTCCCAATGATTTCTTATGGACCTTTGAATTATGAAATTTTCCCACGACAAGCCACGCCCCCAAATATAACGTGTTGCCCACTGTATCTATTTACTTACTAACCCTTTTAGGAAATCCCTCGCTGTGTGAAGGAAAGGTTTCGCAGGTCTTTCCTTCCTGCCGCCATCAGACAGTTTATCGCAAAGACTTAACTGTAACCATGTGCAATCTTGTGTCCCTTTACTTAATTTTTATTTATCCACTGTTGTTTATTGATACAGTTTATAATCCTAGTCACGTAATATTATAGTATGACGCCATTTCATCAACTATTTATTCTGTCATACTGCAGTGGTTTCAAATTTATTTAGTCTTGAGTAGCACCTTATCTTTTTCTCACACTTCAAATACCCCTTAACATGTATTTTATGTAAATACATCACTTTTTGTGGTATATAGAGGTTATGCATGGACATTCTTTTACTTGAAAAATGCTCCTCAACATTTTGAATGAGTGGCAAAGCCACAGCTAAAACAATATTTCTTTGATGTCATGGCAACATCTTGTTAACTACAAGCTTGTTTGCTAACAGCAGTTTATAATTTAGGACATTTTAACTGCACAAACATCTTTTTAAAGAAGAAAAAGGTAATAAGTTTGACTGTATAAGATCTCAGTGTTTGATAAATGTGAGAGAAGCTAAAGTCTTGTTGTTTATCTGCTTTTCTACCACCGTTTACCTGATTTTCTCTTTTGAAAATCAATGTGGGTTGAGTTTGTTCTCAAACTGTTGTGTCTTTTTTCTGTTTTAGCTGTATTTTGAGGAGAAAATGTGCTTTCTTCTTCATTGACTCACATTTCTTGTAACTCAGTTTGTACATTGTCACCTGCTTAACCTCTATTGTCACTTATGACTATTGCATTTTCTTATTTTAATGATGTATAAGTCCCCACCGGCCAAAAATATTCAAAATCGACCACAAAGAACATATTCTAAACTCAGATCATGTTAAAATTCATGTTCCTTTAAAGTTTGAAACCATTCCAAGTGCCCCTTGCATGCCCTGTCTGGGAAACACTGATATACTGCAAAGCGCTCAACCACAACAGCAACTTAATGTACATGCAAGATTTAGCCTTCTATAACTTTATATTTGCTTGCTTTACCTGTTAGTTAAATCCAAGTCTATTTTAAAATAATAATCTTGTTTTTATGCATGTTTCTATTCTCTTGCTGTTTTCGAACTGTGCATTGTCGGACAAATAAAGGAAATTTTACCCTAGTACTACTAAAAAATACATAACAAAAACATGCCAGCGGGACTAGGTGGTCAAAACAGATAGTAATAGTACACACAGGGGCTGTTTTTCCCCCACGAGTGTCTTGTTTTCCCTCTTAAGTAGGAAAAGTACAGTAGGACTACACACTCCTCCACCTGGAGCAGCTGACTGAAGGAGGGGGCGGAGCCTGAGCAGAAAAGCAGGAGGAAAACAAGTTGAAGGATTGGCTGACTGGGTACAAAGTGGGCGTGGCTTACTGTACAACATATGAACGAGAACATGTATATTTACTCAAATCTAAGCTCTCTGCGACGAGCTACAGAGCTACGCGTGAAGATTTTAACTTCTGGAGTATTTTTTTTTTTTGAAGAAAAGGATGTATTTTTGACCCAAACCAGGAAGAAAGATATTGTTTATAGATATTGCCAAAGGAACACTGCATTTCTATTGGATTATGCGGGTTGTCAGTTGTGTCAGAACTTAAAGAGCTGCTTATTTTTTAGAAACGCAACAATAGTAGACAAAGGACACGTGCTAGTTCATTTTTGCGTTAATATCGACATTCCTTTGCTGCTTTTTCATAATCAGAAAGCCGCCACTGTCGTAAAAAAAGAAAAAAAAATTGCTGACTGCACAACTAATCAGATAAGTGCTGCTGCCGCCTGCGCGTGTCGGCGGAGTGAACCTTGCCGTGCGCACGAGGACTTGTCCAGACGCACGGCGCGGAGCAAAGCAACAGCGTGCCACGGTTGCTTTCCGAAATAAAAACGAGAAGCGAGCGAGGAGGCGGTAGTTTGAACCGAAAGCCATGTCAGACGGTCCGAGACAACGCAGCAGCACGTCGGGGTCCGGGAAGGATGCTACCGGCGAGTCTGGAGGAGGAGGAGGAGGAGGAGTGGCGCTCAAGAAGGAGATTGGACTCGTGAGCGCGTGTGGTATCATCGTAGGTAAGTCTATAGGGGGACACAGATCTAGCTATAAAGGGTTGTTGTGTGGTTGGACAGTGCATTTCGTTTAATTTTTCACCTGAGAGATTGTAAAGTTTTGATTATCAGAGAGAAAAAAGTGTTGCCATTCAGTGGGTAGTACTTTATGGGAAATTACAGCTTACTTTTTAGAGTAAGCTACTTGTACATCTCTAGTTGCTTACTTTTACTCGCTACTTGAGTAATGTTCAGTACTCTTACGTAAGTGCATTTTTGTTACTTTTTGTGAGTAAATATAAATGTATAAAATGCATGCTAAAAATATAGAATTTGTGTAATAAAAACAAACAAACGTGTTTCTTGCACTGCTCCATCAGATATAGGCCTAATTTTTAAAAATATTTTTTTCATGTTTTCTTCTTCTTACAGTCAAATCAATGTTGTACCAAAAAATCACATCTCATGTCCAAAAAGTTACTCTCACTTCCCCCTAAATACATTTCACTTTAACCTTTTCTTGGACTACTAGTCTGCTTTGTACTTTACGTAGCTTTACTTCTACTTTAGTATGTTTTTGGCCACTCTACCCACCTAAAAGTAAAGTTACTTACTACTCAAAAAGAAGTATAGTAAAAAGATATCATTTGGGAATTTAAAGTAGGCTTAACTATAAGAGTTATTGTCTTATTGTCTTTCATTTTTAGTTGATCTAATTGGAAGGACAAACTAGAAAAATGTTAAAATGCACAAATTTTCAACCAAATTATTGATAATATAGACAAGTGATGCAAGAAACACATTTCTCACAAATTTAATAATGTCAACATACATTTTTGTCATTTAGAAGTAGCCAAAATTTGTACTCAAGTAAATGTACTGTTACTTTAAACTTAATATTAAAGGTAAGCTAGTAGAAAAGTAAGTAAAGGTCTTGGTCTTAAGACTTGTCTCGAAACCGCTTTTTTAGGGTCTTTGTCTGGTCTCTGACTTGAGCACATTTGGACTCTGTCTTGTCTTGGTCTCGAGGGTGCTTGGACTCAGTCTTGGACTCGGTCTTGTCTTGGACACTGATACCACTTTTCATTACCCCCACACTCTGCTAAACTTCCATCAGGAGCAACAGTGACTTGTCCCAGGCACAGTTTGTAAAAAGCACCGCACAATAAGATCATGCAAACACTGATAATTTTATACAATTACAAAGGTGGTCTTGATCTGGTCTCGGTCTTATTTTGGGTCTCGACCTTCAGTGGTCTCGGTTGAATATTGTCAATATACATTTTTATCATTTAGGAGTAGCCAAAACTTGTACTCAAGTAATGGTACTGTTACTTTAAACTTAATATTAAAGGTAAGCTTGTAGAAAAGTATAGTAAAAGTTAGCTTAATACTAGACCACAGAGTATAGTCTTGGGACTCTGTGGTCTTAGAAAGTCTTGGTCTTGAATACTCCAGTCTTGACTACAAGACTAGTAAATGTAGCTGTCCACCTCTGATGATATTTTTACAGAATTAAGGTGGTTACTGGCCCAAAATTTTGTGATGCATGTATAGTCACACTTTTTTTTGTTTTATAAATCATAATTTTAGATCAGAAACATCTTCAAATGCTACCGAGTAAACTTTAGTTACATTATCAGTTGAAAAGCATAAGTAGGTTAGTCAAAAGTTAATCATGTGCCGTCTGACTGTTGTCTGTTAATCTGTTCAACGTTGCATTGAGAAGATTAAACCCTTGAGAACTTTGCATTTGCTCAAGTGACGATCATAAGCTGCCAACACATTGTTTTATTTAAAGTGGGCAACTTGAAGACGTACTCATTAACTCCACAAGATAAAACATACAGTGCAATGGGATTATTTAGCTAACTGCATTACATTAGCTCACTTATAATGAAGCTGTGAGCTGTATTTCAACACAGCTTGATCAATGATTCGTAACTGATCTCGTTACTCTCACATTCTGTATCATTTTATTGCTGCAAACTTGGAAGGTCATCAGTGTTTTATATGCAACTAGGTCAATGTAGATTAAAGGTTCTAAAACTAAATCTTGTGAGTATGAGTTGTGATGTCATGAAGTGGGAATAATATAGCCGCCATCTCTCTAACCTATGTGTTTTATGCCGGATTTTTTTTTCAACCCAAGTTATGCCCCACAACATTTGCCTGACCAGCCAGTCTCTTTGACAGACGACTTTACAAAGACGTGAGGGTCTGGACTCTGGAATTAGACCGCCGGGCTTGTGAGGGCTGAGTAAACTAATCGTAAAACCCAGAAATGATGCTGAAATTGGGAAAAGCTAAACCGGATGTTATAGTAAATGTGTAGCGTGAGGAATTTTTCAATCTGAAGGCTCTCAGCGCGATTTGTTGCTCAGGTGTTTTGGAATTGATACTGCCGCGGCCCCTTTCGTACCGGAAGACCAGATCCGTCCGAAGTTCCCGTTTTTCTAAATAAAATAAAAATTAAGGGCTAATTTTTGTTCTTCTTTTTAAACACATACTATCGTCATCCATAAGCCACAGCTGTTATTTGCCTTTTAGCAGTTTATCTAGTGTAATACAAGAGTTTGATCTTTCCGTTCAACCCTTGAATGCATCATCACACGTGACCTTACGTGCCTCTAAAAAAAAATATTTTTGGCAATTTCTTAAACAACACTTTTCATTATTTGTTCATAAACAGTTAAATAATTCACAAATACAGACTGTTTAGATTAAAAACAAGCTTTTTACATTATTATTTTCAATGTGTGCATGCTCCAATCACACTTCCGAACGGATCGGGTCTTCCGGTACGAAAGGGGCCGCGATAGATACGTTAATTGTTCAAATCAAAGCAAGAGCCGAAGAAAATAAACTGCATCCACCATCTTGGACATCCACTATCAAAAGTTTTGAAATTGGGAAGGGTTGGGGGAGGGGGCAGCAGTTTTGAGATTAGATCGTCCTAATTTCAGACAACGAAGTGATCTGATTACTCCAAAAATTCAGATTCCAAGTAAAACATGCAGGATTAAAAAAGAGATATTTCTACAACTTTAAACAGGAAGTCAATGGTCCTGTTTATATTTCTTACCCGTCAAATCACTGCTCTACAAATATCACTATGTCTTCTTTAACTAATTGTAATTCTTTACCAAAGTACTGGCACAGCGGCTGATCGGATAAAGGTTGAAAGGGTTTGTGTCGAGTTGTTTCAAAGAAGAAGGACTTGGACCTCGTGTTACAGACTAAACACTTGATAGTGACGGTCCAATCTCTATCTAGGACTTTGTCACCTTTGATTTTCACCCTCAGGAATTTGTCTATTATAGCCAACATGACAGAAATGAACACATCAAATCCAACTCCTGTTTGTATGAATTAAAGCTGCAATATTGTGATAAAAATTTAAATCGTGAGCTCAACCCTGTGACAATCTGCTTTTTGATGAATGTGTCATATAGTGATTTCCCATTTCTTTATTTAATGCAATTTCCAAGCTACACCTATTTTTAGAGTCGCCAAGTCCACTTCTTTATAGCAACTTTTAGGTTATTTTTAAAGTCTTTTATGAATCGAAAAAAGATTAATTTTGCCACATCGCCCAGCCTCAGTGTAAAGCATGAATCTTAGTTTGTCTGCGCGGCGTGTGGTCAGTTTGCGTGATGATGACCTTCCTGTGACTCGGGAGAACGCTCGGACTTATTCATTTGCACGTTTCCACGGTAACAGGAGTCAAGGCAGAAGAAAGGGAAAAGGAAAAGAGGAAGAGAGAGTGTCCCAGGAGAGTGTCTATACGAGAGGTGAAATCTAATAAAATGAGGCAGGACCGGGCGCTAAACTGATTCTTGTGTTGACCTGGTTTAGTTGTCAGAGGTGGCATGAAGGAGTGGATTTATCACGATTTATTGTAATATAATTTTCTTGTTACTTTAAGGTAAACAAATCATGCTTTCCAGAGAGTTCACATTTACCTGTGATTGGTTAAATCCAGCTCACTCAGAGAATGACAAAAGTCGACCAATTTATCATATTTCGGGACGCGGCTTGTCGTTGGGGAAAGGTCTTTGTAGATTTATTGAAAAATGCAACTATTTTGCTTTTTTAAATGTTTCCTGATTAGGGCTGGGCGATATTTCCAAAAACTACAATCTCGATAATTTTTTGATATATCTCGATTACGATATTCATACAATATTATTTCAAACCAAGCCTCAAACATGGTTAAAAAGTATTAGGCTACTTGAGTTTCAATGATCAGAAGAATTGGGCTTGCCTTGGTTGACTGGAGGCATTCTTAAGATGTGCTACCAGTCGATTAGTCGACCAAAAGCTAGCCTCAGTGTCTCAGTGATCTGACTAAATATCTGAACCAAACTGCTCTCACAAGACCACAAGCTCAGATGTTTGCATACTAATTAAATATTCATAAAGAATGTGCTTTCCAACTAATACAAACTTTGGTCAACTAAGAGACTGATGAGTGATCTGTTAGCATTGTTGGATATATTTGCAATTCGTTAGATCACTTAACGCCAGGCTCAGACTGGTCCAGCTCTGCTCCTGTGGATGCAGCTTCAGTAAGCTACTTCTCTGATCACCTTCTTTGAACCTGGCTCACGTGTGATTGTGCAGTCCAGTGATAGTTCCTTCCAAAGAATTCTGAACTCCGGATCATCTAAGATAATAAAAATATTTAAATTAATTATTCAATTCAGACAGTACACAGCAGCCACATTTTTTTCGCACAAAGTACTGAGTTTAAGTACTGAGTATTGATTCATACAATACAATTGACTAATTTACACATGAAAAAGTCTATTAACCCAACTTTAAAGTCGCAGGACGGCCTGTTTCTGGTCTCCATTGTAATACGCTTAGAATGTTTGATAAAATGGCATTAAAGATACAGTATATGCAGAATTAATTCCACTAAAGGTGTTTTTATTTCACAACCAATAATAATTACTGAGCGTGCATGCCGCAGACCCAGATTTTAACGTGGTCTCCATGGAGATAGTGAAGTCTAAAGCCATGCTGTGTGGTTTTTGAAAAAGGATGTCCACAAGTCTTTTTGAGCTGAAGTCAAACTTTGAAACAAGATTTTTGATTGTTTTCTACAATAAATGGCAGCAATCAAAAGTCTGTTAAGTTTATTTTCCAGAAACCAAACGTCAATTATGAGGAATTAAAAATGTGATTCATTTATTCCCCAAATCGCCCAGCTCAAAAACTTAAACAGTGCACCTTTAAGTCAATACTTTTGTAGCCACTTTCACTCACTTTTCCTTCACCAGAGTCATTTTATAGACAACTGTACTTTCACTAGAGCAATAACCTCTCTCACCTCGACATTAATTATTCGTGGACTTACTTTAGCCGTACTATGCCAACTCTGAGGCTTTACAGCAGATCAGAGTCCACTCATACTCAGTGAGATTACAGGTGGGACGTTTTGCGGTCATGTGTCCCGGGTTGTGAACGTGAGCGCCGCTGCACTTCCACGAAACGGGCACAGCGCATCAACATCAAGCGTCTTTATGGCGGCCGCACAAAGGCATTTATCGTTCACTCTCTCCGACTCAAGTCCACAAACGTGCCAAGAGTCAGGATTATCGAAGTGAACTTTTGGTCGAGGCAAAGAAAACGGCGCCGCCCTGACAGTGATTAGCTGGATCGGATCAGGCAGATTGTCGTTACTGAATTTAATAAAACATGAGCTGAAATTGATTTGGATTAGTTGAATAGTGACTTATATTTTCTGTGTAGTAATAATTCACTTAAGTTAAAGGACATGTAATTGACTAATGTGAGCTTTTCATGTTGTAATGTTGTTTTCTTCAACTTATCAAAAATATACAGTATGTTGGTGTGTTCTGGTTTCATCCACACATTTGAGTAATCTTTCATTATCCTGTCTACATTGCTACAGTCTACAACTAGAATATGTGTGCATAAGTCAGTGGCTGCATGATCAAAACTGTTTGATTCTGGCCTTTCGATCGATTTTCCATCCCTGGTTACCACAATATATGAACCAAGAAGAGAACAAGAGGCTGTGGCCTTCAATGCTGAGCCTGAAATCGAGGAATGGAAATATTCAAATTATTTAGTGAAGGCATACAAAGTTTAAAAACAAAGTGAAGCATTAAAAGTTTGACAGAAAAAAACAACTTTTGTTGTCTTGAAGCAAATGTGTTTTGAAACATTTTGTCAATTAGCCAGGAATCTGTTATAGGGATGCACCGATCCAGCTTTTTCTGTTTTGATACCGATTCCGATACTTTGGCTTAAGTATTTGCCGATACCTGATATCAACCAATACTAGTGTAAGAAATAAAATACCTTATTTTTCTTATCAAAGCATAAGACATTTGGTTATGTAGTGTTATGTAACTATTATTTATTGTGCAAGTCACAATTTAACAACTTAATCTGAATGAAATGTCAAACATTATGAGACCACCCAGTAGATTTGTGTCATTATGTCCAATTAAAGACACAACAATGGTATCGACTGAACCGATATC
Source organism: Mugilogobius chulae (assembly GCA_038363315.1). Classification (NCBI taxonomy): domain Eukaryota; kingdom Metazoa; phylum Chordata; class Actinopteri; order Gobiiformes; family Gobiidae; genus Mugilogobius; species Mugilogobius chulae. The sequence continues at coordinate 35,008,867 of CM076404.1, forward strand.
ATGGCAAGGCAAGGCAAGGCAAGTTTATTTGTATAGCACAATTCATACACAAGCAATTCACAGTGCTTTACAAGGCAGGAAAATGCATCAACAATAATTCATAAAATTTACTTTAAAAAGAAGTAAAGAAATAAAAAGTGCAGACAAAGTATTTCAGTCATATGCACAGATAAAAAGACATGTTTTCAGCCTAGATTTAAACATTGTCACAGTTGAGGCCTGTCTTACATCATCTGGAAGACTGTTCCAGATCTTAGCTGCATAAAACTGAAACGCTGATTCTCCATGTTTAGTCCTGACTCTGGGCACCAGCAGGAGGCCGGTCCCTGATGGAGCCGATACCCGATCCAGCAAAACTGCCTGGATCGGCACCGATATCTAATCCCAGTATCGGATCGGTGCATCCCTAATCTGTTATTAGATGTAGTCAAGACTATTGTAATTTCTGCACTATTGAGTGCACCTGAATAGTCGCTCCAACTAGATTTTCATTCATTTTCTATCCCTTGTTCCTGTTAGGGGGTCGCGGCTGACTGGAGCCAATCCCAGTTACTTTGGGCCTTAGGCGAGGAACACCCTGGACAGTGGGTGTTCAATGGGTGTTCAGGCACTTACTAGACAGACAACCATTCATTCACTCTCTCATTCACTCACTGAGGGAAATTTACAGTGATTTAATTTATATTATGAGGGGCCCATATAAGCCACCTTTGCCCCGGGTGCCCAAATTTCTATCGACAAACCTGCTGACGAGCATTGTGATTGCAATTTGGTTTTGAATTTTAATCTTAGAATTAGAATTCTGCTCACATGCAAGCAATTCTAAGTTTGTACAAAGCTAAGCAACAGAATTAACAGTATTAATGCAGAAAATCACAGGATAGCCTATGTGGTAGTCGGTGAAGGAAATGATGGTACCTCAAACATTGCATCCTTGGTTAATTGTGTCCACTGCATTTCAGTTTGATTAATTGTGCAGTCCTACATACGTGCGACAGTGGCCCGAATGCTCTGGTGGCAGGTTGGTGCAGATTGGATTTTGTTTGAACAGAGATTTCACACTGAGAGCAAATGGGACTGTTTGTTCTGGGCTTTAATGGCTGATTAGCAAGCTTCTCTGATTTTTTACAATGCAACTGCAGGCCTATTAATATTCATTATTGTTTGCTGCTGGTGGTGGACAAGAAATGCATGTTCCCAATCAATCTAAACAGGTAGTACTCATTAAGGGCTCCAAATCCACACCAGAAGCCACAGAGAATAATGTTATAGGACTATTTAGTGTCTTCTATTTTATGTTGGTAATACAAACATTTGATTTTGTTTATGGTGTATCTGGAATAAACACGATACAAATGAATGAGTTTCTTTCTTTTTAAGTTGGAAAAAGTGGATTGGATTGGTTTGAAAATATGTTATACAAGCTTGTGCTGTATTAAGGAAATTTGATGGAAAATGATTTTTGGGCTGGAAACAACAAGCCCAGAGACGATTCATGAATTTGATGTTACGTCACACATTTGGGAAATTCAAAATGGAGTGTGGAGAAGATTTTTGTAAAGAAAAATGTTCCAAGCTCCAAGAAATAAGCTACAGTATTTACAACTACAGTACACGGATGCATTTTATGAGAGAAGAATGGTAGAACATGGTTAAAAGCAATATGAGATAAGGCAGAACCCCACGTTTCCTATAATAATCTCTTAAGGTGAACTGAGGTTTTTAAGGCGAACTGAGGTTTTTAAGGTGGACTGGTGCTTTTCTGTGTCATGAATGGGACACTTTTTATGTTTTGTCTGATTCTTGGTTAGAAAAAGCTCATCTTTGTGTGAAACAGACCAGTTTTAGTGATTCTCCAGTTTTAGTAGTTTAAAGCAGAAGCCAGATTGCTCTCTCTCTCTCTCTCTTTTTTTCTCTACACTTTGTTTCAGTCTCTCCCTCTCTCTTCTCACTTTACTCTCGCTCTTTATCTCTCTCTCTCTCTCCTTTCTCTTCTATTTCTCTCTCTTCTGTTTTTCTTTCTCTCTCTTGTCTTTGCTGTCTTGTCTCTCTCTCCTTCCTCCTTCTCTCTCCTCTTTTTCTCTTCCTCTCTTCTTTTTTACTCTCCTTTCTCTTTCCTCTCTCCCTTCTCTCTCCTCCATTTCCCTCTCTCTCTCTTTCTCTCCTATTTCTTCTCTCTCTTCTCTCTTGTCTTGTCTTTGTCTCCTTCCTCCTCTTTTGCTCTCCCTTTTTTCTCTCTCTCCCTCTCTCTCTCTTCTATTTCTCTCCCTCTGTCTTTCTCTCTTTCCCCCTCTCACTCTCTCATCTCTCTGTTTCTCTTTGTCTCTGTCTTGTCTTTGCTGTCTTGTCTCTCTCCTTTCTCCTTCTCTCTCCTCTTTTTCTCTTTCTCTCTCCCTCTCCTCTCTCTTTTCCCTTCTCTACTTTTCTCTTTTTTATTTCTCTCTTTCACTTCTATTTCCCCTTCTCTCTTCTATTTATCTCCCCTCTCTTTCCTCTCTCTGTTTCTCTTTCTCTCTTTCTTGTCTTGTCTTTGGTGTCTTGTCTCTCTCTCCTTCCTCCTTCTCTCCCCTCTTTCCCTCTCTCTCCTTTCTCCTCTCTCTTTCTCTCCTACTGTATTTCTCTTCCTCTCTATCTCTTCTATTTCTCTCTCTGTGTCTTTCTCTCTTTCCCCTTGTCTCTCTCTCTCCCTCTCTCCTCTCCCTTTCCCCTTCTCTACTCTTTTCTCTCTCTGTCTTTCGCTCCTATTTCTCTCTCTTTCTCTATCTCTCTACTATTTCTTTCCCTCTCTGTTTCTCTTTCTCTCTCTTATCTTGTCTTTGGTGTCTTGTCTCTCTCTACTTCCTCCTCTCTCTCTCTCTCTCCTCTTTTCCTCTCTCCCTCTGTCTCTCTTTATCCCTCTCTCTCCTCTGTTTCTCTCTCGCTCTTGTCTCTCTCTCCTCTTTTGCTCTCCCTTTTTCTCTCTCTCCCTCTCCTCTTCTATTTCTCTCCCTCTGTCTTACTCTCTTTCCCCTCTCTCTCTTCTTTCTCCTCTCTCTGTTTCTCTTTCTCTCTCTCCTCTCCCTTTCCCCTTATCTACTCTTTCTCTTTCCTCTCTCTCTTTTCTCTTTTTTATTTCTCTCTCTTCTATTTCTCTCCCCTCTCTTTCTCTCTCTCCCTCCCTCTCTCCTTTCTCTGTTTCTCTTTCCCTCTCCTGTCTTGTCTTTGGTGTCTTGTCTCTCTCTCCTTCTCTCTCCTCTTTTTCTCTTTCTCTTTTTCCCTCTCCTCGTCTCTACTCTCTTTCCTCTCTCCCTTCTCTCTTTTTCTCTCTCTGTCTTTCGCTCCTATTTCTCTCTCTCTCCCTCTCTCTTCTATTTCTTTCCCTCTCTGTTTCTCTTTCTCTCTCTTGTCTTGTCTTTGGTGTCTTGTCTTTCTCTCCTTCCTCCTTTTCTCTCCCCTTTTCCTCTCTCTTTCTCTCTCTCCTTTTCTCTCCTCTTTCCCTTTCTCCTTCTCTCCTTCTCTCTCTCTCTCTCTCTCTCTCTGTCACGCATGTCCTTTTTACACTCTTTACTGTGCATAGTCACAGACAGTAATGTTGTAATCTTGAACAGGTGCTCCTATAGAAAACCATAAGTGTTCTGATTCCCCGGAGAGAGAGTTCAGTCTTAAATCTAAACATACGGCGGATCACATGCAGACGCTTCAGCTGTGCACGTGCGCGGTCCCCTCTCTCACCCGTCCCGTGCGTATCATGCGCTGCAGTTATGCGTACTTATGTAACTAGCAGGTAAAAGGCCCACCTGCTGCTTCCTTGACATGTTTATTGCACCGGTGGTCTGCTGCGTGAACTTTAGACCAGAAAATGCACGATGACTCAGCATTTTTCAGCCATGCACACCTTATGTCATAGTTTAACATGTGAGTAATTATCAAGTTTGTGTCTTAAGAAATCCTTGTCAAGACCAAAATAACGCCGAAGAAAATGTAGATATATATTCTACGAAAAATAATACGAAAGCCAAATAACCACGAGATTTGGGTAAAGCCACGTGGCAACATTTTCTTTGAGATTAGGCTTGAAGTTAAGAAAATGTCGCCACGTAGCTTCAACCAAAACTCATGGTTATTTTACGTTTTGGCGTGAAAATGCATGAACACGTACTCATCATACGTTTTTGACATTTCGTTGTTTATCTACGTTTTCTTCAGAGACTGGCATGTTTTTAAGATGGACTGTATTTAAAACACATTGGGTGTCATTTATCAAGCATTTGCTCATGTGCAAAGTAGCTAAAAACGAACTAAAAATACTGAGCATTGCTTCTAAACTGCATCTGATTATTAGTATTTTTTGCTACGATTATATTGTCACCTGAGAGAATTGACGAGCATTGATTAACCAAATGATTCTGATGTCAATAAACTAAAAGACACATGCAAACGTTACATTTAGCATCATTCATGCTAGTTTCCTATATAGATATGTTCGCCGAGCTAAAATGTGACGTCAAAATACCAGAACCAAAAGTAGTTCCCATTGTTTTTTTTCCGTCGGGGCCTAATTGCTGTAATTCAAAGCTTTTTTTCCTCGATGTAGGCTATTGAGGAACACGGGAGAAGCTTTTTGGATTGTCTTATCAAACCTGTTAACACACCAGCTCACACAGCAAGAAACAATCAGTCTTTTTTGTGTTTGTTCGGCGTGCCGTCAATTACGTCTTAAATGTTTTGCCAACCAAGGCGTCCTGTGATGAACCTGTGACAACAAGGCGAACATCCCTATAGGTCCTCTCTCTCCTTTGAGCATCAAAAAGACTCGATTTTGAATTTCCCAGATGTGTGCTGCTGTCATAGGTCGAGCTCAGAGATATTCAGAGTGCTTTTTAAGTCCATAAATCTCTTTCTAAGCAGTCAAATTACATTACATTACAGCTTTAGCATTAGCTTTAGCTCAAATCTTATTGTAACTTCCATTGCTGCCAGTAAATGGAGATCTCTTGCCAGCATCATAAAGGTAATTCTTTTGCTTAACAATGGGCTTAATGTTTTGGGTTTTTTTAAGCTTCGTCGTATCTTAGAGCAGGGGTGGTCAATTATTTTTCTCAGAGGGCTATATTCGAATTCAGAGTAGTGACAAAAAGCAAAATATATGCTACTTAGTTGTATCCTTTCATTGTGTATATTAGTGCAAACACATTTTAAGTGACTTGAAATCTGGATTTTAACTTTTTTTCTGATTAGGATGGTTTTAGTAGATGGACATAGATTATTTAACTCATAGTTTGCTTTTCCCATTGTACTGGCTCCGAGTTTTACCCTAAATTTCTCTTTTCTCTTCTTTCACTTTGATGATACATGCCGGGCGTCTCTGTCGTGTTCCTAAAGTGAGCTGCTGCTGCTGCTGACTAATGTGGAATCTGTAAGTTTCCTGTTTCTTTCTGCAGCCTGTACATCCTTTTGTCTTCGGTCAGGGACGCTTTTCGACGCACGGCCGCCAGACTTCTACCGTCTCAGCAGTTTGTAGCAATAATGGGACAGTAGTAAGCACAAAATACGCACAATTTTAACCCACATTTGAAGATGCTTGTAGTGCAGACTGTTCCTTACTCATTCGTATTATTTGTCTTAGTAGGTAACTTCGATTCAAGCTAAATTTCTCAGTCAGACTTGCCTTTTCCAGTAGTTTTAATCATGACTAGACAATAGCTTAGAAACTGTTGACCTGTTTGTCTTTGTGACTATGACATTGTGGGATAGACTCACGTTTAATTTGAAGCACAATATAATAATTTGCATTTAATATTTGACTTTTGCACTGTAAAAAGATACTCAGCAACTTAACCTTTGCCCCGCCATGTTGATTTATTGCTTTGTGAGAGAAAGGACCATTGTTAACTCTGCCAAATGACCTTTGACTGAATAAAATACAGAATGTAATATAGTATTTCTCACAGGCAAGGTTTTAGGGGTGTACTGCAATAAGTTAAAGATATGACATTTATATAAGTAAAGAACTAAAATTAAAGTTTGGGAATATTTCATTACGACAACATAAAAAATCAGTTTGAGCATGTATTGTATCAGTGTGTTTCTGTTCAGTTTTCCTGTCACAGTGCCTTAGACTCACGTCTGATTCAGCACTTTACAAGTTCCCACTTTGCTCTTTTCAAGGCTCAGCTGATTGTTTCTCACTAGATATGGTGTTGAATTATTGGGTTTGTTTCGTACAGATGAAGTTATTGTGAAAGAGGGTAAAACACAAAGTGAGAATTCAGTATATTACACGAGGAAGTGCTGTCGCACCACAACTCTGCAAATGACTTGAAAACTGCTCTGGGAAAAATAGATTTATTTCCTTTGAGACGGCACATTGGTTTAAAGCACAAGTTGTACCTTTTCTAGTGGGTCAATCGCCTGGTCATGGACGTGCACAGACATTTTGAAGGCCAGGTGCTCAATCAAGAAAATATATCGCTGAATCTAAACTGTACTTTAGAAAAAAGTTGTTTCTTAGGTTTTGCTGTTTGCACCTAGTCCTACTGTCCAATCATGGATCAATCATGATATGCTGTGTCAGTGGTTCCCAGTGGAGCTCAGAGAGGGACCTTCACCCTGCACGTGCTGGGTTTGCAGATTTTGAGATTGCAGGAGAATCTGAACTTTGACCTGAAGAGTTTCAGACTTGTGAAAGAAAAGAAATCTGTGCCTAGAGACACTAGCACATTTAAGAATAATCTGGTTCATGCCACATGGATCTGTGTTTAACTCTGATTTGAGTTCTTTCACAGTATCCATCTGGAACTTTACTCGCTGAAAGTGTTTGGGAAAAGGTGGGACATTTAATGAAATACACTGAGCTGATTGGATGTGTGGCCGACCTTATTTGTGTTAAACCAATCACAGCAACGAATCGCAATGGCGTATCCAATGGACATTTGGGACAGAACAAGTGTCACACACACACACCTCTCTTCAAAAAGTATTTCTGCTAAAACACTAAAACAGAATCAAACGCAGCAAAGACACAAACATCCATGGGAGCTGACATCTTTGTTTTGTTTGATTCAAGTGGTCCTTCCTGCAACTAGAGATGTCAGGATTAATAGGTTAATCAATAATCGTGATTATTCAAGTCACAAAGTAAAAACAAAAGATCAATAATCGTACCAATTTTAAGAAGCACAAATAGTTTGTTTTTTCATATATTGATTCCAGTTTTGTCATTGACCAAATTATATAAAAAGATGGATATTTGGTGCAGACTTTGTGATTATGAGAGGCTTCTTATGAATTTAAAATTCTAAATGTTGATACAAACAAAAGGTCTATAACAGATTTGTGCTAAAAAAAAAAAAAAAAATATATATATATATATATATATATATATATATATATATATATATATATATATATATATATATATATATATATATATATATATAAAGAAACCCTTCCCTAAATGTGACCTTTTTAGAAGCAAATTTCTATTCTTCTGTTTACAGAAAAAATACAATTTTGCAAAAAGTTGTTCTTCCCAACAGAAAAATTACATTTTTAGAAGCAAATGTATGTTGTTGTCATATCAAGGTTTTTACATTCATTAAGTTTCATTGAATAAAATCAATCACAAACTTGACGTACTCACATTTTTTAAAATTCACTGTTGTTTGGTCGTGGTGGTTCTAATCGTGAATAATCGCTAAATCGTGAGGTTTTGTCTGGCAATGATTGCAACATTAAAATCTGATATCATGACATTCCTACCTGCAACCAACCCCTCTCAACTTGCATTAACCCAAATTCACAAATATTGCAAGCTAATCCATCTGGCTGGCCAGGTTAATTTGCTCTTACACATACATTTAGTAAGAAGTCCAAAATGCTATAAATTAAAAACAGAATTAAGAACAGTCTTAAAGCTCTTCTGTGAAACAACAAAGCTCAGGTAGGCACTGACTCACCTCTTAAAAAACTTACATTTTCTTTCGTGTCTTCCAGGTAATATAATCGGCTCAGGGATCTTCGTCAGTCCCAAAGGCGTCCTGGAGAATGCCAGCTCTGTGGGTGTGGCTCTCATCGTGTGGATCATCACTGGAATCATCACGGCCATCGGAGCTCTGTGCTACGCTGAGCTGGGCGTCACCATCCCCAAATCTGGAGGAGACTACTCTTATGTGAAGGACATCTTTGGTGGACTGGCTGGGTAAACAAATATTACATTGTTGTTCATTCAATTCTTTTTTACTGATTATGACTGAAGCATATCCCAGTGACTTTGGGTCTTAGGAGGGGGAACACACAATTTACTGAAGGATAAAGGCATAGAGACAGATAATCATTCACTCTATCGTTCATTCACTAGGAAAATGTTACTCCTATGCCCAATTGACCTGCACATGAATGTTTTTGGAGGTGGGAGGAAGTGCACAGAGAGAAGAACCCACACTAACACAGGCAGAACATGCAAACTCCACCCAGTCTAACCATTATGCCAGAGCTGAGGGCCGCTTTTTGAAAATGTATGGATCAGAAGGCCACATAACAGATGGAAATGAAGGGGATACTTAAATGTTTTTACATTTTACTTATTTTTGATGAGCCACGACACCTTAAATAAGACATTAAACATTCATTTTAGAAATCAAACTGGTTGTTATTTAGATTTACAGTACAGTTTTTTGAACCCACACTGCAACAAAGGCCTTTCAAAAAATAAGAAAATGTTGCTTATTTTGAGGTAAAAAAGTATTTATTATTATCTTATGTATTACTGCCAGTGCAGTAAGAAAATGTGACTAACCTAGTTGTTTTGAGCAGAAAAAGCTCGTTTCAAGTTCTCTTGACAAGATTTTGAAGGAAATCTATTCTTGATTCAAACAATTATGGCTTAAAAATATACACATTTGCTTAAAACAAGTTTTTATATCTAGATATGGTAAATCAGGATAGAATATCTTAAAACAAGTCAAATAATCTTAGTAAGACTTGTACTTATTAAGTGAACAAACTAGTATTTTAAGATTAATATGCATAATTCAAGTCATTTTATCTAAGTTAGACTTTGCAGTTAAAGCTAAAACTGCTCACAGAATCTAAAGAAGAAACTAAAAAGAGTTCATTTAGCGTATTATTTTGTTCTTTACGTTTATTGTATAAATTGAATAATCTCGATTATCAATTAACCTAATCATCTTGACATCCTTAGTGTTGAGGTTCAATATTCCAGTATTTTTTTTTTGAATGTTTGAACTCTAAACAATACCATACTGTTATATTAAAATAAAGACGCATTTAGCTCGGTTGAGAACACACAATGTCAGCCTCCATAAGTAGCTGTTCGTAGAATTCTTCTCTGACAATTTGCTGCATGTCTTTCCCTCTCTCATCCCTTTGTAATGCTGCACAAACTTGTCTAATTAAAAGCTTCAGGGTCAGAAAAATCCTTAAGAAATGAAATAGACGAATATACGTATATGAATGCAATAACCTTGTAGCGGGTGAGAAAGGTGAACAACACAACTTTCCAATAAAACTCCAGCCCAGTTCTCAAAAGTGTGTGGCCTTTGCAAACATTACGCGGATTTTGATTCAGAAAAAAATCATAAACCTGCAGTCCTAAGGCGAAAGAACAACAAGAAACCAATATATTTAAATCCGACTGGGCTCATTCTTTCAAGACTAAAACCAAAACTAATTGTGTTTCACCTGCGTCTCACGGCGATTTCAGCGAACGCATGGGAACATAAAGTACATTTCTGAGCAAAACAATATAGACTGTGCCAGAATGGGAACATCTTACGCCATTGTCAAGTCTGTGTGAAGGTTTTTTCGGGAGCGGATTTCAAGTAGACAAAACAGCCAGCGCTTGTTTTTTCTCTGGACCTATTTTAATCTTCAATGAACATTCAGGTGCCGTTGTGGATAAATAAACGTAATCCATAGATCGTTTGTTTTTGTGTGAGTCTTTTGTGCAAGTACAGTGGCTCTATATTACTACAAATGTTCTCCACGCAGCTGGGCAAGCTCTCGGAAAAGGGGAAACGATTGTAAACTGTCCCACAATAGCTCCACTACAAAGGTTCTTTGTTGGAGTCGAGCTATGAAGTTTATAAAATGTGGCACTAGACAATGTACAATGAAAGAAATGCAAAGGACGCTTATATTTATCTAGTATTTTGGGCGACTGCCACTGAGAAGAGAGGAGGTAAAGTTATTTGGAAGATTAATACCTATTGTGAATGGAAATTATTTACTAACTTTGATTTGACCTGCAAAATAGACAAAAGGAGCACCTGAAGGACACAGACACAGAGAGACTATACAAATACCTCGTGAAAAAGCCTACTTGTTAAATAAATAAAGCAGAAATAGAGCAGAATTGTAACCAAATAAGAGTGCTCTGATACATTTTTTTTTCCCACCGGCAAAGTGTACAACATGATTTCCAGGCAACTTAATGTGTGATTTCATCATTTATAATCAAGAAGAACATTTTAATGCTAAAAATATTCTGGGCTGACATACAGTACAGACCAAAAGTTTGGACACACCTTCTCATTCATTTTTTTTTCATGACTATAAACATTGAAGGCATCCAAACTATGAATTAACACATGTGGAAGTATGGTACATAACCAAAAAGTGTGAAACAACTGAAAATATGTCATATTTCTAGGTTCTTCAAAGAAACCACCTTTTGCTTTGATTACTGCTTTGCACACTCTTGACATTCTCTTGATGAGCTTCAAGAGTTGGTCACCTCAAATGCAACAGTCTTGAAGGAGTTCCCAGAGATGCTTAGCACTTGATAGACCCTTTTGCCTTCACTCTGAGGTTCAGCTCACCCCAAACCATCTCGATTGGGTTCAGGTCTGGTGATTGTGGAGGCCAGCTCATCACACTCCCTCCTGGTCATTCATGGTGTTTATATCTTCAGTGCGAATCTACAATGTTCATAATCATGAAAATAAAGAAAAGTCTTTGATAAGAAGGTGTGTCCAAACTTTTAGTCTGTACTGTATGTAAAATATATACATTAAAAAAACGATATCTTAGCTAAATGAGTTGCCCAGCTCGTCATGGGCTTCACAAAGTACAAGACACAAACTACAAACTAATTTTCAGCCAATAGAGGAGAATAGAAGAGAATTGATCTCATAGCGCTGCAGATTTTGACTGAAGACATTCCTTTAAACCAGTGGTTCCCAAAGTGGGGGTCGCGAAGCAAAATCTGGGGTTCGTGAGATGATTTCAAAATATAATTCTACAGCAGCAAAGTTTGAGTGAGTTTTAGTCATATAAAACAATATAATGCTAAAGTATATACATTTTAACGCAGTTTTAACACTTTTCCATTTTTAAATTATTACAAACGTCTACTTAATTTTGCTGTGGGGTTACGAGATGGTTGTATGGCTATTTTGGAGGTCCCGGTCTGAAATATTTGGGAACCCCTGCTCTAACCCAGTCTTTCTCAGAAGGACTGGTTTAGAGCCCACCCCCCCACTGTCCCTTCATTGGCCTGAGGTGTTTTGTGGGGTCCTCTGATAATATTTCACAGTCAACTCAAAATAATAATAAATATTTCTTCTCTCAGATTAACCCTTTAGGCACTGGAGTTTTCATTTCTAGAAACATAAAGTATCAAAATTGTCACCTGGAGACTCAAAGATAATATTTCTCTGTATTAGTTTATAAAACCGCAGGGGACAGAGTTGCTTTAGGGATTTTCAATACAGAGAGGCTGAAACGGCTTGCTACTTTGGCGCTTACCTACCATATGACAGATTATAATTTGACTTAGTTTGGTGTGATAGTCTTTGTGGTAATAACTGTATTTATCATAGTTTTACAGCGGTTAAGATGCAAATCATGAAGAAATTGACAACTAGTGATGCACGATCCGATACAGGGGTAAGGATATCAGTGCCGATCCAGGAAAGTCTGCTGGATCGGGTATTGGCTCCTTTAGTGAGCCTTTAATTGAACAAATTTATAGACTGGTGTTGATCCAGAATGTCTCATATTATAGAACATTTTATTCAGATTAAGCTAAGTTGTGACTTGAACTATAAATCAGTTACATAACACAATACGATCAAATTGATTATGTTTTTATAAGAAAAAAAGAAAGCTATTACAGTCCTTAGATTAGTATCGGTTGATTTTGGGTAACAGGAGACAGTTAAAGCCAAAGTATCGAGATCGGTATCGGAACTGATCGGTGCATCCCTATTGACCCTATTTTGTCCTGCCTACTTTCTAGGACGTGCACTTCCTGTTTAGCTGAATTTAGCCTGTAGATTTCAGTAGATGGGTTTATTTTAACTGTCATTATATTTAATTAAATTGCCCACAAGACAGACAAACAAACACGTTAGCTACCTTAACAGAGGTAAACAGAAGTGCATTCCAGCCAAGTGGGCGGACAAAATAGGGTCAAAAGAGGCCATGCACTGACATCATTTTATTCCAAAAGGTTTAGCACATTTAGAATGAGTGGCATTTCTTCATGTATTTCTTTGTTGTCGTGGCAACGGCTTCAACTGCAACAAACAAACTCAAAAACATCTTTTTTAAGAAGACAAAGGTAATAAGTTCAACTGTGTGTGATTTCAATCTCTGATCATTTTCAGAAGCTAAAGTCTTGTTGTTTATCTGCTTTGCTACAACTGTTGACTTGATTTTCTCTTTTCACATGTCAGTTACAAACCCAGTGCTCAGTAGACTTGTTGTGGTTGAATTTGTTATCAAACTGTTGTTTATTTTCCTGTTTTAGCTGTTTATTGAACTCTTACAAGAGAAAATGTTCTTTCTCTCCATTGACTCTAATGCATTGTTGCCACTCAGCATGAACATTTAGAATGACGTCATGTCACTGCAGAACCTTATTGACAATTAAAAGTTGAAAATTACAGAAAGTAGCTTTAGTTCTAAACAGAATCCCTCCACATGTGTCGTCAAAAAAACAATTTAACACAACTGACACAGTTCGTGGAGTTTAAACAATCCTTTAACGCATTAAAGTGTTAAAGTTATAATAATTTGTACATTGTCACTTCTGTGTTATTTATGTTGATTTGGCCCAGATTTACAATGTGGTTGCTAGGTAACGTGTCATATTTACTGAACAAAAGACGATAATGAACTTCACAAAAACAACCAAATTGGGTAAAAACAAGCTAAATGTTTAGGGAAATCTTAATCATACTATTACTATGTTTTACTAAAAATGTAGTCTAACTTGTCATAGGCACTTTAAATGATTAATATGTAAAGCCAACAAAATGACAAGGCCATTAGAACCCTCTCTCTCTGAAGCCCCCGAGGTCGCCGAACCCCACTTTGAGAATCACAGCTCTAAACCAACATTTTCTACATTAAACTCACAAATGCATACCAGCCACGTATAATCCATTCAGTTCAGTCAGGTGTAATGATCCCTGTGTAAGCTTTCAGAGAATTTTATACAAAAGTCACATGTTTTTTTTTTCTGTTAGTGGAGCTCCAGTGGTTCTGTCTGTCCCACTTGTGACCGAGATTACACTTCTGCGAGTCAGAGTTCAGCAAGGTCATGAGCAAATGTACGGTTCATCTAAAACACACACTGGCTTAAGGGCTGATTCTCAATATACGTAGTTATGACTTTAGCCTACATGCTTTGGTTTTATTAATACAGTAAGTTTGCTCTCTCAACATATCAACTTTCATAAAGACGCAACTAAATTGTCAATCAGCTCATAAAGATGTTTGTTATTTAATTTAATCAACAGCATCCATAGATTACTGTAATGCAACATTGCCACGTCAAAGTTTTTCAAAATGCTTTTCTTTTGCATGAAAATAACAAAATGCATACAGTGTCCCTTAACCCGAATTTGCAATCCATTGTTACATAATTTTTTTTTCTATAATTTCAATATTTAAAGTTTTAGGTCTAGAACAACGCCCCAAAACGTTGACTTAGATTTCAAAATTCAAACAAGCTTAGATAATTATGAAGATATTGACATAATTTGTATCATAAATCATTTACTAACTAAAAAATGTAAACTTTGCACTGTACATTTTTCAAATTGGCTCACGAAAAACATGTAATAGCATTTTGTTCTTGCATTCTATGTGAGTAAAACTACCAGCAGAAGTTTCACATTGAAGCTGTAAATTTAGATTTTTTTTCACTCTTACTGTAGGATGACCCAGAAGTCCCCCATTTACCTGGACAGTCCCTATTTTGAGCTCTGTGTCCCCATGTCCAACCAATTAATCCAAATCCACTGATTTGGACCACTTAGGGTACTGTCCAACAGTGAACGGAAGACTAGTTAAACTTGAAATCAACTAAACTAGACTAAAAAACTAAACTAAAAAACTAAACAAACTATTTTCAAGTCAGAAAATTACAAGACATAAAGCTTTATTAAGATTTCACAAATAGGCTGCATATGAACAAAAATGTATTCTTGATTATTTTGTTAATTCTCGATATACATGTTATAGATCACAATAATCTTTGAAATTACATTTTTTAAGTGATTTTTTTTTCTAAGCTAGTCTGCTAATTAGAAATAGAAATGTACATTTTTATTGAATAAATTCATTGCTAGTTCTGCCATTTCACTGAGTAAAACTAAATTCTAGTTGTTTATAATTTGACTATTGCATATAATAAAGAACATGAACTGATTCTTATCTTGTTTGTCACTTTTTCCTGTCTAGAACTGCTTTTCATCAGTTTTAGGAGCTATTTTTCCAACAGTTGATACAATATCTTGTATATACGAATGGCAAATTAATTTGCAAGTACGTATCTGTTACGATTATATCGAATAGGCTGCCTCTAATTAGAAACGTTTTACCCTCTGCAAAAACTTGAGTTCTATCTACTGGTCTTGCTGAATAGCTGATGGTACTGCTCCTGAAACTTTGAATCATTACATCCAAAATGTACTCCACCTGTCATACGCACTTTAAGTTTTTTTCCTATTTAGCTTACTGTCTGCTGTATAGTGCTGTATCTACATGCAATGCATATTATTCGTGACCTTTCTTTCTTTTATTTCAGATTTTTGCGTTTGTGGATCGCCGTGCTGGTCATTTACCCCACGAACCAGGCCGTGATCGCTCTGACCTTCTCCAACTACGTCCTGCAGCCTCTGTTCCCCACCTGCTTCCCCCCAGAGAACGGCCTGCGTCTGCTGGCAGCGGTTTGTCTGTGTAAGTGCCACTAGTCGCAACGCAAACGAGCTGATCTTTTACTGTGTTAGCATGGTCTTTGTTGTGAAAAAAAGAGGTTAGCACAGTCAAAATGCTCCTCAATATTCAACAAGTGGCAAAAGCATGATAAAATGTGTTTGTTAGCTTTTACAGCCTAATTTTTTGGTCTAAGGAGCGTGTGTTTGGCAGAGATTCCATAAAATAACTTCTTTGTTGTCATGGCAACGGCGCAGACTTTAGCTAGCTTGTTTGCTGACAGCACTGGGAAGCTTAGAACATTTTGCACTGCTGTTCAACAAACAATTCACTCATCAAACAACTTATTCAAACTTAGAAAGGTCATGAGTTGAACTGTGTGTGATCCTAAAGTCTGTGTCTGTGAGAAATGTGAGAGAAACAGAAGTGTTGTTGTAGTTTTTCTGCTTTTCTGCCACTGTTTACCTGATTTTCTCTTTTTGCAAGACACATACCTACTCTGTATTTAGCAGTAGTTGTGGCTGTTTATATTTATTATCAGACTGCTGCTGCTTTTTTCTCTTTTAGGAGGCTATAATATTGAGTTTGTATGTGAGATGTAAAGAGACAAAATCAGGTAAACAGTGGCAGAAAAGCAGAAAAACTACACAGCACTTCTGTTTCTCTCACATTTCTCACTGACACAGACTTTGAGATCACACACAGTTCAACTCCTTACCTTTCTATTCTTAAAAAAGATGTTTTTGTAGTTTGTTTGATGAGAGAATTTTTGTTGTGCAACAGTAAAAATGTCCTAAATCTGAAATTGTTGTTCGCAAAAGCTAGCTGAAGCTGGGATCAGATATCAGCGCCGGTCCAGAAAGTTTTGCTGGATCAAGTATCGGCTTCATGATATCGGTTCAGCTGATGTCATTGTTGTGACTTTAATTAGACATAATGAGACTAATCTACTGGCTGAAACATCTCGTAATGTTTGACATTTCATTCAGATTACGCTATTAAGATGTGATTTGCGCTATAAATAAGTTACTTAACACTATATGACCAAATTTCTTATGATTTGATAAGGAACAAAAAGATCCTTACACCTGTATCGGTTGATATCAGGTATCGGCAGATAATCAAATCAAATCGATTTATTTTTGTATAGCCCAAAATCACAACAGTCTGTACCAGAAATATGCATTTATTCAAATTTATTAAGCTAAAAATAGGCTAAGAGTGGCATGGCACACTAATTGCCAATTGTTAGTTAGTATAGTGTGTAGGCAAGTAATGAAATCAATCAGTTTGGGACACCAGAGTTAACCTTTAAAGTCTAATTCAAATCTTGTAACCCTACACACCTCGTTGTCTCTCTGAAGGCGCAGCTCTCTCATTACAAGTCTTCTCCCAAGACTGTTAATTTAGCAAACATCAATAAAACAATAAACATTCAATCAAACTAAAAAATACTAAACACTAAAAGCCAAAGTATCAAAATCTGTATTGTAACAGAAAAAGCTGGATCGGTGCATCTCTAAGCTAAAGTTTGCACTGTTGTCAAAATGCTGAGGAACTTTTTTTCAAATAAAAGAAAGTCTGTGCTTAACCTCTTTACAAGTATCTGTCTGAAAACAGTTTGTGCTCCCAGCGTAAGGAGCTTACACAGGTTACTCCAGGACTTCACCAGCAAACGTTCTGTTTTCAAGTCCCAAATCTGCCCAGATTAAGGATTTTTGATGCAGAAAAAACCCAAAGTGTGTTCGGATTATAACTATAAAAGACCTTTTGTCAATCAAATGCAACATGTCAACAAACTTGCTTTTGTTAAAGGCGCTATACCAAAGTTTTGCAGTCATAAAAATCAAATGATCAGATTTAGTTGTTAGCTGTTACATTATTGAACATGATTAGCTCACTTAACTAATTAATTCTGCGGCTCCTATTTAATCACCATTGTGTTTTAGGGTTGCACTGTTTATCAAACTTAAATCGAAAACGCAATCTTAAAGAACTGCAATTTTTGAAGTGTCATTATTTCCTTTCTAATAACAAAAAAATCTGTTATTTTCTGCATCAAAGCTGTTATTTATGCAGCGTAGGTGTGAACAAACGTCTAAATCATCTTGCATGTGATTATTTTGTTAATTTGTCTCTTCAATCTCTTAGAAGCAGTCAGAAAAATCTAAATTAATCTAAATCTAATTTGTTTTGAAGTGCTTTTGAATTACAACTATTAGTTGTTAGCACGACATAAATCCTGTCGTGCTAACAATATAAATAAAAACACTTTTGGTAACAGAAGCAGTAATATTACAATTGGGCTGTATTTTTAATTGCTTATATTAATTTATCACACAAACATGATAAGTGTTCAATTCAGTTATAAATTAAACATGTGATAAAGTCTAAATTTCTTTTGAAAAAGACTTAAATAGTGTTACATTTCACTTGAGGCTCCCTGCATACACTGGTTAAAGATTATATACTTATACGATTAGAATTGTTTAGGATTATAGTGTAAATTCTCCTTGTTTAACCTATCAACATCTGAGACTTTTAACCCTAAGGTCAAGAAGGAGATCTATGCTGGAAAAGTCAGAGTCGTAGAGACAAATGATGTTGGGACAGAAAGATAAACAATGTTACATTTTAGTGTCTGAGTAAATGACACACAAATGCTAAATACCACACGAGTGCTACAGACGGACAACACCGTGAGAAACACGTCTGCCCTTGTGTCATCGAACAAAACATTTCCTGGACTGACTGACTTCAGCTTCAACTACTTTTGTTTAGAGGTTATTTTTGGAAACTTGTTTTTGTAGTTTGTTATAAGTCTGAGGCAAAACACGTCAGTTTACTCTCTCTTCAGGGACAACAACGCATTAAGGCAAGACTCTAGAGGAAAAAAACTCACATACTGTATACTAGACTTTCATATGGAAACAACACATTTGTCCAATCAGCTCCTAATATTCATTCATTTTCTACCGCTTAATCCCGTTAGGGGTCGCGGGTGACTGGAGCCTATCCCAGTGACTTTGGGCCTTAGGCGGGGAACACCCTGGACAGTGGCCAACTCATCGCAGAGTTAGACAGACAACCATTCACTCTCTCATTCACTCACTAAGGGAAATTTACAGTGATGCCCAATTAACCTAAACATGCATGTTTTTGGAGGTGGGAGGAAACCGGAGTACCCGGAGAAAACCCATGGTGACACGGGGAGAACATGCAAACTCCACCCAGAGAGATCGTGAGATGTTGATATGGTCCGACCGGGAGTCGAACCCACGACCTCCTTATTGGGAAGCCAGAGCTCTAACCACTTGGCTACCGTGCACCCAGCTCCTAAATATATTTTATTCTATTCTAGCCCACTTAATCCACATATTCATATGGAACATTGCAACTTCAAATCAATTTTCCATCCACAGATGCATAACAATCATCCTTCTAAGTAGCTCATACCAAATCAAATCAATCAAATCAATATATTTTATATAGCTCAAAATCACGGAGGACTTCCCAAGAAAACATCAGTGGTAGAAAATAAAACAAGTAGATTATTAGTAAACAAACAAATGAATAATTGTCCCAGAGAATTCCCTGTTTTTAGACCCTCCTTCTCGGCAAGAAAAACTCACAAAAACCCGGGAGAAAAAGAGAAACCTCAAGGAGAACCACAGTGAAGACGAAAACCACTCCCATGAATGGACAGATCTGGATGGATCTTATTGCAGATACAGAGTTTAAGTCTGTAGAGCCAGAGTCCATTAGCAGAGGGAAACGACTTGTCTAGCAGGAGCAGGACAGACTAATCCAAGAAAGGAAAGGAAGGGGGACTTTTACAGAAAGATTTGTTGGTGATATTTAATTCAAAGCCGGTTTTATTAAAGCTCTAAAAAAAATCCATGTAAATTTGAATTATTTGGTAAATCTTCAGTCAGATGTAGTTTACTCAAAACTAGATAAGATCTCCAAAATATCCTCATGTCCTTCCTGGGTGGAGTTTGCATGTTCTCCCCCTTACCCTGAGTTCTCTCCAGATACTTCTTCCCACCTCCAAAAAGTTGTTTTAGTTATAAAATAATAAACTTATGTATAAAAAAACGATGATGAAAAACATTTTTTTTTTTTTAAGAAAATTTTTTCTTGGACATTGATGTGAGAAAACTATCAGAGAAGTTTCACACTGGTGGTTTATGTAAGCTCACCTGTAGACCTACTCACCTACAAATCACTGGAAAGAACATCTTTTGGCATAAACATGACTTTCAAATGACAGAAAAGAAGCTCCTGAGCTACAAGTCTGATCATGTTTCTGCGCAGCCTCACTGACCGACCACAACTGTCTTCAATTAAAAGCCCCAAGGCAAAATGATAATGAATGGTAATGTAACTTTACAGAAGGCATTGAGTAATAGCTCTAAAGAGCATGTGACAAGTTCTCATGTTTATGTATTCATTACTTGGTTTGATGTGATGGCTCCTGTGGTAAATATTTATCATACAGTATATCAGTCAAGTTGCAGATCGGCAAAACTGACAAGTGAAAGTTGAAAATAACAAGTTCTGACACAGAATCTTTCCCATTATGTCATCAAAAACGCTGTGGCAATTTATACACGGACAGTTTAAACATTAATTTAGCTCTGAAAAAAAAGCTATAATACGCTAATATTATATGTCAAATCTTAAATATTGTGTCATTGTTATGGATTGAGATCATTGCTGACATACTGTAGTTGCTAGGTAACAGTCACAGGTTGCATGAACGTCTTTGTTGTTTCAAATTGTCATTTATGAGATGTAGAATCTATAATTTTGTACATGTATTGTACAAAATGTTTTGCAAGTTTCTTGCAAAGTGCCTTGTACACCAGCTCCAGTCCACTGTGGTCCGTATTTAGCCAAAGCCACGCAAGTCACTTGGATTTTCGCGAGAATGCTCGTATTATAAGTTGCATCAGATTGCTGCGACCTTCGGGAAAACTAGTCTCTTTCCGCACATTCGCGTAACTCTCAGACGTTCGCTTGCACTGCTCCAATGTCTGAGGTCTTTGTACAAGGGCACATTGGTTTTAAGGGCTTTCTAAGTCTTGCGAAACTCGTCCGAGTCCTGACCCGCACCAATCTTGCACTCCGTGTATGGCAGGGTTAAATCGTGAACGCAGTCGTCCAATACCTACACCTGTCCTTCTGCGACTGTGAGACAAATAATCAATGCAAAATGACTGTGGCCTGCACTTTTTTGACCTGTCTGAAAATCGCAGGAGATTTTAAAATCCTGGAGTGTGCAGCAGGCTTAAAGGTGAAAAGTGAACTATGAAATTTGCCAGAATTTGAAAGTCAAAACCATACTTTGGGACATTCAGAATCTTTTTTTGCCATAATGTGAAAAAAAAAATACAGCTACACTAACGATTTTTCAACATGAGCAGGCCCTCCTCCAGGCCAAATAACAGTTCATTTTGTGGTCATGCAAGCCTGTTCAAAAAAACGACTTAGAGCAATATTAATTTAATGAAACAACAAATTCTAAATGACAAAAACACGCTTTATTCAGGTCTAATTTTGACCAAAAAGTTACAGAGTTTTCCTCTAAGAGGACATTTTTAAAAACTAGGTCTTATGAAAATATCAGCTGCTTATGATAAAATGTCACTCTAAAGTCAAACAACTTGTAAGCGTTAAATCAATATTGGCGATTTACAATAGACTAAAATGCTGCTCTATAATGTTACCGCGCATCTCATGGAAAAACAGGAAAAATGTTCAATAAAATCTTAAACATGCCCCCTAAAGATGCACATTAAGATTTGTTTTGTTGTTGTTATTGAAGAAAGAATTAGGTGATAGGTGAGTGGCCATGATTAAACCCTTGTTGTTCAACCTTCTGACATTTCAAGCCAGTGTTTTTGTGGTTTACCTTACCTACCAGTCCGGTCAGAGCTGGATCTGAGTGTCAATCAAGCCGCACATCATGGTTGCTGCTGTGTCGTGGTTGCATGGGCCGTTTTTTTCCACGGTGTAGTCTTTCGTAAACAGTGACACGAGGAGGGGTCGGTCCAGCAGTGGGGTCCTGCAGATGGCACAGCGAGAGGTCATAATTCATGCCATGTTTTCTCTGTAAGCTCTGGGTTCGTTCAGCAAGTTAGAAGTTCACATGGGTGTAAACGTGCAGATGTGTTCAGCTTTAAGGCTTCAAAACTTCAGAGAAACAGTGATGGTGTGTTTGTATATGATTAACCTAAAAACATAAATTATAAGTTGCACTACTACTAGCATAAAGTAGTGGGTAGAATAATTGTGCCTCAAAACAATATAGCAAAAGTACAAAGTAGTGGTGAAAGAATTCGTTCAAGTAAGACTGAGATTTGGTGCTGAATGGACAAATAAAAGAAAATGCAAATGTGGTATGGGTTGTGTCCACCTGATATCACAGTATTCTATTCACCTTATTCAGCCCCGCCCACTTTTCTCGGCAGTGCATTTCCAGATTTAAAATTTAGACAACAGCAATTAAAATAATTCTACAGGAACAAAAGCTTTCAAGCAAGGTACATCATGTGTATATTCTCTGTATAGCAGTGATTCTTAACCATAGGTCTGGGGCCCAAAGTTTGGCAGGATCATTACAACGTGTTTGACTGTGGCTAATGTAACTTAGGCTAATTGCATCTAAATCGAAACGTGTGCCAAGAAAAGTGGACAGGGCATAATAAGGTGAATTATTTAAAACAAAAGAATTGCAGCTAAAATTAATAGAGGCCATGCACTGACATAAATTTATTCCAAAAATGCTTAGCAACATTTAGAATGAGCGGCATTTCTTCAATGTATTTCTTTGTTGTCGTGGCAACGTCTTGTCTGCTAACAACAGTTGATGATTTAGGACATTTTAACTGCAACAAACAGACTCAAAAACATCTTTTTAAGAAGAAAAAGGTAATAAATTCAGCCGTGTGTGATTTCAATGTCTGATAAACGTGAGAAGCTAAAGTCTTGTTGTTTATCTGCTTTGCTACAACTGTTGACTTGATTTTCTCTTTTTACATGTCAGTTACAAACCCAGTGCTCAGTAGACTTGTTGTGGGTTGAATTTGTTATCAAACTAGTTTATTTTTCTGTTTTAGCTGTTTATTGAACTCTTACAAGAGAAAATGTCCTTTCTCTCCATTAACTCTCACTCAGCACTCACATATGATGTCATGTCACCTGTCGAACCTCTATTGTTTAAATGTAGTATTTTGTTGCATTACAAAAAGTTCATGGATCTAGTCACTAAAATCAGATAGAATTTTTTTTAATTACGTTTTAGAGATTTCATGGCAAAGCACTAAACAGTCAAAGATCATTGTGGTTTTGTAAGTACTGATTCCTATTATAAATGTTTTAAGATCAAAGACATTTCGTGGACTGACCAGCTAACTGCTAACTCATATACATTGCTACAAAAGTAGTAAGAAAAGAAAAATGTTTTCAAAATGCAAATGTAACTTCCATCTTTTTAGTGGTTTTGTGTCACTTTAAATATAGTAAGTGAAGGGAAGTCCTTGTCTGTGTGTGTGTTGTTCTTCACTGTGGAAGCCTGTTATATTACATAATAAACCCAAACCAGTGGTGGCCTATTATCTAATAAAACCCCATTGTTCTGAACTCACTGGCCAGCTGCCCTCAGAACCACATGTTCAGTGATTCACAAACTCTTTGGTCTTACTCTCTGAGGAACACCAAACTTGGATAACAGGCAAATACAACCGTTTACTACAGTTATATATTGTCAGCTGTTACCTTTACAGTTGTTTGCTTTACATTTATTGAAGTGCAAAATGCTTCAGTTCATATTTTTATTTTTTATTTATTATTATTCATTTCAATTGTGTATTCTTATACATTACAAAAAACAAAAAATCAAAAACACAATTGAAAAGGAGCAGAGAGAAGAAATAATTTTTTGTAGATCTGCCCCTTTCTTACAAACATTGAACAAAATAAAGTCAAGATGGTGCGGAACATATTTAAGTTGGTGCACTTACACATATTTAAGGATGTATAGAGAGATTATTGGTCAACGTCACTTTACGCTCTATTGCGCGTTTCACCTGCAGAAAGAGACTTCTTTGATAAAAACAACACAATGTGGTGAAAGCTAGCTGTTTCGATCAGATCTGAACTAGTATGACGGACGTCTGGCTCCTGAAGCATGAAACCTTGTTTTTTTTCTGTGTTTTTTCACTCACCTGAATGTAACGTCTATGAGTCGCAAAGATAAATTTCATTCACAAATGTTGATTTAGCAGCATAACTTTTGTTTTCGCTAGGGATGGGACGATATACAATATTATTGTTAATCGCGATAATAAAGGGCTGCAGTTAAATAATCGTGTGTAATTATAGACTTTTAGACAAAGTTAAATGATTTTTGCTCAATGTTATGTAAACATTTGTTCACTTTGCATCATTGTTGATTCCACTTTGACCAAAATACAATAAGTAGTTGTACAAACACATGGATATTGTGCAGTAACAAATGTTGTAAAGACTTCTAAACTGTACACCTACACGCTTAGTAAATTATCGTGATAGTATTGTTAATTGTGATTATTTTGGTCACAATAATCGTGAGTGCAGATTCTAATATCGTCCCATCCCTAGTTTTCGCACAAGAATAAACTCTTGTAGTTAGCTGACAACAGCGCTGGCTACTGCTCTCCGTCTGCAAATAATCCCTCTATTGACCTTATTTTGTCCCGCCTACTTTTCTAGGACGTGCACTTCCTGTTTAGCTGCATTTAGCCTGTAGATTTCAGTCGATGGGTTTATTTTAACTGTCATTATATTTAATTAAAATTGCCCACAAGACAGACAAACAAACATGTTAGCTACCTTAACAGAGCTAAACAGGAAGTGCATTTCCAAGCCAAGTGGGCGGGACAAAATAGGGTCAATAAGTTACTACAAAGCACTTTTTAGATAGCTTTGTAGTAACTTTAATTAATAGAATTCTTAATTCACCTTGTTTTTAATCTGAATTATTGTTCCAAGTACTTTCTCTCTTACCTCCAGAAGTCCATGTACAGTGCCCCTGGTTGAGAAACACTGTTCTACCTGAGTGTAAAAGTTAACGCCCAAATATCAGTAGTAGTAGTAGTAGTAGTAGTAGTAGTAGTAGTAATTTTATTGTCCTTTAAGGAAACACAAGACTTCTGTGTCAAGCGGACGACAGCAGCATCAAACATTTACACATAAAACATGGAAAAAAACAGGCTTGACCAGAAACCTTGAATAAAACCATTTCATCTACAAGCATCGTTTTATCCACAAGAAATGACGCAATTTTTTAAAGGAAGTATAATCAGCAATGTACCTTTTTTTGTTAAATATTATTAGTGCATTAAAAAGATTATTTTACATGATCTCTTCTTCAGTTTTGCCGATGCGAGGAAGCCTTTCAAAGATAAGCTATGATACACTGTCATGGCCAAAGGTTGTTGAAAAGTTTTAACAGTTACATCAAGGCCATTGACCCAGTTTTTCAGTCTAGTTTTATCTCTGACAATAACTCATTGTATCTCTCAAGTGGTGCCATGTCTTTATACGGCAAACAAGTGTCATTACCATCTCATAAAATATGTGCTAATTTATATAATTTTTCATGTTTTTGTATCAGACAGCTTGACCTTCACACATAGAGACAGTTTTGAATTATTAAATCAGATAAATACCAGTGTTTTCGTCTTATTCTTCAGTGCTGTTGACGTGGGTGAACTGCTCCAGCGTGCGATGGGCGACCAGAGTGCAGGACATCTTCACCGCGGGCAAACTCCTGGCCCTGATCCTCATCATCATCATGGGCATCGTGCAGATCTGCAAAGGTGAGACTCACATCTGTGTCCAGCAATAAGCTACAGAACAACACATAAACAATAAAGAAATAGATTAAGAAGACAGACAGACAGATAGATTGATAGAACACTGAATAAACCAAGACTGAAACATGACTAAAATCAATAACAAAAGGACTATAACTATTTATCTTTATATTAATTCATGTCTGTTTAACAAATCCTGGTTAGAAAGTCCTCTCTCCCAACTCCAAGCGTGAAAAACAAACTTTATTCAGGATTTCTCAGATGTGTGACGTCATAATTATCAGGTCATTGGCTGTTTTTAAGTTCGTATATCGTCACCAGGATCGTTCTGAGCATTTCTGCCGTAAGATAATGTTCACTACAACTACACTAACAGGTCTGAGGCAAGCTAGCATCTGTTTATCTCAGCCTATGTAATGTAATTCCCTCTGTAAGCCAGTAGTAGGTGCCAAATGTCAATAACTGCCCATGACAAGGTTAGTGCTAGATAGTCTGGTCTGGAGGAAGATTGAGTGAGTGAGGGAGGGTGGTTAAATTTAGGGGAATGGGTAAGTTTAAGAAAAAGGTTTAGGTAAGGGTTAAAATGAAAATTATAAGCTAACAGTTTAGGAACAAAAAAATAAACTCATTACCATGGCAACCAGCTCACTTGCATCCCTCCAGACCCGACTATCTTCCACTGTCACTACATTGACAATAGCAGTGTGACATAGAAACTTTATTCATTTATATCTTTTTCATAAAACAAAATACCAAAATACCAAAAAGATACCAAAGTAACTCCAGAGAATGTTTAGAAGACAATAACAATGCAAATATGAATATGAATATAAAGTACATTTCTTGCGATATTGTTGCGTACACTACCGTTCAAAAGTTTGGGGTTACACGAACAATTCCATAAATAAACTTTCCAAAAATAGCCTTCAGCTAACATGATTGCACAAGGGTTTTCTAATCGTCCATTAGCCTTCTGACACAATGATCAAACACACTGGACCATTAGAACACTGGAGTGATAGTTGTTGGAAATGGGCCAGCTAGAACAGTCATTTACCACATTGACAAGGAATAGAATGTATTTCTGATTAGCTTTGTGACTCCAAACTTTTGAACAGTGGTGTATATACAGGTTTCACTTGTTTATTGTATGTCCATAAGAATCTATAATTTAGCGGCGTTTTGGGAAGCCGCAAAGTTCAAGGCTTGTGAAAAAAGTAGAGTTTCATAGTCTGTAGAGTTTCATATATCTGCTAAAACTCAAGATCATTCTAAATTAAAAGACAAAAAAGATTATCTATCCTTGTTTACTATCACGTTCCTACACCAGTTTGATCAAGCATTAGAATCTGACAAGGTACATGCTCTTACTCTCTTTGGGGACATTTTGATCTCTGCTGGGACGTTGTCAGGGTCAGTGAGTTGGCGGGGCCTCATTGTCAAACTAAAGCTAAAGTCAGCAGCAGCAGCAGCAGCCGGCCTCTGTGGCTCTGCAATCACAACATGACGGCGGAGGGCCAGTCACTATAGGGCCAAAGAACAGAGGACCCTGAAACAACAAAGACATGAAAGAGTTCAGCCAGTGAGTTCAGTCCCAGAGTGCAACAGGGGCACAGAATATTTTACTTTATACAGAAATAATAATTCATTTAATAGCAGAAAGTAGTAGTAAGTCTATGACATCACACTCTAGAAACTATTTTTTTCCACAAGATCAGAGCTGGGCAATGTATTAAATTGTAGATAATATTGTGAATGTAGTTTTGAAGATTTGCAAAAATTGGATATCAAGTAAAATGTTTATAGTAAAAATTGCTTTGAAAAAATTTTATTAAAATACAAATGAAGAGAAACATATTTTTATCCATTTTAATTTTCACACTCACTCATTCGTGTCTCCAACAAGCTTTGTATTAGAATCTTTTTTAATATATTAAAATCTTGCTTATCTGTTTTTTTTTTTTTTCCATATTTACAAAAAACATGTAAATGTATTAGCATGTGGTCTTGAAAGGTTGGCTTCCTTTACTCGACTGATCGATCATTGGGACTTGTACTAAGTCAATTAAGAATGTCTTTGGTCAACTACTGCTCTAGTTCTCTAAACATTAAGCTTCAACTGACTTTTTTAAAGGACACATATTATGCAATAATTTTTTTCCTTCAAACCTGCTCCGAAGCACTTCCACTTTGTAATCTCATGCACCAGAACTAATAAAAAAGTCCAGTACAGTCACACAAGGGTTGTGTGTGTTTTCTACATCAAAAATTGAGTTAGAGCTCTATTTACTCACTCCAAAGAAAATTACAGAGGTTATGCAATCAAACCAATCTTGCCTGATATGGTAATCCTGCAGAAATGCTCAAAACAAGTCTGGACGATTTATAGACTAAAAACTGTGCAGATCTCAGAGATCTATTTATGACATCACAGATCTGGGACATTCAGAAGTGTGTTTTTGGGAGAACTAAAAATATCTCACAAACAAAACTTCAGCAGCATTTTTGGTGAGGAAGCAACTTTACAATAGGATTAAAAACTCAAAAAAGTTGATTTAGCATAATATGTGTCCTTTAAAGACATGTCTGATCCATTCTCAATGATGATATTAATGCGTTTTATGCCGTAGTATGAAAAAATACAGCTAAAAGAACATCTTTTCCATGGAGACATACAAGAAGAGGCACTTCCACAAACCAAACAACTGTCAATTTTGTGACACTTCAAGTCTAATTAAAGTGAAAACGATGATTTTTATTCTTTACTTAGTGCAACAAAGTCTTAT
Source organism: Mugilogobius chulae (assembly GCA_038363315.1). Taxonomy (NCBI): domain Eukaryota; kingdom Metazoa; phylum Chordata; class Actinopteri; order Gobiiformes; family Gobiidae; genus Mugilogobius; species Mugilogobius chulae. The sequence goes on from CM076404.1 coordinate 35,036,684, forward strand.
ATATGACAAAAACCTGCATTTGTTCATATCTCTTTTTGGTTTAAAGTTACACAGTGCACCTTTAAAGATGTTCCTGAGCTCCACCAAAACCAATGAAAACAGCGCAGTAAGGCACACATGACAGATACTGTAAGTGTTTCTGACATCAGCAATTGAGTTAGAACTCCTGCTACTGTCTGAAATAGAAATAGAAATTACACATGGGAATTAATGAAAGTGATCTTGCTTGATATGATATTGCTGCAGAAAAACCCAAAACATGTCTGGCTAATTTAGGGATTAAAAAACGGACCTGAATATCTTCATTCAGACAGTCTCAAAGGAGAATCAAAATAAAAACAAACAAAAAATGTGATGGCATCTTAAGCCCAGCAATCCTAGAAGTAAGATTCTTAACCTACCAAAATATTAATTACTGTTAAGTTCATAATTTCTCTGAAAGGTCTAAACTGTCACATCCACATAAAGATCATTTACTGATAGTATATAGACTGAAGTTCATCCTCAAACTGTAACTATATCTTTGCGGTTTTTAATCTGCAGGAGAGTACTATTGGCTGGAGCCGGAGAATGCCTTCGAGCCGTTCCAGGACTATGACGTGGGTTTGATCGCGTTGTCGTTTCTACAAGGCTCGTTCGCTTACGGAGGCTGGAACTTCCTCAACTACGTCACAGAGGAGCTGGTGGATCCATATGTGTGAGTGACGCTAACGTGAAACAAAGCTTACACTGGAACAACGTCATTACTTATTTATTATTTTGATAGTCACTGGTTAAAAGATTGTTTTTGAGCATAAAAAAAGACTTCATTCGTACAGAGCAGTAAAAGAAAATTGCAAATAAAATGTTATAAGCTTGTTTAATAGGTCATATTTTTTATATTGATGACTTGAGAACATCCAAATCAGAGTCCTAGATTTTTGTATCCAATAAAGTCCTATGAACAGAGCCAGTTTGCCATTATTATTCATGCTAATATAAGGTAAAATTCGTTAGCATTTGTTTTAAAATTGTATGTAAAGGGGGGTTTGGGGGTCCACTCCCAAGAAAATCTGAACTCACATGTAATTTTCTGTATTCTGGTGAATTACAAGTGTTTTTGATTACATGAAAAGCTATTAAAATATGTATAAAATATAACTGTTCATACCCAATGTCTTAGCTTATTCACTTTATTCTGCCCTGCCCACTTTTCTTGGCAGCACACTTCTGGTTTAGCTGCGTTTAGCCAAAGCTACATTAGCCACAATCAAACATAAAATACTGTAATGATTAAATACAGTGCACAGTACAGTGTGCATTGTTTACCTTGATTTAGTTTAGCTGTTATTTCTGTCTGAGATTGCCAAGCAAGACAGACAAGCGAGGATGTTAGTTACCTTAACAGTGCGCTGGCGAGAAAAATGGGCAGAATAAGACGATTAGATGGATTTTGATAGATTTCAATAATATGTTTTAAAGCCTGGTCATAAATGTAAGTGTATATATTAAAATCTGTTCTAATAGTTCTGATAATATGTTCTGCAAATAGATAATATCCACATACATTCATTTTTGACTGCAACTACAGCTTAGAAGCAACAGCTTAGAACAGCAAAGAGAAACTGGATTAGCCAAGTGCAGCCGATATTGAAAAATATGAATATCTCGATACATTTTGACATATCTTGATAACGATATTTGAACGATATTCTGTCAGTTCAATAAAAATGTGTTCAAACGTGTCTTCAAATGTATTGGTTGAGGTGTAATTATCAAACAAACGTGAAATATTTGTCAAACTAATGATACAAGTGCAGTATTCTAATAGCCTATACCCTAAATTTCCTGTTTTATGAACCACTTTGAATGACCTATTTAAGGCATTACTTCATTTTTATCGTTATTTTTGTGGCATTTTTTGTATGACACAATACTGTATACTCTATATTCACTTTTTGCATATCTTCAAAACAACATTCACGATATTATCTAAAATTGCACACCTCTAGTACTATTCCAGCTTTTACTTGTGCTTAGGCTATGTAGTGATTGTGACCCAAAACTGTCTCTTAGTTTGGTTATGCCCTGCCTTGAAAATGTCTGATACATACTTCTGTTGTTTTGCAGGAATCTTCCTCGAGCCATCTTCATCTCCATCCCTCTGGTGACCTTTGTCTACGTCTTTGCGAACATCGCTTACGTCACGGCCATGAGTCCTCAGGAGCTGCTGGCCTCAAACGCCGTGGCAGTGGTGAGTGTTTCTGATCACATAAGAATCACCTGAAGAGAAGAAAGAGCCTCTGTGATATTTCTGCTCATGTCAACACAACTCGAATTTATGAATGAAGTTTAACATTTTATATCTACACACACACTGTAATCAAAATATTTATTCACTAACTTAAAAAAGACTTAAATGCCTACTTATTACTATCAAATTTCACTAAAACACAGTTAGACATAACAAATTTCATCACAGTTTAGCTGCTGTTTAGGAAAAAATGTATTTCCTGAAAATAAATGTTGACATCATATTTTAAAAGGTTACCTAGCAACCAAAACTCCTCAAATGAAACAGATTATACCAGAAGGTAAATTTATGCCTGTATTGCCAAAAGGAGAGATAGACAGAGAGAGAGAGAGACAGAGAGAGAGAGAGGGAGAGAAGTGAGAGGGAGAGAAGAGAGACAGAGCAAGAGGAGAGAGAAAGAGGGAGAGAAGAAAGAGACAGAGAGAGGGGAGAGAGAGACAGAGGCGAAAGAGAGAGAGGAGAGAAAGAGAAAAAAGAGAGTGGGGAGAGAGAGGAGAGAAAGAGGGGGGAAGAGAGAGAAAGAGAGGCGAGAGAGAGAGAGGAGAAAGAGAGAAAAAGAGGAGAGAGAGAGAAAGAGGGAGAGAGTGAGTGTTTTAAATCTAACCACTTTGATTTATTATTGATTATCCATTTCTTCTTTATTAAAATATTTATTTGTTTTTTCCCTTCCACTTTTGAATTTGGTCTGCATTTTTTGTTTGATGTTTGTTTGGTTTTTTAGATTTTATCAATGTACACAGTGATGTCCCCTTAACAAATACTCTGTCGCCTCCTAGTGGTGACAGTGAACCATTATCTTGCCCTGAATCACACACAGACAAAGCAGAATTCATCTTTCTATAGCCGTGTTGTTCTATAATAAATATACAATCATGTTTGACTTTACCAGACATTAAACCAGAATTATAATGTTAATGCACTGGTTTGTTTGTTCAGACATTTGGTGAGAAGCTTCTTGGTGTCATGGCCTGGATCATGCCCATTTCTGTGGCTCTGTCGACTTTTGGAGGAGTCAATGGATCCCTCTTCACCTCTTCTCGGTCAGTCTGCATGTTCTATCATTTATCTCATACATTGTAAAATCATGCACATGGTTGTAATATTGAAATACTATAATTTTTTTCTGCTGCAGTCTGTTCTTTGCTGGAGCCAGAGAGGGCCACCTCCCCAGTCTTTTGGCCATGATTCATGTCAAACGCTGCACTCCCATCCCCGCTCTGTTGTTTACCGTGAGTCACAAGCAAAAACAAGACATACGCAGACATTTCTACGGCTTTTAACAATAGCTTAAGACACAACAATAAAACAAAAAACACTCACATTGAAAACTATTGATGTAAAACTTTAATACAATAAAAAAAATACATTACAATTGTTTCATCCTGACATATGTAAAGACTGCTCAAGTGGCACATATTTTGGGCAATTCTGAAAAATAGATGCTGGCATTTAAATGTACTGGTTAATTTTGTTGATATTTTAGATACACAGGATATTACATTAAATATTTCAAGTTGTTTTTTTATTATATAAACTAGATATCTGATGGAAGTTCAATTCAAATAAAGACTTTTTGTAACTTAAAGGCGCTATACTTGATTTTTGCTAGATATCTGATGGAAAATGTGCTTAAAATTAAATTCAAATTTAGACTTTTAGTTACTTAAAGGCACTATAGTCGATTTTTGCTAGATATCTGATGGAAAATGTGCCTAAAATTAATTCAAATTGAGACTTTGTGTTACTTAAAGGCAACGCAAATTTATTTGTATAGCACAATTCATACACAAAGCATTTCAAAGTGCTTTACAAAGCAGGAAAATGCATCAAAATTACAATACAACATTATTAAAAAATATAAATAATCGGCATACAATTTAAAGGCGCTATACTCAATTTTTGCTTTCCTAAAAATGGAAACAAACAGAAATAATTCATTTTAAGCAGAATTTGGTAAATAAGAGACATTATTAGACATAGTCAGGAGAGTGCAGACTAATTTCCACCTGACTAGAAACATTAACAAGAGACCAGTGATAGAGGGAAACTGATTTTAAGTTATTTTATTCTAAAAAATTAGGTAAGGTGCTTTAAGTTTTGCCTGTCGTCTCACTAACTTTCTTTTATTAATTTTTCTCCAGTGTCTGTCTACTCTGCTCATGCTGTGCACCAGTGACATGTACACACTCATCAACTACGTGGGCTTCATCAACTATCTGTTTTACGGCGTCACTGTTGCCGGGCAGATTGTGATTAGAATCAAACAACCGGACATGCACCGACCAATCAAGGTAAACTACAGCACAAAGATCTGTTTAGTATAACTCTCTTACATTCTTAAATTAATCTGTTTTTTTTTTCACTTTCAGATCAGTCTAATTTGGCCGGTTATTTACCTTATCTTCTGGGCGTTCCTGCTGATTTTCTCGTTGTATTCTGAGCCTGTGGTGTGCGGCATCGGCCTGGCCATCATGCTCACTGGAGTTCCTGTCTATTTCCTGGGAGTCTACTGGAAAAACAAGCCCCAGTGTTTCGACAGATTAGTTGGTAAGTGACGTTAAGACGAGTCCAGAGCTGGGACCAAGTCATTGTTTTGTGAATCTCAAGTTTGAGTCAAGTCCAAGTCTGCTTTTTGTCTCAAAAGATCACAAATGAAGAAGTGTTGAGGGACATGTTTGTTCACATATTGAATGAGCAGAAGCATCAAGTCAAGCACGGAGTCATTTATGTTCAAGTTTATGCTACTTTAAAACATGTCAAGAGTGCAGAAATCAGACATAAGAACATTTTGCAATAATTATTTGTCTCAAAGTCAGCGAAGGCCAATAGATCTCTGTGTTTTTTTCATTGTCACCTCAGACAGTAGAGTCACCACTCTCTGGCTTCTCATAACAAGTTGGAACCTTACAATCTTCAATCAAACTTACCTCTTATCATTTTCCCTCCTGATTTTCCTTAAAACGTCTAAAACAGCTTCTGAGCCGTTGAAGCACAAACACTTATCTGGACTCTTGTAAAGCAGAGGCTCTGTACTTTTAGCTTTTGGTGCCTGCTTGACTCTGAGAACAAGCTTTGCACAAAAGAATAATCTAATTTAATTTCCCACTTTTTTTTTGGTAAGTTAAGCAGTAGGGCTTGTGTTCGAAGTTAGACTCGGAATGACACTACTTTGAGAATACTTTGGATTTTGTCAAGTTTAAACAAAACCTCTGTTCACCTTATTTTGCTTCACCCACTTTTCTTGGCAGCGTATTTCCAATTTAGCGTCAGTTAAACTGTAGAAGTCAATCACTGGGTTTATTTAAACTGTTTTTATATCTGTTTGAGATTGCCTCACAAGGCAGACAATGCTATGGTAGCTACCTAAACAGAGCTAAACAAGAAGTGTGCTGCCAAAAAAATGGGTGGGGCAGAATAAGGTGAATGAAAGCCCTGATAAATTTTGGGGAGGTGTAGGAGTATTTTTTAACTGAGTCTGATTCATCCCAGAATGGTTGATTTTACTCATAAAAAGATTCAATTTTCTTTTTATCATTAGCATTTCCAGGAGCTTCATAGGTTATTTTTATCAGATGGTAGACAAAAATAAAGTAAGAAAAAGTGAGAATAGTAAGGGACACAGACATGTTAGTAGAGCCACACCTTCCTGAAGTTGTGGAGAGGAAAATCACATTAAGAAATCAACAATCATCAAAACAGTGACAACTCCCGTCTGACTCTCGGCTTAAGAAGTCTCACCTCTGAGCTACTTTAAATAAATAAAATGCATGCCACTAACATACTTTGTGTCATTATTTTCACCCAGACAAAATGACGTACCTGGGCCAAAAGCTGTGCGTGGTGGTCTACCCAGCGGAAAGCAGGAGCAGCAGCAGCGAAGACGAAGGACAAGAGATGACAGACGCCAAATCGCCTTTGTCGACAGAGGACGAAGACAATCTCAAAGCAAACTGCTAAGAAAAAGTGTCATTATTTTTTACCATTTCAAACGTAACTCTGGGCACACGTAGAGAGCACAGCACACGTTTCTGTACTCCGCGCTGTTCAGTAGTACTCGGTGCGCTTTCAGTTTCACATCAGTGTCATTTCTGTGCCAAAGAGGTTGCGTTCACGTGAGATCACAACTTTCTATAGGCCAAAAATAATGAATACAAATAAGGGGCTGCTATAATATTGTATTGTTTTTGTTGTAATATAAAAGTTAAAGATTCTAGTCACAAATAGAAATCACCAGACTCAATATTTGTGAAATTAAGTTTTAGTTATTTAATCTCCAAGTAGAAAACAGGCTCTTGCCCAAATTCTATGACTTACACTGCATTAATTACATGCAATTTGCCATAAAATATCCAAAAAGTTAATGAGTCTGATCATTTCTATCTGCTTCTAAACCAAAGAACTAGTTATTTTTCAACAAAATTCTGCATTTTTGAACAGTATTAAACTTACACTGCCCTCTATTCGTATTAAATTGTATTGACCTGTTGTGACGTCACGTAAAACCAATCATAAATGGCACAGAAAGAAACAATTATTTTCTCAGAGATGCTCCAAAAGTGCAATAATTACCATCGATACATGTGTCTTACATTTGCTAAATACCAGTCCGTTTATCTCATTTAGGGCCACACACTGTCTGTACACTCCAAATGCTTTTTTTGTTTGTTTGTTATTTTAGCATACAATTCTAGAAGACTGTAATTTTTTTTAAAGTAGATTTTGTCTCGCTTTGCCTCACAGATAACACACCAAAGCTGTATATTTTTTCAGAAGTCTTTTCTCAAATCAAGTTATTTTATATAATCTATACAAGTACAGTGTTGTAAAGGCTACTGTGATTCCACTATGTTTTTTTTATTGTGATAATTTTGTATATCTTTTGTCGTGTTAGTTTTGATAACTTAATTAGTTTTGTTTAGTCTTTTTCTATGCAGTAGCAAATATCTCTGGGTCTATTACAAAGTGTGTAATTCAAGTTTTTGCCTTAAATAGAGTATCTATGGACACTACAATTAGCTTTTAATTTAATTTCTGTGCCTCAAACCAACATCAATGTTTGTATAAAAAAACTAAATGGGCAAAGGCATTATTTTTCCTCACAGTTTTTTAGCTTAACATCTTGCTCTCTTTTAAAACTATTTTTGTATGACATTTTAGATTTTAGTGCAATATGAGTGAAGACACCAGCAAGAAAAAAACAAGCACGCAGAGTGAAATCGTTTGAGTTTTTGTATGCATGTGTGGAAGATATAATTAATTTAAATACTATATAGGGCATTACCCTTACTATCTTTAAACACACTGCCAAAACTTTATAGTTAAAAAAAAAGACCAGACCAGACAACCAGAATAAACTACAGGTGCTATACCCGATTTTTGCTTTCTTTAAAAATGTACACAAGCAGAAATAATTAGTTTTAAGTTCTCTACATCAGTCACATCACATGTTTGCTTACTTACCTAATGCATTTTGAGCCTCTGAATTACTCACCACGATGCGTTTTAAGCCTTTTTCGCAGCTGTTATCGAGACTTGCCGCCGCGGTATGCTAATAGCAGTTAGCCACAATGCTAGCAACAACAACCGACGAACATGGATATTGATGAGAAAACGATACATTATTGGTTATAAACTGTGCGAATTTTCACGTGAATAAATACATTAACAAGAGATACGTGCTAGGCGGAATTGATTTTAAGAAATATTATTGTAAGAATTGGGTATAGTGTCTAAAAACGTACTAAAAATGGGTGTGGTTGGCTAACTGATCAGGTGGAGCTCAACAGTGGAAGATCGACCTGGTTCCGGAAGTAACATTTGCCCCATTGTAAAGTGACATAGACACTTCGAAAAATGCAATTATTAACAGTTTAAAGACAGTGTGGGTGTTTTCTGTGTAAAAAGCACATCTATAACATAAAATTCTGCAAAATGTCCTAATAACTTTGTAGTTTATAAAGCCACAGAAACAAATTTTAACAAAAAATATAGGTCTTATGCTCATGACTCACCACATAGCTGACTGAGGACATTTTCAAGCTTTTAATATATTTTTTTTCAAAACCCCTATGGAGATTTAACATGGGAGCCCTTGTGTTGAACCAGGAAGTGGATGGTTACTGCTGAGCTCCATTCGTTTGGATATTTTAATATTTCTGTTGATTACGATGGCCCTGGAGAGCAAAACCCACACACATACGAAGGCATACACACAAAATAAAAAACAAGCACACAAATTCAAAAACATAAACTCAGCAAAACGTGAGCTTTGTATTTTCAAATTTCCGTGCGTATTTGTGAATTTGCGTTTGTTTTTGTTTTTTTATTTGAGTGCGTGCTTTAGAATTTGTGTTTATGAGTGTGTGCAAGCATTTTTAAAAATGTTGTGTGTTTTTTATTTTGCGTTTGTGTTTTGAATGCGTGGTGAGTGTTTTCATACCTGTGTGTGTTTTGTCCCTCAGAGCCATCATAGTTATTGTCCCTAAAAAGTGCTTTAAGATTTGTTTTCCTCAGGAATTCCTCATTTCAAGTTGTATGAAAAGGGTGTGAATGTGAGTGTCTAAAGCCCAAGTTGTGTTTGGTATGAAGTGTTTAAAATACAAGTTGTAAGTTGGCTTAAAATAAAAACCACTGACAGATGTCCTAATAATTCGAGTCACAAGATCTTGTTTTTGATGCATTGTAAATCATATTTTTTTCACTGTGTGGAATATAATAAAGCTACTGTATAAATGTTTGAAGTTTTGTATTGCTTCATTAAGCTAGAATAGTAGTGATGATTGCAATAAATAAAACACAAACAAAAAAACAGTTAACTACAAAAATATACCTGTGAAACTGTGTAGGCAATAGTGAGAAGAATACATTTATAAATTCTACACCACATGTTTTTGAGCTGTACATTTATTATTTGCACCTTCTATATAAACTTCTGTACATACGCACATTGGTGAGTGAAACTTAGCTTTGTTTATTTAGCACAAAAAAATAACAAAAAATGCAATCACTTATAAAAGACAAAATAAGTATCATCACATATTCCTTAAATAAAAGCTTCAGAGTCATAGTTTATATGCAAAATCTGATGCACAATGATAGAAATATCTTTGTGGTCAAGTCTGATGTTTAGTTAAGTTGCTGTGTTGTAGAGACCATCACAGATTAAACTTTAATTCCAATGTTTCTTAACTAAGCACTGATCTTACGTGTAAAAAAAAAAAAAATCAATATCCACCCATTTTAAGTCAGTAAAGCAGCATTGCCAGCAGGTTTTTAATAAGAGCAGAGCCCTGTGAATATATTTGAGAAAGAATAATGCTTGCTTCACCCTTTTCATTGATTTAGTTTTCCATTAGTCTGTGTGTTGCAATGATTTCTGTTACTGTAAGTGATGGTTGCAAAAGTTGCTGTCCTCCTCGTAATGCAAGCACAAGATGAAGAACAGAACCGCCCTGGATTTTGTAATCTGCAGCAGTTTTTTCATCATTCCTGAAAACATATGCAATAATTTCAGAAGAATATATAGCCTACTTTAAATAAACTAAAATATATATATATAATATTCACATTTGTTTGCCACTGTAGATCAGTCTTTGCTGTTGAGGAGGGATCCCTTCCTTCTCCTCCACTCGTTCTTTAATTCTTTCCACCTTCAGGACATAAAAGGCGTTAATAAACATGGTTTTGCACATTGCATGCACGATGTTATCTTATTTGACCTTATCTGTAGGCTCAATATCTATTTCAATTTCTTTTCCAGTGAGTGTCTGCAAAACCAAATGTAACATCACAGCTAATCAATACAAAGTTTTAGGGACATAGGAAACAACAAAAAGAGTAGTATTTTTACGCTTTAGAAGTAATTTTAAAACGTACCTTTACTTTAATTAGCATCTTGATTGATTAATTATTGGACAATATATGGACAGTGCGAAATAATAACAGAACAAAAACACTAAGTTGTAAAGATTTAACTTAAAAGTATTATTTTTCCTAAAATGCAAAATGAATGAGCACTTCCTGTGTTTCAAAAAACAGGTCCGACTCTTCTCAACGTGATCGGCGGTTATGTTCCGTCACCACTTTGTAATTCTTTACTTTTTTTTCAGTCACATCAATCATGTAACATACATGCTTTATTAGGTGGGTGGTAAATAATAATAATAATAAATAATAAAAACAAAAAACAAAAAAAAACTTAACGTGTGTTTTTAGGCGGAACTATCAAGTAGCGCGCAACAGTATTTCCGGTTGTAGTTTTTTATTTTATGTCCCGCTGTGTTTTGAGGCGTGGAAAAACTACAGAGCGGGTGACAGCTCCTACTCCTCCCGCCGCATCCATGTGAAAGGAAACAGAGAGAAGACCATACTTCGACAAAGTGGGTATCCTTTCTGAACACCTGGATAATATTCTCGTGGTAATTGAGGTTTAATCGTATGTACAGTATTTAGTATACCTAAAGTATTCATGAGTATTGTGATGTTCTTTTAACGGATGTTGTGGTTGTATCTGTGTAACTAACATGGTAGCCCACCGCCTTGAACCGATCAACCTTGAATTTTTACTAAGAGTTTATGACGTGGTTCAAGTGCTTGTTCTGTGATTTTGCATGCATGGTTTATTGTTATGTAAGAGGCTTTCATTGCACGTTGCAAGATTTCTGATTACTCAAACTATTCTTTAATAGGATCATATTTAATACAGGTGAAGCCAGCTACTTACATTTTCTAGATTTTTAACATGTAACAGTCATATGCAGATGACATCAATGAATGATTGAGAGTCAATGGAGAGAAATTACATTTTCTCCTGTAAGAGAGAAAATACAGCTAAAACAGGACAAAGCAGATACGACCTGATAGTATAAACAATCACAACTACTGCTAAAATAATGAGTCTTATAAATATTATCATATATAAAAAGAAAAAAAAAGGTCAACAGTAGCAGAAAAATAGAAACGCTTCAGCTTTTCTTATATTCTTACAAAGATTTACACACAGTTGAACTCATTACTATTTAATCTTTAGAAAATGTTTTTAATCTGTTTGATGAGTGAATTATTTGTTGTGCAGCAGTAAAAATGTCCTACATTTCCAGTTGCTGTTGGCAAACACGCTAGCTAAAAACTTAACTGTTATTGTGACAACAGTAATCTACGAAACTAACACTCACAATAGAAAAAATGTAGCCTCCTAAAACTATCAGGGTCTTATCATAGTTTAGACACTTGTTGAGGAGTATTTTTCAAATAAAAGATTGTTTGTGCATGACCTCTATTATCAGTGACATTCAGACCTCTGATCTAACAGAACAGACCTGTACTGCCAAACCGTCCACAATGCCACGCATCGAAAATGATATCAAGCTGGACTTCAAAGATGTTCTTCTTCGGCCAAAGAGGAGCACACTCAAGTCTCGCAGTGAGGTCAGTACAGCAAAGACTAATGTGCATGTTCATTTTTTTAAATTAACATTTAGCGTGTATTTATGTAAGATTATGGCCACAATAATACATAATGTTCAGTTCTTTGGCAGGTTGGTGTGAAATATCTACAGCAGTGAGGTTCCATTCACGTGACATCGCAACATTCTATAGTCCAGTGTTATTTTATACACATGGAAGGCAGCTAAAGTGAAACTTGCTTTTGTAACATAAATAGTAAAAGAGTCTAGTCACTAATAGAAATCACCAGATTGAAAATGTGCAAAAATGAGTTTAAAGCTATTCCATGGCCAAATAATGTCTCTTGCTTTCCACCTGACCTTATAATATAATCACATTTTGTAACGTGAACAGAAACTATTAAGAGATGTATATTTTATGGTTAATTAGAGGAGTGTCTATCTAGTTTTTTAAGAGTTGTTCAGCCAGTTTAGACGTACAGTATATTTTGTAAAAGTTCAACACTAGATGGGGCAAGTATGTTGTAGCGTCTCACCCAAGGTAATGAACGAGAGTTTGGTGCTAGAAAGTTGTCGTTTTATTGTCAGAACTAAATAGGTCACTGTCGGCCGTAACCACGCCAAAACAGCCTCACAAACATTAGCAGAAAAAGTCCGAACATCTTCACAGAGCCCGCGCTCTCCTAAGTCTTCCTTAAAACAGACCGCTTGACAGTTTTCAGCCCCCCCTAACATTTTATCCAATCACATGCTGTCTAGACATAAACATAGTGAAACAACACTTCTAACAGTTGGCTAAATTGCAAGAACATGACAACTGAACAATAATGAATAAATGCAGTCGCTACAATATATTTGCTCAATTTGTGGTTAAAATATTTCTTATGTCAAACATTTGATAAGATTCTCGTTTTAAACTATTTTAAATGATAACTGTTACTAATAATTGCCATGACAGGTGGACTTAATGAGAAGTTTCACCTTCAGAAATTCAAAGGGCAGCTACTCAGGGATCCCCATCATCGCTGCCAACATGGACACAGTCGGGACGTTTGAGATGGCCATAGCTTTACACCAGGTTAGTCTAATTGTTTGGCAAATGTGTTCAATTCGTATTTATTTACACATACTTCACAGTCCGTATGCTGATAACACTGTTTTCCCTTTATTCTCTTATCAGTTTAGCCTTTTTACTGCAGTTCACAAACACTACTCTATCGATGACTGGAAGGAGTTTGCAAATTCTCACCCAGATTGTGTTGAGGTAACGATTATTTTCATATTAGGTCTGCAGTAAATGGTTTAGATAAAACTGTATAATTATGCTTTTACGTGTGGCAGAGTGTAGCCGTCAGCACAGGCACCGGGGAAGGAGATTTTGAGAAGGTTTCAGCCGTTGTAGAGGCATTACCTCAGCTGAAGTACATATGTGTAGATGTGGCCAATGGATACTCTGAACATTTTGTTCACTTTGTCAAAGACGTACGAGAAAGGTTTCCATCACACACCATTATGGTGAGTAAATTTGTCTATCATAATCCAAAGAATTCTTTAAATAGTAAATACTAAAATGTGTTTGCATTAGGCAGGAAATGTAGTAACAGGAGAGATGGTGGAAGAGTTGATTCTGGCTGGTGCTGACATAATCAAAGTGGGCATTGGACCAGGTAAATATGTTGTTGTACTACTTTGTTCTGCTAAAGCTGGGACAATACGAGGGCTGTGCTCGATGTATCGTGACAAACAACTATTGATACAGGGAGGCTTATTGGGATACATTTTAAACAACTTAAATTTATAATACATATAACACTTCTAAATCTGGACAGCTGATTTAAGACTGAAAAAGCCAGAAAAATGACTTGCATCTAACATTAATGTTAAAAATTCAATTCTTCTGCATTTGTAAAAATGCAACCAAAAAAAGAAACTGAATTCAAATTCATCTGGCAGAGCAAATATTTACAAAACATTTGCAAAAAAACAGCTTTATCTTTGCATCAAACAGATATAATGTCATATAAAACCACATAAAAATATTTTACAACTATTTCATAATGTAAAATCCACTCAATTTATTATAACTGTGATTACCCTATATATGCACAGTATTGTGATGATACGGTTATTGCAAACAAAACAATGTGAAAAAAATACATTGCCAAACAATATGGTCACAGCCCTATGTTGTGTTTTTGTCATAATATATTACAATATAGACTTTTGAACACAATACTTTATGTTTTACAGGATCTGTCTGTACAACTCGCAAGAAGACAGGAGTTGGATATCCTCAACTAAGTGCTGTGATCGAGTGCGCAGATGCAGCCCACGGTTTGGGTGGACATATTATTTCTGTACGTAACTTTTGTCTTCAAATACACTGTTTTCCACAAGATTATAGTAAGATTATGGTGGCACAAACAATCCATAATTCATTAATTGCATTTAAAATATTTTGTGGAATAAATGTCCGAGTATTTCTTTGTGTTTGTGACAATACTGCAGAAAGTAAATATCTTGTTTTGTTAAGTCTAATGTTTTTTGCCTGCAATAGTCTGCTTTGTTGAAGAGAATCCTGGATATAATCACATGTTTATCCTAAAACACTTATATTATCATCACTTATATAAATACAGGACAAATACCTTGGAAGTATTTGTAGTTTTATTAAAATAGTGTTATGAAGAAATTACATGGAGGCTGCCATTTTGCTGCGATTATGACATAAAATAGTGTTGTCAAAGTAACAGGCAGTAGCAGGTAACTAAGCAACATGAATTCCTGGGTTAAACCTTTTCAGTTTGAGCCGGAGCAAAGCCAAATACAGAACCATTATGTGGAATCTAGTAAAACTGAAGATAATCAAGAGGAAGAGGCAAGAACTGGACACTGTCAGTGGTGTTCACTGTTCACAGATGAAATTGTGGGAGTAACCATGGAAACACTATTTTATGTCATCAACCAAAATGGCGGCTCCCAGTGGCTTAAAAACAACATTAACAATGACAATTTTATAAAAAATAGTAAGCAGTTATATATTTGTTTGTAATTTATTTTAATAGGCATGACCAGTACTGGTGTTTTAGACATATTTGTCTTCATATCCAGCGTTCCCTTTAATAGTATGCATGCTCACTTTTAGTCAAAACACTTAAATAGTTGATAATACCAATAATACTATTGCCTTTTGCACTTAGGATGGAGGATGCACTTGTCCAGGAGATGTTTCAAAAGCTTTTGGTAGAGATTTTTATCACTTCTAACTGAACAATCACTGGTATTATAAAGAAATTGTTACATTTTCTTATTATTTATTTGTTTTCCAGGTGCTGGGGCAGACTTCGTGATGCTCGGTGGTATGCTTGCTGGTCACATAGAGAGCGGCGGTGAGACCATCGAAAAGAACGGCAAGAAATACAAGCTGTTCTATGGCATGAGCTCTGACACTGCCATGAAGAAACATGCAGGAGGTGTCGCTGATTACAGGTGAGACTGGAGAAAATGTCATATACTGTTGTAGTCCTTTAATCGGATAGTCGATTAATTGGTCAATGGAGTCTTAGCCGACCAAAATTTTCATTTGTCGACCCATTATTTTAGTTACATTATATAGAGTTCTATTGAACAGCAACATAAAAGTGAATTAGCTGAAGCTTTGCTTGCCTTTTGCCTTCTTTGACATAAAATCCATTCTTATCCATTTTCAGTATAAATTGTCCACTACATTTTTTAATCTTTTCAAGTATAGTTTGGGTTAAATAAATGATCAGATCAAAAGATATTTTTTAGCTTCAAATAGTTGTGCCTTCTGTTTAGTCGATTAATTGGTCGATGGAATATGTCTTTATCAACTACAGCCCTAAATTATTGTGTCTTGGACAAGTGTGTAAAGTTCAGTTATTTGCTTTAGGGATGTCACACTATCAGATTTTAGTATCTCTGTTATTGCAAGACGGAATATCATGATTTGGAGATTATTCAAGATTACTATCACCATGATCAAGTAACAGTTTGTGACATTTTATAACAAACCAAATTTCTGAATGAAAAAATGTTAATGTAATATTTAAAAGCATTTGTTTCAAAAAACCTAATTTAGCTTCTAAAATGTATTTATTTATTTAATTTTTTGGTTGAAAGAAAGAATTTTGCTTCTATAATGTCCACAGTGTAGGGATTTTTAAATGTTTTTATTTTTAGTAGTGATGCATTGATCCAATAGCCAGGCTGACGCCACCTAGTGCCTCCACTCAATTTCATTTCACTCTAGCTTTAGGTCAGGTATGCAGGACTGCAAACAATTCCCAAAAAGCAGAAAGTACGGTCGTCCAATCAGCGACAAGGAGCGAAGTGGTGCATTAGCTAGAACCAACCCTACTTGAGATAAGAAACGGTTTATATTCTCCTCCTTTGGCCGTGCATCAAATATTAACTTAGAAAATGATATTGTACCATTAAATTTCAAGTTTACCACATAGAAACGGCAACAAGCACTGACTGACATGTTGTGCCACTTCCTGGACGACAAAACAAC
This sequence comes from Mugilogobius chulae, assembly GCA_038363315.1. Lineage (NCBI taxonomy): Eukaryota > Metazoa > Chordata > Actinopteri > Gobiiformes > Gobiidae > Mugilogobius > Mugilogobius chulae. Next base: position 35,052,918 of record CM076404.1, read on the forward strand.
CAAAAAGCAGTGATAGGTTAAATTAAAAAAAAGTCCCCGGCTCCTGTGAAGCAAACAAACCCCTATGAAGCGATGTCAGACAGTTTACACAGCGTGAAATTAAAACGGCTGTGGTGCATCAGGCTACTGATCCAATACTGGGATCAAATATTGGCACTGATCCATAAAATTTTGCTGGATCGGTGCATGAAATCGGTTCATATCCTGGTTGTGCCTTTAATTGGACATAATAAGCCCTATTTGCAGGCTGGTGTTGATCCAGAGCAGTTCATAATGATTGAGATTGTATAATTGTAAATATGTTGTCAATTGCATAATAAGTAGCACTTACAACATTATGAGACAAATTTTCTTAGGTTTTGAGAAGAAAAGTACGTAATTTCCTACAACAGTATTGATTAATATTGGGTATTGGCATATATCTAAAGTATCGGAATAGGATTGGTGCAGCCCTAATTTTTAGCTAATACTGATATATTCTTTGACCTCTAGATATTTGCTGACTCTGAAAATTGGAATTTTATATATAACAAAGCTCACACACAAAATCACAGCTTTACTTCTTACTGTTGCATAAAATAAAAAACAATGTATTTAATGTTAGACAAAAACACATCTGCGCCAAATATTAATGTTTTTTTATAAACTAGATATTTGGTCAATCTCTGGTTTCAATACAGTGAACTAACAACACTTAATTTTGCTTCTAAAATTGGCACGATTATTCTTCTTTTGTTCTTGAATAATGACAATGATCGATTAACCTAAGAATCTTAACTTTGCTTGTAGAGCCTCAGAGGGGAAAACGGTTGAGGTCACGTTCAAAGGTCCTGTGGAGGATACGGTTAAAGACATCCTGGGAGGCGTGCGCTCCACCTGCACCTACGTCGGAGCAGGAAAACTGAAGGAGCTGAGCCGTAGGACAACTTTCATCAGAGTCACCCAGCAGCTCAACACCGTTTTTGGGAACAGCTGAACGTCAGGGTTGAATTTTTACTACATACAAGCACATTCCCTTTACTTTTTGTTCCTTGTAATATTGTTTTAGAGCTAAGTTGCTTTTAAATTGAGGGTCCAGTTTTTTAGCTGCTCTTGCATTCCTGTTGCTTCAGTCGTTATGCAAACTTAACAAAGCGTGAGTTAAAAAGGGCAGGGCAAAACAACAACAAATGTAATCACAATAGACCCTTTTCACGCTGCGGCTTGTCTAGTTCCTGTCGACAAATACCTGTGGCTAGTTTGTTCTCCTCCCATTCATTCTTTAGAAATGAGCTAAAACACCTTAAAATAATTAAATATTTATTTGACAGAAAGTAGAGAACAAGTTACAGCCAGATAATCATTTGCAGCATGTTCAGACTTTCACATACGAGGTAAATGTTTCACCAGGAAAACCTACGTGTTTATAAAATGTGCTGTTTGTGACTCAAAGCTATTAATGTTAAAATTACTCTACAAACTGAATTTACCTGGCACTTAATGTATTTTTATCAAATTGTTGTTGAATTGTATATTATCTTAAACCTTTGTCAGTGCAAATTAACGCATTTTTGTTGTGTTTTGGTTATTTTCAAGCACGGTTTTATCTACTTTGACTAACAAAATAGCAATATATTGTTCCCTCTACTGTAGGAAAGTGTTTAGGGTGACCAGACATCACTATTTATTTGTTAGCATTTAGCATTGCGCCAAAAATACGCACTTTTATAAACAAATATTCTTGCCCTGGTGAAGTATTTACCTTGTATGTGAAGCTCTGAACTCGCTGCCAGTGGTTATCAAGTTGAAATCCGCTTTCTGCTTTGTGATTATTAAATAGTGATTGATTTTTGTGCATCTCTGCAAATTCCCCATAAGGAATGAATGGAACGAAATTAAACTAGCCTAGCCTTAGCATGAAAAGGACCAACAAAATCTACTATATTATATAACTGACGATATAATTAAGGCGTTTTGTAACATTTGTGCTTGTTTTAGCTCCTCCACTATGCAACTTCTCTGGTGGGGTTTCCATGGCGATTTTATTTAATGGTAAAGTCTTTCCCAGTACGAAAACAAACTGATCTTGCTTGCATTCTGTCAGTAACAAATTATTATTTACACGTGTTTTTACTGTGTGTGGGGACAACTCTCCAAAGATCTGACCTGTAATGAGACTTATAGTGTCCGGCGCTGCTTGTTTCCATGGAGATGAAGCATTTAACACCATGACAGCCATTATCCTACTTCAGAAAAAAGTCCGTAGTGCATCTTTAAATTATGACAGCCATTCCTGCTGCTACTCATATGTCTTTTTTCTTTCATTTTTTGTGTCTTAGCCTCTGCAGAACATTCACAGTCTGTTTAGATCACAATAAGAGAGCTTTACTTCACACAGAATGTTCCAACGCTATTCAAAATTTTACTTCAGAATGTTGTTGCCCAGCCCTAATTTAAAATTTGTCTTACACTGTTGAGAAACCACCGTTACTGCCATAATTATTAAAAAGTAATTTATAATATCGAATCTGCACTTTGTAAAATTAAACAATGATAATTTTAATAAACAGGATATAAAGGGGGAATTGTGTTTTGTGATCATTTTAAGCTATTATGAGTAAACTACTGGTGCGTATTACAACTAATATAGGTCATGCAAGTATAACTGTGCTGCATTTGTGTTTTTAGACAACAAATCAAAAAGGCTTTTAAGTTTAAGTTTAATCAGCAAATCTCAGCATTTTTACATATCATTATTTTCTAGAGCATTATTTGTACTAAAAGCAACTCAGAGAGGGTTATTATGTAAAATACAGTAAAAATCAAAATATGACAAGAACAAAAAACTTTTTTACACAAGTGAAAGTTGTCAATCACTAGAGGGAGCCAAACCAAAGGAAATGCTTTACAAAACTACAAATAAAAATCATTAAGCCATCCGTTTCATATTAAAGGCACAATAACCAACAAGTAATTTTACCAATATAAACATCACACAAGCTTACAAATGAGCTCTGTGGTGTTTATGCCACCAATGATAGCGCCACAGTGACACTTATTGGAAGCAGAAAAAAGGGTGTTTTGTTTATTATGATGTGTACCACAAGAACATCTCCAGGTAGAATCTAAATAAAAATTTACATTTTCTTTTCCCACCTTCACAAAGTGCTTCAAATCCTGAAAATGTGGGTCTACATTGAGTGAATATATAAATTTTCTTTGATACTGTCCAGATCTGCCAAAGAAGGACAGCACAGAGGAGGCCAAAACCACTTCAACTGTCTCTGGAACGTCCACTCCATCTTTTCCTGGGCTTGAGAGCACACGAGTGGATGTTCTGTGATTTTTTGGTGTCGCTTCTTGTAGAGTTGGAAAACCACTGGCAGAATTTGAAGATTCTTTGCTTTCAGGCTTAGTTGAAAGATGCTTCGTTGATAAAACAGATAACTGATTTTCTTCAAAGCTCAAACCATAGACAGGCCCATTTGTCACATTGTTCACTCTCTGTTTGTCACACAATCCGATGATCCAGTTGTAGTCCTGAGGGAGACTGATGATCCACCTGGTGATGTCTGCTGAAGCCGTACTCCGGATTAGAAGAACAGCAGAACACTGGCCCATATCACGGCAGTAAAATACTTCTCTTTTGTCTGAAGAGAGAAACATGCCAGAGGGAAAGGTTTGCGGCTGAAAGAAAATGTCTTTACTAGTTGGTATGATTTCTTGGTGATTTTCAGGGTCAACCATCACCAGCAAAGACCCCCAAAGGTCTACAGATTGTTCTATTATTGTATCACTATTAATTTCCTTAATTAGTTTCTCTCTATCAGGGCCAGGAACTAGCCCCTTTCTCAAATCTGCTGCTTTGGCCTTCTCAACATCCTGATGCACCTGAGAATACAACTGCAGGAATCTATAGGTGTCCTTCTCGTTTTGAGCTGCCTGGATGCTGTTTTTGCTGGTCTGGATGGCCACCATGCGTGCAGAGACTGAAGTCTGAACACTGGTCAGGGTAAGGTCACGGAGATTAGAGATAGCTTCAATTAGACGTACACTTGACTTTGTCACCTTCATACTTTCATTCTTCTCCCATTTTTCCAGGCTCAAGTTATCATCGTCAGTTTTAAACAGCAGCTCCTTATGGTCAGCAAGAAGCTTCTCCAGCAGCTCTTTGTGCGCAGTAGAGAAAGTCTTCATATTGTGTAATCTGTGCTGGTCCTCAATGGCACATGACACACACACACAGGTCAGATCATCCAGACAATAGTACTCTACCAGCTTGCCATGTTGGGGCACTTGGTGGCCCCTCCTAAAGTCATGGGGTCTGTCAAAGGATGTGTTTGCAGCAGTACAGGAGTAGTGAGATGAGCCTGGAGGTGCTGCACACACATGGAGATCTCACACTTCATACAAGTCTTCCGTGCTGGCTTTCTGTCCTCCTCTGGACACATTTCACAAAAAATAACAGGCACATCCTCCCTGGGTTTGTGATCTTCCATGTTTGTTTTAATCAGCTCTTAGTTGAGTAGATGTCAGCTGTAGCTCAGTCTATTGTGCCACTTCTCTGCAACAGAAAGCACTGAAACTTCTCTACTGAGGCCAACAACTGGAACTTGCTAAGTTCCGTTTTCCTGAGTATCATAAAATGATTAAACATGCCAAATAAAACAACAGTAGCTTATCTCTAGTTCAAAGTCCTCTAACGCTTAGATTTCAGTTAGAGAAGATCACATCTAGTTCTGGAAATTCTGACATAACACATTAGTAGAATTTTTGGTTAACCTAATATTATACCAGATTTTAAAATGTGAAATAGGCCTACCAAAAATAGAGTTAATTGAAACATTTTCTGTCAAGATTGATAACCCCCCCCCCCATATTTTTTTTTTATTACAAAGATATTTTCTAATAAAATTCCAATGGAAGTTTAGCAGACCTGATGCAAAAAAGTTCTCTCCCAAGGTCTGTACTAAGTTTGCAAATTTGTAGTACATCTTCGCAACTCCTAATAAAAGCCTACTATAAAACAAAAATATATGGTTGTTGTGGTAATTTAATTTGCAAAAGAGCTCTAGATAAAACTTTAAAAACAACTGTCACGGTGTCACCATAGATTTTTTTGCTGTAACTGTGCTTAAATTAAAAAGTGTTGTGGTCTAACTAAATATGTACAAATAATCTCAAAGTTGTATTTTAGTTGCATGTATTTCGTGTCTCAGAACCAGCATCTGCTAACTGTTTACTGTCAGCATGAAGTTATAATGTGCATTTTCATAACGTTCCTCGTGTACTTCTCACGTATATCTCCCTTCTACTACAACACAAAGAAAACGTTATTGGGTTTATGTTGGAGGAAGACAAGAGGAAGCATTCTCTGCAGTGTAATTTACGTTTTAAAGTCTCGTTTTAAATTACGTTTTGGTCCAGAAAATTTTCTAGCGACGCACGATGATCCATCCAACCTGAAACGAGCATAATGCTGGCTAGCAGACGATCCAACCTACTAACTCGCTAGAAAAACCACCAACCGCCCTCTGAGATTTATTTGATGAGGATTGTAGAGAGCAGTAAGGTAGGGTACAAAATTAATTTTTTTTCCACTGATTATCAATTTGCGCTCTAGCTCAACTGCGGTTTGTGTTTGGGTCAAGTTGACGGGCGGAAAGCTAACAAATGTGCTCGGTTAGCATTAGCCACATTAGGACTGCAACACACTTCAGTTTCAATCAACGAAAATAATCAGTAGTTGCGTGCGTGATCCGTGTGTCACCGGCAGCCATCTTGTAGTCCCTACGTGTAAGATGCTAAAACAGCCCTAATCTTTACTCTAAAATGTGATGCTGACATTGTAATACAGCAAATCACATGGTTTAAATGTACAGCGTGATTTGATAACAGAAATTTAGCTTGCGTTAAGTTTTGTACACAATGCTAGTGACAAATTAGCATTGGTTTAGCATACAGCTCAAATTAAGCCTGACCCCTACAAAAACTCAGTTATGCCAACCATGCCAACTGCTATCACTTTGGCCTGATTTTTTTTTCCAACCTAGTTATGCCAGACACCATCACTTTGCAATGGTGGCTATGCTAGCAAAAGTTTATAGTTTAAGATATTTACCTAAGGGATTTGGTTAAGGTTAGGGTTAGGATTAGGGTTAGGGTTAGGTTAAGTTAATTTGGTTAAGTTTAGGGATTTGGGAAAGGTATGCTAACCAGGAAGCGGCATAACTGTGTTTGGAAAAATAAAGACGCATCACTTTGCATGGTGGCTATGCTAGCAAAAGTTTATATTTTAAATGATTTACTTTAGAAAGTTGGGTAAGGTTAGGGTTAGAATAGTTAAGTTTAAAGTGAACCCTGACTATAAAGACAATTATGGCTAAAACACTAGTACAGGTCATGTTTGCTCAAATAAATTACAAACAAATATATAACTGCTTACCATTTTTATAAAATCTGCATTGTTTTTGAGCCACTGGGCGCCGCCATATTGTCCAGACACAATGCATTCTGGGTTGATGACATCAAATGGTTGCGGTTACTCCTGTGGTTCGATCGGTAAACAGTTGAAACAAAAACACCACTGACAGTGTCCAGTTCTTGCCTCTTCCTCTTGATTATCTTCAGTTTAACTAGATTCCACATAATCGTTCTGTATTTGGCCAAACTCCAGCTCAAACTGAAAAGATTTAACTAAAGAATTCATGTTGCTTAGTTACCTGCTGACGCCTGTTACCTTGACAACCACCAGAGGGCACACAGACAACCATTTGACGTCACAGCCAGGACAAAATAGGTGTGTTCAAGATGCGAAAATCTCTGCCTGGATTGCAGACGAGGCAAAGAGGAGGAGATTCAACTTGGACACTTGTTGAGCCCGAGAGCAACGAGGCAGCCTCAGATCTCACAGACTCACGGAGCTCTCGCATTTGTTTGAAGTGTTGCACTGAATAAAACTACCTACAACGTTGTAAATGCAATTCTGTTTCCCTCACGCATCACAGACTCACTCACACATCACCAGAACAAAGAATAAAGAGCTCATGATAAAGTTGGCTCGCTTTAGATTTGCCATTGTAAAAGTGACTTTCAGATCATCAGGATCATGTATTAATGTTGCTGTGTGTAATGTCCAACAGTCTGGGTCTTTTCTGACTCATGATAAACACGTGTGATGTTATAAAAGTTCACAAATACGATCAAGACAGAGGAGGAGGAACTGCAGAGCGTCACGTTGGATCAAAGCCAATCAGCGGTCAGTCACCCCACTACATTTCCCATCATGCATCTTGATTTTGTAGTCATCGAGGCGGTGAAGCCGGGAGCAGTTGCTTTTTCCTCGCCTCCACGATTTGTCAAGTCGACTCGAGCCGGATTGATCTCTCGAGATTACCGGGCCCTACGTAGCCCTGACGTAGCCCCCGACCCCCCTTACCGGCTCGAGCCGACTGCACCGTCTTGACCATCTTGAACACACCTATTGGCAGCCATGTAATTTCTTTAAAACATGATTTTGATAAAACTTCAAATACTTTCAAGGTTTTTGTCATGTAATTATATAAGTGATGATATTAGAAGTGTTTTAGAGTAAACATGTGATTATAGCCAAGGGTTCGCTTTAAGAATTTGGGAGAGGTATGCTAACTGGGTCACGGCATGATGGAAAGAATAAATGCGCCTTCTAAACAATTGGCTCTGTGCACAGAATGTCAGTTGTCTTTTTATATTCAAAATAGCTAACTTTTCTTCCAGCATTTCCTATGGAAGTACCTGTATTTCCTGTTAGCATTTACACAAAAACATTCATAAACACACTTTGGTCCTTTGGTAAAATAACCTGATTTGTAAACTATTTAACGTTTTTAGAGACATCAATCAAATGTCACTGTTCACGGTCTAATCTTTCAATTATTTTGTCATTTTAGACTAATGTAGTGAATACCCGAAATGGGCTACACCCCTCTCAACCGACATCCCGGAATGTCGACATTAAAGTCTAATTGTCGATGTTGCGGCATTAGCATATTTTTCCCACACACCCCCGTACTCCGACACCTAACATTTTTTTGTCGATGTAGTGGTGCTTCTCCGACAAACTGTGGGTGTTTCTATTAAATCATTATTTAGAAAAAAAAATAATAATAATAAATAAAATACTCAGCGTTTTCTTACGACTATTTACTGATCCAAACATGACGATAAATATAAAAAAGTCCGTTTCTTCGTTCTGTTAATTCTTACATAAATGTTTGATTCGCAACTCTGCTTCTACGCGTCACTCTCCAAGGTGCTGAACGCAGGAGATCGATCAATAATAAGATAAATAAGTAAATGGATAAATTGAAAGGATGACGTTTGAATTATTCACACAAAATCCTAAAATATTCTTCTTTTAGAGCCGCAGTCTTGCGGCTCTAAAAGGCACGTTTTGGCACGTTCTTGGGCCTTTCACGTCTGCGACCTCGCCCAGCCTCACACTGCTGCTCAAGCCCTCTTACAAATGTAGATATTTAGACGCTGTGGCGTCTAAATCCCGAGTCTTAAACACTGTCTTTATACAGGCCTATATTTTAAAAACAAAAGTTTGTAAGTGAATGTTGTGAATGTGGTCTGGACTTTTACTGGGGTGAAATGATGTTTAACTTAATCTATTCTGAATATTGTTCATTAAAATGCATTATCCTACTGGTTTATATCCACATTTCACACATGAATTTTCTCAGTTACGACTGTAACCTTCATGCAGTCATACAACGTGAAACGTTTGGTCTCTTTGATAAAACAGACTGGCTTACCTTTTTCTCCTGATTCTTGTTCCACGGAGCCGCCACACAATAATCTTCACGAAAATCCGTGGTCATATCACAAAGTCTTCAAAGTGTAAATAGTAATACATAATCCATAATCATGTGCAGAGGCTTCTGTCCGTGTGACTCTCCACAACCTCGCGCAGGACGTCCCGCTAAAGCGCGTAGTGTTATGGAGAGGTTGATTACAGTCTGCCAGCTTAAAACCACAACGTAAGAGGCAAAAACACGGAGCCGTGGGTTTCCTCGTCGCCGGAGCAGCAGCTCTAGGTCAGCAGAACCATATGGGCAAAGTCTAGAGTGTTTATTCAAGTTGGAAAGGCGAAAATGTTTAGAAAAAAGTGCTGCCAGTAGATACAAGAAAAAAAACGCCGTCAATATTTGAAAATAATGTTAATGTTGAAATTCCACCAGACTTTGGCTTGTAAGCGAGCGAGTCCAAGTCCAGACCTGAGATTCAGTCCGAGTCCCGGTCTGAGACCAGGTCTGTCTTACCGGGGCAGCCTGTCAGAAAAGCAACGTTAATGAAGGACGCTTAATGGAGAAACAAAAGTATCATTTTTAGCCTACTTAATGCAACAATAAAGTTGGCAACTACACATAGGCCTATTGGTCATTATGACGTTCGCTGTCTGAGTGTGTGTCGGAGGTTCGGCACCAATAAATTCGGAGGACAGGGTTGTCGGAACAGTGGGATTTAAAAATAAAGACTTTTGGAGTTACGGCATGTCGATAGAAAGGGCTGTCGACAGAGAGGGCTGACCCCCCCGAAATGCTCAAGTACACAGCTATTTTGAATATAAACAAGCCAACTAATGTTATGTGCACAACATGCAAGTGTCTGAACAGCTCCGTGTGTGCTTTTAGCGCTGCACCAAATGTGAATTATATACTAAGTATACATATAAATAACTAAAACCTTTTTTTTGCCTAAGGTGCGCAGATTTCTAAAATTTAAAGCACAAAATGGTTATGGGGGTTATGTAAAGGTTACGGGCCTAAACTGTTATAATTTTAATATTAACCTATCTAGAATTTACCTTATGTAAATATATTATGCATTTGGCCAATTCACATTAGATGTTTTTCTTTATTTTGACTTTTTGAAATAGAGCTCAACAGTCGAAGATCGCCCTGGTTCCGGAAGCATTTTGCCCCATGTTATAGTGCCATAGGCTTTTCGAATAATTCAAATATTAAGAGTTTAAAGACATATCACGGGCTAGCCAGCTATGTGCTAACTCAGATCCACAGTGCGGTTGTTCTCAGTCTAAAAAGTACATCTAGAACTTAAAATTCGGCAAAATGTTGTAATAACTTTATAGTTTACAAAAATGTAGGTCTTATGCTCCTGACTCACCACATAGCTGCTTAGCCTCGAGGACGTTTCCAAACTTTTAATATAATTTTTATCAAATCCCCTATGCCAATTTAACATGGGATCCGAAATTGTGGAACCAGGAAGTAGGCGGTCACTGTTGCGGTCCATTGAAACAAAAGAATGTCTTTTAATGTGTTTGAATTATTATTTGTCATCTTCTTGCAGGATCCCCATTGGAAGGATGAGACAAAAGATTGATGCACATGTTCCCAGCAGGGGCAGCACTTTTCAGAAGCCTGTGTCACAACCAAACCTCGCTCCAGCAGCTTTCAACAGAAACCAGAATAGCACTTTATGTCTCCCCCTGATGTCCGAAAACCAGAAGATAATTTGGGGTTACTCAAGTGAGATTAACATTCCAATGGACAAAGTAGCCGTGCTTGACGAGGCCTTCAGTAGATTCCCATATTTAACCCAAAAGAAAACCATCTCACTGGCTCAAAGCTGCTCTCTGCACCCTGACCAGGTGAAGGTGTGGTTCATTTCACAGAGACTCTGCTATGGGATCAGCTGGGATGCAAAAGACATTAATGAGATGAGAAGAAAAATGCTTGGAAAGATTACGCCCAAGAGAAAGCAGAGCGAATGTGAAACTGAAGTCGTAAAAAAGCAAAAGTTAAGCAGAGAAGAGGAGGGTGAAGCAAAGGAAGGAGCTGCCAGAAACCAGCGTGTAGTTAAAAAAGAGAAACGAAGCAATGCAGCTATAGAGGATCAGATCGTTCCGAAAAAACAAAGAAATCAGAAAGGGAAAGTATTGAAGAGAAAAGATTACATCCTGGATCCCAGTGGAGCTAAGACAAGTCCAACACCATGGCCTAAAACCGAGACACCAGCAGCAGATCACCAGACTTTGTTAAGCACCTGTTCAAAGGCAGACATCACATTTCTGCAAACTGATGCTGACAATAGTTTTGCTATTCCAGACGAGGCGCTTGATTGGAGTCCATCAGTCTTTGTCCAGTCCCAGATTGTATCTTCAGAGGCACCTGTACCAGTGGAGGGACAACAACAGGCAGAAACCAAGCATCAACATCCTGAGAAGAACACATTTACTCCGGAGTCAGCACCAACCTGCAGCAGTTTTGACAGTTCGTCGATTTGCAGACGAGAGGGCAAGATAAAGACACTGGAGCAGATGACAATAATCAAGGAGGAATTTACCAAATGTCAATACCCAACCAGTAAGCAATACAAAGAGCTGTCACTTCGGACTGGGCTTCCTCGAGCTCACCTGGTCCAATGGTTCAACGACACGCGCTATTCAATCAAGAAATTCAAACCATCGTGGCTGACTGTGGAGCAGCATCGAGCGGCTGTGGCTAATGTAGTGCACGAGCAACACCTAAGAAAAATGAGTAAGATGCACAGCAAAGGGGAGAAGATGAACACCCCAAAATCTGTTTAGAAACTTTCAAAAAAAATGAACTAGCCTGCTGTAGTTCATCTATGGAATTTCTGCTCTTTTTCAGTGATATGTTTTATTGGCGTTAGTTTATGTTGGTTATCTGCAGTTTTAAAAAGTCATGTGCTGTTTTATTGTTTAAAATGCATAGACGTTAATGTGTTCATAATGACTCTTTCTAATACAGTTGTTATTAATAAAACTTTTAACAGAATATTTGATTTTAATTTCCTGTTTCATGCTACAGTTAAAAGTTTTGTTTTACATTGTCTATCGATATTAACTGGCTTTTTTGATAGGAATGTCAATCTTATAATCACAATTATTTAAAGAATAATTAAAATCACGATTATTTGCTAAGAAAGCGTGCTCCTTAAATGCAGAGCGAAGAGACCAAATGAAATGAGTGAGATGTCTTAAAAATTGTTGATTGTTGTAAGTGTATTCTACAAAAACAATCTGAGCGCTTACACACTTATGAGTCACGATTAATAATCACGATTACACAAACCATTACAGCAATAATCATAATTGAAATTTGAGTAATTGCACAGCCCTGTCACACAGTAGTTTATCACAAAATCACATTTTTATTCATTCATATAAAACAAACACTTATATATTATTATTTCTACAACGGTCAGTGAGAATTTCAACACTGTCGCGTTAATGTACAAGTAGTTCAAGCAACTATTTTGAGGGACTAGCTTTATATAAAACACTGGCCTAGCTTATATCTCAGACAACTGCACACAAGCTTTTCAGATTCACAGGTAAGCCATTTTTGCTCAGAAAATCAAATGTTCACCTCACACCTATCAACCTTGTCTGTATTTACTTGTGATTACTCTAAAAATTCTAATTCCAAGTAAAAGTAAGGTTCAAAATTGTCAGATAATTGTCAATTAGCAGCTTAAATCTGTTGCTTGCCACAGTTAAAGTAGAGGTTTTGAACAGGAAGTCAATAGAACTGTTTCCATTTTTAATGAACAAGCTGTAAATGTCTGCTATAAAACATGGCTCTTTGTTATTTAATGCTTACATAGCTGACATATGCAAAAAATAACAAGACTTTAATAGGAATCAGTTGTCTAGGGCTGTAGTCCTTTAGTCGATTAATTGGCTGAGTGCAGTTGTCTTGTTTTGGTTTAAAATACTACATCCTGTACATACAACGACTTCCTGTTCAATACTCTTCAATGAGGTTTTCACTACATCAGTTTAAAACTAATAAATCCTCTTTAGATCAGACAGTTGTGGTGAATGTTACAGAAAACATGTTAAAGACTTTACATATCAGAGGAATATTTCATCAGAGACACTTCTGTGTTTAAAAAGAGACATAATTGTGTCTAAATGCTAATGCTAACAGGAAGTGGTTGTATGTACAGAAGTTAGCATTTTTGAACAATCGCAAGCCAACTGAAATTCCGTGCACACAGCCCATTGGTCGATGGAGTCTTAGTTGACCAAAATTACAAGGTTTTATATTGAACAGCAGCAAAAAGGAGTGAATTAGCTGAAGATTTGGCACTTAGGTCTTGGTCTAATCTTCCTGTTTTTACATATTTTTCATTCATTTTCTGCATTTTTCCCATAAATTCCAGTGAATTTGTAGTTTTTGAGCACAGTTTGGGTCAGATAAATGGTCAAAACAAAAATAACTTTATAGTTTCAAAGCTTTGGCTCCGCTGACAGTTTTTAGTTGACTAATTGGACGATGGTATGTATCTTTAGTCAACCAGTTATTTATTTATTTGTTCAACTACAGCCCTATAGTTGTTTTTTCTTTTTCACGTATACGATACACTTGACCCTGTGCATAGAAGCTGTTTATTTTTCAAATTGTCAGACTTTAGAATTAGTATTGACAAACAAAAACATCTTTTTATAAACACACTTTGGTCCTTTGGTGAAATATTCTCCTCATTTGTAAATTACCGTAATTTCTGGACTATATGCCGCTACTTTTTTTTTTTAACTCTGAAGTTTATACAACACTTAAGCAAAATTACAGATTCTCATAGACTTACTATTAACAAGTGCAGCCTATATATGTACTTTATTCTTTTTCTTATTTTAAATCTAGTTAGTGTGGCTTATATTCAGGTGCGCTCAATAATGTGAAAATTACAGTATTTAACATGTTTTATGAGAAAACCACCAACAACTCACTGTTCATCATCTGATCTTAAAGTATTTTTTCATTTAGACTGAGGGTCAAACCCCATAGGAATGAACTAAACGGGAAACAAACATGCAGACAGGAAGTTAGGGCTTTGGAAATTAAATAGGCCAAGTCAATAGCTTATGAGTGCTTTGCATAAACAGCCGGTGGTTTCAGTTCCATGTGGCGGTGTACTCTCCTCCCCTCTGAGGCTGCCAAAGCTCCGCTCCTTCAATGATGCGTCGGATCATCGTCGCTGAGGTTATGAGGAGGTGTCCTGCTGCCTGAAGAAGGGTTGAGGCTACCCGGAGTGCCTCTCTAAAAAAATTAGTCGAGTTAGTGAATTAATACAGTAGTAGAAGACAAAAGAGGTTCTGCAGGTGACATGACATCATTCTAAATGTTCATGCTGAGTGAGAGTTAATGAAGAGAAAAGACATTTTCTCTTGTAAGAGTTCAATAAACAGCTAAAACAGGAAAACTAAACTACAGTTTGATAACAAATTCAACAAGTCTACTGAGCACTGGGTTTGTAACTGACATGTAAAAAGAGTAAATCAAGTCAACAGTTGTAGCAAAGCAGATAAACAACAAGACTTTAGCTTCTCACATTTATCAGACATTGAAATCACACATAGTTATACTTATTATATTTTTCTTGTTAAAAAAGACGTTTTTGAGTCTGTTTGTTGCAGTTAAAATGTTCTAAATCTTCAACTGTTGTTAGCAGAAAAGCCGTTGCCACGACAACAAAGAAATACCTTGAAAAAATGCCACACACTCTGTATTTGTATACAGCACAATAATGCAAGAATAGTCACAATGTTTGAAGAAACAAAGCCTGAACTTGTACAAGACCTGACTGAATGTACTTTATTATGTTGCGTTAACAACTGATGGGTGGACGGACAAATATAATATAAATACGTACACTAAATATTACGGTTTACTGTTTGAATGTTGACAAAAAAACACTAGTTCTAAGTTCTAACAACAGTGGCTTTGTTTTAAATGTCATATTACGGTTTATTTTACTAAGTATTTTTGGAATAAAATGATGTCAGTGCATAACCTCTATACTGACTTTGGGTCTTATTTATAAAGCCTGAGTGCGTACAAAAATGCCACGTACATCACATTCCTCATTAGGGGGGTATTCCATGAAAGTGGCTTAACAAGTCTAGGCTTATCCTAAAATCCTGAGCTGAAACTAGCTTCATCTCCAACTTAAGCCTCAAGTCGTTCCATGAAAGAAATAAGCCTGGGTCTGAGCAACGCTAATTCAAGCTTGAAGATTAATCTGGGCTGTGAGCGCGCTCCCGCTGAATGTGACGAGACCAGATCAATGGAGTGAAGACATCACTGAGAATGAGAGAGAAAAACGCTTATTTTACATGATCTGACTGAAACACGAGAGGAGCCAAAGTGCACACGGACGAGAGTTTGATTTGCATCGCAAAAGTTTTCAGTTATAGTGGTTTATTCTGATGCGGGGAGCGAGAGGCAGCCCCTCCCCTCCTGCACAGCTCGGAGAAAGACGAGGCGGAGATCCAGAGGATTTATCATCGTATTTGTGACTAGTAGGCTCATCGTTTTTTAATGCAATGCACAGTTTTCCACTCCGCATGTGGAACTAGTCCCAGTGCGTAAAGTTGTCACAAAGTTGTAGCGTAACTTCACAACCAGAACTGACCAATCAGAGCAGAGGATGTGTGTCCGTGGTGTGAGGAGAGACGAAGAAAGGAGATGCGATGAAGCGCTTTTGAGCGTAAAAGCAGCAGCACGACTCCACGGCTTGTTCTCATACTTTAGTCATGCTTTCATTGCTTCATCCTTAAGAGAAATATCTGCATGTCTGCGGGAAATCTTACGTAGTTTAGATGCACGTAGGAGTAACCTACAAGTTAATTTTCCAGTTAAATATGTGGCCAATGTGACGTTTGCTCTTACAAACGCGTCTCTCCACAGCGAAAGCGGCTCAAAAAGGATGAAAAGAAACGGTCAGAGCGGTTCTCTGGTGCCAATGCCAAGTAAATAAAAGTAAATAAAAAGTGACTTTATAGGTTGTGTTGTGACAGACAGAGAGATTTCACACAGTTGTGGAAGTGTGTGAGGATAAACATGTGATTTAAGTGTTTTTAAACGTTTTTTGAGACAAAGCTAAAATAATCTTGACTGTTAGCCTGGTCCCGACCAGGTTTATGTCTGTGCACTTGTTACTGCGGCAACTCAGCGTCACCTCTGGTTAGCCGCGTTAGTGGAACGGAAATGGAGATTTCATAAGCCTAGATTGGCCAAATAAGCCAGGCTTTGGCTTTAGCTCGCTTCATGGAATACCCCCTAGGTTTGTAATTTATACTTGACACAGAAATGAGCAATTCAAATGGAAAATGTTCAGCTTTGTGCCCCTGATGTTTCAGAGACAACTTGTGCTGAGAGAAATGAGAAATTATCAAGCTTGTGTTTTGTTCATTTGTACATTTTCAGTAAGAATTCCACGCAGAGCTTTATAAATGAGACCCTTGTTGTTGTTGTTGTTGTTTACTACCTGAGAACTTTCTTAGGCCCCAGACACTGGAAATCGGCGCTGACCGAATACAAGCCTTGAAACGTTGCCTTCACACTCAGGGAGCCGAACATGTCCTTGGGGCTCATCTTGTAAAGGTCAAAGGTGACACGAGCGATGTCTTTACCATTGCGAGGTTTGCTGGGAGATTTAGCCACCACAGCTCCCTATGAGAAAGATAAAATTTTATTACAGGCCTATGCAAAGTAGCTCAATCAATGAAGACAATGGAGATACATAAACTATACTAAAGACACTGTGGTCTAAAGGGTTATTTGTAATTTAATTCAGAGTAAAGGGTAAACTTGAAGTGAAAACCAAAATTGCAAAAACTTAACCTAAATGTTTGTGGTAAATAATTAAACACAACTAGATAGAATAGGTTAACTAAATCCCAAGTAAGTGATCTCAAGGTGGAAGCATATTTTTTTGCAAAAACACATCACTTCTAAACAATTTTTAACAGTTTTCCCAACCAATAGATATATACACTTAATAGTGTCTATTCTGTATCATGTAATGCTAAGCTCAATTGGTAAAAAATAAACAAATAATAATTCTAGTAAGGCATCACACAAATAGGCTGAAATTTGTGGTAAATAGTCTAAGGTCTGATTAGATTGTGGCTTCTAATAATTGAAGTTTATTATTTGTCATGTGCATAAAATACAAAGTACCAAGCAATGAAAAAGAGTTTACCCTGACACACTCTCTGCTGAATAAAGAAATAATTAAGTTAGTTTAAAAACAACATATTAATAAATACATTAGACATCAGAAAAAAGTATTCCCTGCTCTCTTAATAGGTAGAGTTCATCAGTCTTATGGCCTGTGGATAAAAACTGTTTGCAAAACTAGAGATCCATGCTTTGAGACTTCTCAAGCGCCTTGCTGAGGGGAGGTAAGAGAAGAGGAGACTGGGGTCCTGCATGATACTGAGACATTTTTTCAATAGAAACCCAACAATTCTAGATGCAGTTTTTACTGTCCGTGTCAGAAGAGTGAGGTCGTGAGATGTTATATTACCAAACCACACCAGCAGACTTCCTGTTAACGCACTCTCAATTTTGCAAAACAAAAAAGTATATTAAGAGCCTTATTTGCAGCTAATTTAACTGATCAACTTTAAACTCTTTTGAAGTTCCAGAGTAAAACCTGTAATTATTTTATTCATGGCAAAGCAATGAGCATTGTAACTGGCTTTTTTGCTTGGTTGAAGATTTGCAGCTTCAGTGGTAGTTAGTCCTCAAGTCCCCCCACTAATCAGAAATGATCGTTAGTCCTAATTATTACGATACTGTGTCCATTATCAGGTAGACGCTGCTTGTTGATGCTGGTGCTCGATACTTACTGACTGAGACTTCCACATTTGCCCGGGTTTCAAGACCATGAGCATGGTGTTGTCTGGCAGTGTACTCAGAAACTCGTCTGAATCCACTTCCGTCCCGTCCTCTTCACAGACAAGAAACAAAGACATGGCCGACAGGGACAGCATCAACGCCTGGCAAGCCTAGGGACACAAAAACAATCAGTAATAATCTGGAACATCTTTTAATAGATGCAGAGAGTTTGGGTCACCTTCTCCTTTAGCTCCTCCAGAGTTCCAGCAGTGACGCCTTTCCTAATGTCCCTGTTGGGGGAGCACACCCTGAAGGGCCGCTGGGTGGGAGACCATACTCTCTTGGTTACAGACCTTAAATAAAACAGAAGTGATGTTATTGTGACGGAAAACAATCTAGAAAATAATCTAGAAAACATAAGCAATCACGTCATTACAATACATCACTACACATAATTCAGCCTAGTTTTAACAGGGCTCATAAAAAGCATCATCATAGGCAGTCATTCAGTTTACTTACTTAATAAATGAAGATGTAGATTCCATTATTTGCCTTTTTTAGGGTTCACTCTTTTTGCTTTGAGTGTTGTTTTGCTGTAGCCTCTTGAAAATAGTTGTGAGCTGATCGAGATGAACTTTGCCCCCGACCTGATGATAAAGAAAAGCTCAAATCAAAGTTCAATTCTTCTTTCACTGCATGACATAATAATAGTCGTCATATTTAATTAGTGAAATAATGAACAGCAAAACCAACAGACATTTACACACTGGATGTATATTTTAATTGTTTAGTTTATCTTACTTGGTTTTTTTTCTTTTTTACTATTACGAAAAGTGGCTAAATAGGAGTTATAAGATGTATTATTAGTAGTATAATAATTTAAAAAAACATTGAAGCGTATAAACACACTTAAAATTGGTTTCAAAATATAAACCTAATCAAGTGCAGTTTCTTTTTATGGTGTTCCTTTTACAAAAAAGAAAAAAACACTTTGCACAAACAACATTTCTCGGCAAAGGTACACATAAAAACAAAATTAAATACTAAGCAGCTAATTTTCATTTTTTCAAGCAGTGTAATTGTTTGTTTTAATTTATCAACAATTTTTATTTATTTATTTTTTTTTATTATACTAGGAGGGCAATTTTTCATTCCGCTAAAGTTAACATTTTGCTGAAATTGTAATTAAATTATAACACAAACATATCTTACCTGACGAAAATATATGGCTAAATATTTTTCAACTTTGATATTGTATTTTTATATATATTTTCTTGTATCTTCGGACACTAATCTGCACCGGAGCACTTTCCACAAAGACATGTTCAATACTTCACCATCATAGTGATAAAAAAAATATGTTACATACATTTTTAATAGATTTATTTGTTAATTTTTATTATTTGTTTCCGGATATGTAGCGCTCGCGGTTTACGACGTCACGTCCGTTTGTACGTGCAGCTGTATCCGTTTGATTCCTTTATCGGGGCGGTGCGGAGACAAGCCTCTATCGTTCAGACGCGTGGACACCGCCTGTGCGGGACGTGACGGTGTAGTTTGTATTGTATGTGGCAAATGTAAAGGCGGGAGGATAGAAGGCTGAAGTTTACATTCAAGCGTCTCTTTTTTGTTTTGTTTGTTTTCGTTATAACAACTTTCGGCGATGGGCGTTTAACTGCGGCCTTTCAAGTTTGTTTTTAAATATACGCGTGCTTACAGTTTGTTGTTTAACGTTAGTCCTGTATCCGTTGGTAACAAAGTAGATCCTTGTTGTACTTATCTGTGCGTTGAAGGATGGCCACCAAAAAGCCAAAGATGCCTGGTAAGTTTTGAGATGCCTGGTAAGTTTTGTGAAGCGTGTGTCTTGTAAAGTTGCATTTATACTCATTGTGATATTTATTTTTGTACCGTGTTTGTTAGGAGTTGCTTGCACGAGCCAGGCCAGTCTCCCCTTCGCGGCGCTGAAGCTGCTGGCGCCTCCCGTGCGTCTGGTGTCCGCGGCGCTGTGGAAAGTGATGAAGGAGAGGGACGTGATGCAGTATGGGATCGTGGAAGAATTTATCACCTCCGCCTGCGACACAGTGCCCGGGCTGCTCACTCTGAGACACCAGGCTAGGCTCACACTGGGGTTCAGAGCAAGAGTACGTGTTAAAATCAAGTATTACAGCAGCTTTTCCTCTGAATTCATCTTTATGTTTTTGTTTCTGTGTGTAGTTAATCTTAGAGTTGTGCAAAAGACAGCCTGACCCGAAAGCTATTGCTGTGCATATGAGAAGGATTCAAGTTAGTGTCCCATCTTCCTCCTCCTCCTCTGCTGTAGATGAGGTGAGTTACAAAAACTTAATATTAGCTAGATGTATCTTATCAAGTCTGTAAAAGATGTAAAAGCTGGGGTAGCTGACTTTTAGACCGCAAACACAATCTAATCTGACATATTTCTTTCCCAAATCCTTCAACACACGGTTTATATTGAGATGTATACAGTGCAGTTGGAGAGGACCACTCAAGCTCAGCCAATCAGAGATCAGCATTCGACTCCTGATTAGAAAAAAATACTTTATTATTGAGTTCAGACATTGCTCAGTGATTTCATTTTTTCATAAAGTGCTCCATTTATCATTTACTTTAAGCACAAAACTAAATAATATCTAAAATAAAAGTCACTTACCCCACATTTAAGTTTTGTTTTCATCATCTATAAAGTGTTGTTCTATTTTATTCCTCAGAAAATTCAGAAAACATTGGAAAACTTCCATGCATTAGTTCCAGATTTGCTGACAAACAAGACAAAGCGAGAGCGTTACTATAAGGTGGAGATTTTGTAAATACATTTCTTGTCTTTGATCCATGACTACAGCACTTTAAAAAGGCATTTATATAATTTTCAGGAAGATTTCCCAGCGTTGTATGGACCGGCATTTGACCAGGCACTGGAGAAGCTGCTTTGGGAGTTTTTAATCCGTTTAGACCAGTTACTCCCAGTACCAAATCTTACACAGGTAATGTTGGTAATTGGCTGAGTGCAGTTGTCTTGTTTTGGTTTAAAATACTACATCAGCGTCTTTATTTTCTCCAACACAGTTATGCCGTGACCCGGTTAGCTTACCTCTCCCAAATCCCTAAACTTAACCAAAATAACTTAACCTAAGCCTAACCCTAATCCTAACCCTAACCTTAACCAAATTCTGGAAGTAAATATTTTAAATTATAAACTTTTGCTAGCATAGCCACCAATGCAAAGTGATGGGAGTGTGGCATAACTGGGTTGGGAAAAAAAATCAGGATATCCTGTACATACAACGACTTCCTGTTCAATACTCTTCAATGAGGTTTTCACTACATCAGTTTAAAACTAATAAATCCTCTTTAGATCAGACAGTTGTGGTGAATGTTACAGAAAACATGTTAAAGACTTTACATATCAGAGGAATATTTCATCAGAGAACACTTCTGTGTTTAAAAAGAGACATAATTGTGTCTAAATGCTAACGCTAACAGGAAATGGTTGTATGTACAGAAGTTAGCATTTTTGAACAATCGCAAGCCAACTGAAATTCCGTGCACACAGCCCATTACAAACTGCAAACCTAGTGCCTACATTACTTTTCACATATTTGTTTTGTAGACCGTGTCGTGGCTCAGTGAAGCCCCTCCCGTCCTGGAGGAGTGCGCTCGAGCGGCAACACAACCACAGCTTCTCAAAGTGCTTCTCCAGCATCAAAGTTGCCTTGGTCACCTGGAGACGGCAGGTAAAACTATATTTATGTTTATGTTGTCTTTGTGAAGTATGAAAATGCATTTGGTCTGTCACACTGTAAAGAATTTAGATGCAGAAGAGCTGAAAACCATTATTTCGCCAGGTCGTCTGCACTGAACTGTTGCAAAGGATTATGGTCTTTGAAGTTTATCATCTTTTTCAGCTTTTAGTGCAGCGAAATAAAGACAGTAAACAGTAATTTGATATATTTTGACAGCCCATGATTAGGGCTGGACCATATGGCAAAAAATATATATATATCACAAATTTCTTGGAGCCAGATCACGATTTCGATTTTATCACGATTCATTTTCAGAAAGTTCCTACTTCACTGTCAATGACTAAATATAACTGTCAAAGGCTGTCCTGTTGCAAAACTAAAAAGAGCAAAACTAATGACCAAGCCTTTGAAAATAAATCCCAAAACAAGCAACCTCAGTCCTTCAAAAAAAAAAAAAAAAGTTTTAACAAAAAAATAATAATAATCGGTTCATTTGTGCTTTTATTTTATTTATTTTATTATTTTTATAAGTTGCACAGTTTTTATTTATTGTTTTTTATTTCATGTCTTTTTTGATAAATTGATTTTATTTATATTATTTTATTTTGCTGACTTGTATATTTTGCTATTATGTGCAGCACTTTGGAAACTATTTTGTTTATAAAATGTGCTATACAAATAAAGTTGAATTGGATTGGAACTTTGTGTGTTGCCACTAAACAAGGATTAATTATTTTGGCATGTTTTAATAGTTTTTCTAACATTAACAACAACTTTTAAGCATAAAAATGTGCTTAAAATCCATGTTTTAGTCATAATTTATATACTTTTGTAAATCAAACTAGAAAAGTTTTATTTACAAATGTTTTATGACTTGAACGTGCAGCCCAAAAAACACAACCTTCAAAATTTATAAGAGATTTTGGGAAAAAATTGAGGAAAATCTATGGTAGGACGATTCCATGAAACAAGCCGATGAGCTCACAATTCGATTTTTATCCCGATGAGAAATTTGGGAATATGATGTCACAATATTTACTAATCAGGACAACTAAAATTATGTTTTTCTGAATGTTTCTGCACTAACACACGTTTTTTTCCCCACAGCATCTCTTCCTCCAGATATGGGAGACTGCATCCTTACTTCCCTTTCCCTCCCACCTTCTGGAAAACTGCCCACAAACGAACCAACAGACCAGTCTCCTTCCACGTCTCACTACTTCAACAAAACGCCCTTCATCAAACCAGTGTTCGGACTCTTATCTAACGAAAATGTGCCCTGCATGATCTCGGCATCGAAGCGTTCACGAAGCAGCGCAACGACCGGCGGCAATAACGAAAGCAGCAGCAGCGGGCCATCAGAAGTCGAAGAAGTTAGTGCAAGTCAGGTAGAAAACGTAGGAACTGCTCGGCTGAAAAGGAAGCACATTGTTGTTGATGAAGATTCGTCGGATGATGAAGACGTAATCAGGTGCGTTAAACGGAGGACAACTAGAAATTCACAACAGTCCAAATCAGCAGAAACCTCGTTCGACAACAGAGAAATACTGAAAGCTTGCCTGCACAGCGTCGGCTTGAAAACGCATCGGATCCCGGACAACGACTTCGTCTGTTCCGTTTGGTTTTCCTGCCTAAATCGTCAGCCCAAAGTGAAGGTCAAGAGACTGTCGCTGCTGAGTTCTGCTGATGATAAAAACCCAAAACCGAGAAGCGCCTCATCCCGCGTCAGCAGCACCCAAACTCAAGCGACGTACGGCGGTAGTCCCGGGTCAGACAAAGAGTAAGATTATCTAGTATTTTGTACAAACTTTGTCCTGTTATATGTATACTGTGCATCAGTTGGATTGTTTATATTCAAATTGGATTGCTTATTTGCATCCAGGCATTTCCGGTTCAGTTAATTTCTATGAGTTTCTATTTACTACATCAGTCTAAAACGAATATAAATAGTTGGAATATCGGGCAGTGAACAGTGAGATGTGTTGAATGTCTCAGAAAACACGTTAAAGTGAAGCTCGCCCCCTAAACTCCGCCCACAAACACATTTCAAATAGGGCTGGGTGATTTAATTTAATTTAATTTATATCACAGTTTTCTTGGACGTCAGATCACTATTTAAGTTTTATCACGATTTTTGTAAACTGTCTATTTTCAAATCAATCATCTGCTTTTTTAGAAAGTTTCTTGTTCACGGTCAGTGTCTAAATCCAGCCGTCATAGTCTGATCAGTGTTGCCAGATTTTCAGAGAAAAACAAGCGACCAATCCCAAAACAAGTGACCTTAACCCGTCAATAAAATAAAATTATTGAAAATAATTATTTAATTAGAACACATATGTCAAACACAAGGCCCGGGGGCCGGATGCAGTCCCCCACATCATTTTATGTGGCCCTCAGGGTCTTATAAGGTTTATTTTAATTTGATATTAGTGCCAGGATTAATCTGGGTGTCTTAACCTAATGAAACGATTTGTCTGAAATTTAATACAGATGTACGTATATTCAGTTATTTTCACTTCAATAAATAAATAAATAAAAAAATCAAATACAGAGACTATTATTTGTAGTATATCAAATATTAGTAAGGTTAATTTTGGTTACAAGAGGCCCTTGGAGGATAAACCCGATGCCAATGTGGCCCTTTGACAAAATGAGTTCGACACCCCTGAATTAGAACGTTGTGTATCTTCACAAAAGAAGTTTCTAGCGATTTTGAGACATGAAAGTATGCTGAAAGTACATTATATTTTTAAATCAGATCTGAAAAACAGCTAAAATCCACCTCTTTTATGACTTGAAAGTGCAGCCCAAAATAACACAACCTTCCAAATTCATAAGAGAGCAGGGCAAAAGCGAGGCCCAGAGTGGAGAGCAGCAGTGTGATTGGAATGACAGGAGGCGTCGGCAGTTAGTTCTCATTTTTGACAATACACGCTCACGTCACCTGGTCTAGAACTGACATGGGCCTTTTGTGACTATTTTAACCTGAAACTTGCTCATTTGCTCAGTTTGCCCTAAAATTTACACAAAAAACAAGACTCAGAACAGTAGGCCATGCTATTTAAACACCAAAAAAAGTAGTTTTAGGGTTTAAATTCACTTTAAAGGCACTTGTGTGTTTGTGTCAAAATGCCAATGCTAACAGGACGTACTCATGTAATTTGGCTATTTTAAATATAAACAATCCAACTGGCCTTCTGTGCGCAGAGCCTGTTCACTCCATCAAGCCTTTAGTCATGTTAGAAATGTAGTTACCTTATCATGTGTTTTCTATTCATTCATTACTCGTTCATGTTTGAGTCAAGTTCAAAAGGCACTGTTACACCTATGTAGTGCTGCAGGGTTTATGGGGAAAAAATAAATACATTAGAAATGAAATCAGGATTATTTGAACCATTATTTTCTTAGAGCAGTGTGCACCCGGGAAACACTGGTGTGCCTTGAAAAAACAACCAGTTTACAAAATTCAGTCTATTAAACAAGACTAAAGAGATTTCATTTTAGAACATTATTTTTGACCAAAAATGAAAACAAGACAATCACCATTTACCAGTTTAATAAATCATTTGAAGGTGCCTTATGCAACTTTTCCAATAAAAGGTTCTTTCTGTCACTACATTGACCATGTTCAAAAGTAAAATATTAAACATATTTAAGATGTATGAACCATTTGGCTTTGCTTCTCTTTACACTGATTGATAGTAAGAGGATTATTACAAGCACATTAATACAAAAAGCAGGCAATATCGAAAAAATTAGATGGTGCCCCTTTAAACCGTAATAGACAATATTTAGAGAATTAAATCATTTTGTCTTCCAAGTCTGATCGTGTTTCACAAAAAAAAATTCAACCAAAAAGTGTGCCGGGACTCAAATCAGATTAGGAAACACTAGAAAGGAGGCAGCTGTGAATAAAATTAACCTAACCTAAAATAAAGTGACAGAAATAGACTAAACATACTGTATATCTACAAGTGTAAAGTCACTCCGGGCGATCTTGCCCCTGCCGGTCTAATACTTAAGCGCAAAGAGTTCTCTGTGTTGGCCGCTATGAGCTCCAGAGAGCAGCTCCAGCTCGTGGCACGGCTGCTCTGCTTTGTCTGATGCCAGTTCAATCAGTGAACCTGCACAACATAACCGTGGAGCAGTGTAAGAAGTTCACTGGAAATAAGAAATAATAATAATAATCATATTTTGCCATCAATTCTAATTTTGTCAGTTATGTAGTTAGAAAAAGCCACGTTAAATGCAGTTATTGAATTAGGCAATATATTTGTAAAATAAAATGGATTCACTTTTTAGTCAGACTTGGCTTCAATAAGTTTGTTCTATATGTTTTAACAATACAATGTTGAGTCGACCTAAACTTATAATAAAAATGATCCGATGCTCGTGGTAAGACCTACCTGAGAATCTTGATCCGTGCGTGAAAAGTTTATGAAAAAGCAGCGGCGTGTCCTCGTTATAATCCTTTTGAATGAGACAACTGCCGGTAAGCAGGCTCCCGGTCCCGGTGTGATGCGAGCGGAGGGTCTTTCGTGTGTGACCGCGTCTGCAGCCCCTGTACAGACGAGCGCAGGGTTGTGTTCACCTCGGGTCAGTTCTCTGGCTGCGCGCGGTGGTCTAGGTAAAGCACAGCGCGGGGCTCTGGTCCAGACTGTGCCAAACGGTTCCGCGCTCTTCCTCGTGCTCACTCACAGTGGTCACCGCCGTAAAATTGACAGCCTCTGGTCAGAAACGTCCAGCGGCCTGGTGCGCGTGGCCGCGACCCGCGCTGACCCAAAAAGCGCTGAAGGGGCCGGACCTCACGCAGCACCGTGCTCTCCTGCTTTATCTCTCTGCTCTGTCGTGGGCAGAGCTGCATTCACACTTAACACTGTCTCATGTTCACTCTATAATCTAAGTATTTTTTATATTAAGTCAACAGGCTTTATGTAAAAGAAAATACATTTTTTTAGACAAAGTTGTTAAAGTTTGTCATTTGAATAGACTTTTACCAAATACATTTCTATTATTACACTTTTTCCCAAACTGAAGCTCTTGTAGTAACTTTTGCTGTGATATTAATGCACTGCTTACGTGTCACAGACATGACACGTCTAGGCCGTTCACTGAATGAAATTGTACCCCACACATCTGGCGGGCACCACACCTGCTGCACTCACGGCGTAGCTCTTGGAGAGAGCGCACTAGAGGCCAACAGAGGAATAACTGTCTTAACCGGTCTAAGCGGGAAGTCTTAAAGGGGCAAGATCGGGGCCACTGTCTTTAAGCAACTCTATCAGGCATGGAAGACGTGTGTATACAAAAGCTCCTCTTAAAATAATCTTCATTGCTTGATTCTGCAGTAGTTGTAATTGATAATTGATAACAACTGCACAGATATGGCTCCACTTTGTGATGTCATTTGATGGTAATTATGCGTTGAAGGTCTTCAGAATACACTAGAGCAGAGTTGTAGTCGACTAAAGACATTTTTGATGAACTAAACCATGTCCTGGCAATCGTAATCAACTAAAGGGAGAGTGACAAAAACTTTCAAACTAAATATCATCTGAACATTTGTCAAACCAAACATTAAAAGAGAAAAATGCTTTGGAATACATGCAAAAACAATTAATGTAGATAAGCAATGGTCTAAATTAATGCTTGACAGATTAACTCAATGGTTTGCTTCAAAATTTTTTGCAAATCCTCTACTTTTTAGTGGACTTGCTAAATTCTTATAATCTAAAAAAAATGATTAGTTTACGAGAAATTTTGGTCGACTAAACGACTTAAAACTTTTAGCCCTACATTAGAATAACCTTGAAGAATTGACTATAAACCCTTAAAACCTGCTCACAATCACATTTTTAGCTGCAGCACCTGAGAGACCGAAGGGGCGGAGTCAAAAGGGATAAGAAGCAGCGTGGTTGGTCAGACACACAGATATCTGCGGCAGGTTTTCGTACACAGAAACCCCTGACCTGCTGTAATCAGGGCAGGTGAGCAGCAGTCACTAGAGGGAGCTCTCACACTCAGTTTGACTGTTTTGACCTCAAAGCTACAAATGAAATGGACTTGAAACGGCCTACAATGCATTTTAAACAACTTTTTGTGAGAATATTTTTGTCGCAGCGATGATGAGCAGTTTAAAAGAGGCTAAAACAATATCTGCAGTCTTTCCAGTTTAAAATCCAGCCAAAAAAAATGCTGAATTTGTGTTAAACTAGTACAAAAACACAGCTCAATGTATGTTTTTGATAAGAAACACATTACACTACATTGGGAGGTTGAAAAAAACATATTTCCCTTTCAAATCTTGTCTTTTTTTCTACTATTTAATCTCATAAATTAATCAGAACTTGAAAGAGAATGTAGAGAGATTGCTTTGTTTTAAATGAACTTGTCTTTCACAGAAACACTCCGAGCTGCCCACGTTCACAAAGATCATCTCTGCGACGCAAGCGCATAGGTAACACTTTATACATACAGTACGCTTTTAGATGAGGGATTTATATAACTTTTTATTTATTGAATTTTGCAGAACGTCACGATCAACCCGGAGAAACTGAAGATTACGTCGCCGATTCTGAGGACGAAGCTACAAAGAACTTTAAAGGACGGGTATGACTGCTTCACATCGAGTTAATTCAGAGTTTATGCAGGGAGAGAACTTTTAAAATACTTCAAAAACTAAATAAATAAATTGAATGTTTGACTTGCTTGTTGCTGCGGTAGTGATTAACTTGGTTTCTGCTGGGTCTTAAAAAAGTCTTAGTTTAGTTTAGTTTATTTATTTAATGAAACAGGGACAATGTACAATATACATTAACCTTACATAGGAGAGATGCATTGTACCAGGTTATAGCACAAGTGCTAATTTCCACCTGTAGTCCCTGGGCAGGTTGATTTAACAACAGCTAAAAGGAAAACATTTAATGAAAATGGTTCTAAAGTGACCGGTGCATCTTAAAAATCTGCCACATCATTCACATCATAAAATCACATTTCATTTCTTACAGGTCATTCATTCTCTCACACAGTCACTTTAAAATACACACACACATCAGTCTGTGTAATGAGAGCAAGTCTGGTTTGAAAGAAGCCATTTTTTTACCAGGCGTGAAAATGTGCTGCTATTTGTAGATGTTATCAACTCTGTTGGTAAAGTATTCCACTGACGGACCGCCACACAGGAGAAAGCAGAATTTCCAAATGTTGTTCTGCGCTTAGGGATCCTACACTCCCCGCGCACAGTGGATCTAGTGGCTCGAGATGTTGTTTCAGAGCTCAGAAGAATGAAGTTTTTAAGTGGAGGAGCAGCAGTATTATGGATAATCTTGTACACTAGACAAACATTTGAATACATAATCAAATTATCAAAACTAAGTATCTTATGTTTTGCCAAAATGTGACAGTGATGAAATGAACGGCCTTTCTTATCATGAATCCTTAAACAACTTTTATACAATGATTCAAGTGGTCTCAGAGCAGATTTACAGGCCTGTGACCAACTTGTGATGCAATAAAGGAAATGTGGGACGATCATTGCATTTAGATAAGTCCCTGAAGCCTCAGTAGTTAATGAGTTTCTTATATATCTAAAATTGGCCAGATTAAATTTTAATGTATTTGTCATCTTTTTAATGTGTTTCTTGAAACATAATGTTGGTTCCAAGATAATTCCCAAGTATTTAACCTGATCTACATTTTTGATTTTTTGACCTTCAATTAGTATTTCAGGGACATTTTGAAGTTTGTGCCGATTTGTAAAGAACATGGACACTGTTTTGTCAACATTTAAAGTAAGACATGAGTTTTTTAAATAGAAAGGTTTGAATTTAAGGCTTTAAAAAGTCTTGAATTTGTTGTTGTAGGTCTTAAAATGTTGGCACAGGTCTTTTCTGAAGCAGTTTCTGTCAGATTTCCTGATCTATTTGACACTTCCGCAGCTTCGTGGGAAAATTCTCTAAAATATTCTCAATAATGTACCCACAACTGGAGTGTTTCTTCTGTTAGCTATTTGGTTGGAATAGATGTTAACAAGTTCATACAGGATGGAAAACATAGAAAGTACTATTCTAAATTCCAGGTTTGGAGAAGTTTTGGAATTGTCCTGGTTTTGGAAAATTTGCGAATATTTTGGAATAAAAAAATGTCTTGCTTGTATTGAGTTAAAATGGAGAAAAAAGTTTTTAAAAATGTGTCTGTTAAATAAAGAAATCATGCATTGCAGTTACTAAGTTAGTTATTAAGCTGAAAAAAGCTCTTTTGTTTGAAAATCTGATAGTTTAACATTACTTTTTTTGTCTAGAAAACTGTATTTTGATCTTAAGTGTTTAATGTAAGCTAATAGTTGAAGAGACGTTTTCCCACATGAAAGTAGCAAGACCTAAGTTCCCACATTCCTTTGCCCCTGTTTAGTCAGAAAAACTACCCTGTCCTGTTAAAAGTGGGGCTAAAAAGCTTTAACATTAACATCTGTTTATTCTGGAACATTTAAACAAGTCATTTGTTGGTTTTAGGAAAACAAAAGTTGCCCCCCCCACATAAAACTATGATGTACAAAAACTAAAATCAACAATAAAACACAACTATTCACCATTATTCCTAATAATAGTTACTATTTACAAATTTAAACTGTCTAAATTTGTATGATTTGTGATCTTAAAATGTCGATGCCTGCAGAAACCCTCTTTAAGGGTCTTGATTTCAGCTTAATTAGAGTATCTCATTTTAATATTCTAAAACCCTGCAAATATTCTGTAATTAGGTATAACTTAACCATTCTGTTACTCACAAACTCACTGTTTTGTATTTTCTTGCAGCTTTTTGCCAAACGTTACTGTAAAACCAAACACGGCACATACGTTCCCACTCTGAGGGAATACTGGAGGCCTTGTGCAGAGAAGCGCTCCGTGCTCAGTCCCGGCAGCAAACGCAGATAACCGGACATTCTCTGTGTGTGTGTGAGACATGTTTTTTACGTATTTCAACTTAACATGGAAAACTGTAAATATGAATGACAGTTTTACATAAATCAAGAACAAGTTTGTGAAGAAAAAATTTAAATAACAGGCAGTAGAGCAAAGTTTTAACTGATTACATTACAATTTGCTTCGTGCACGGTACGTCAGTTGGCTTGTTTATATTCAAAATAGCTAACTTTCGTACTTATGAGCATTTCCTGTTGGCGTTAGCACTTAGACACAAACACGTCTCTTTTTCTTTTATTCATTTTAGACTGAAGTAGTGAAAACCTCATAGAAACGAACTGAATAGGAAATGTCTGTAAGTACAGAAGTTAGCAGTTTTGAACATAAACAAGCCAACTGGCGTTCCGTGCACACAGCCAGGACATTTTTCTCACCAGACGCACATTATGAGCCTGTAAATTTAACAAAATGACTGCGTTCTGGTGCGTTTACAGAAAAGCTAAATTGGGATGAAACTGAATCGTAAATCTTAAATACGATGGTCTTACGTTTGTTTCTAGTGAAATGAGAGGTTCAACTTGTCATATACGCTTTAACGCTCTAATGTGGCAGACTTTTTATGGTTTAAAATGCTGTTTTCAATGTTGTGATGTTTTTTCTTTGTTCAGTTTAGCCGTTTTCTCATCATGGGGAATAAACTTTACTAGAGTCATATTATGCAAGTGATTTTAACAATGCATTTTACCTTTTTTTAATTTTATATCCACATTGTTTATTGTAATATGTTGTGTAAACCTTGAATTCAAATAAAGTATTTTTATTTAATAGTAAATCTTAATCTAAATGATCTTTTCACGACTGGTTGTTTGAAATGTGTTTTTATAAGCAAGAAACATTAAACAGAATGATTTTATTTGCATCTAAATTTTAAAAGACATTATAAAGTTGTGTGTACGTATATGGGTTGAAAATTTAAAATACAAAATCGTGCTTCTTGAGTCAGTTTACAATCGTCCACTCATTCCTCCGGTCACTGTGATCGTCTCTCCTGTGATGTACGAGGCTTCTTCAGAGCACAAGAACGCAATCACTCCACCGATTTCCTCCGGGTTTCCAGCTCTGAAGCAAATAAACAGCATTAGACTTCTTAAATAACACACTATCGACATTATAGTTTGGACCGTTTCTGAAACTTTACCTTTTAATACAGAGCTGACGTTTAAACTCATCCATCACGTCCTCATTTTGCCACAACTACGAACAAAACATTACAGATATTTAAACAGAGACCGGCTAAACAAGGAAGAAACATCATCATAGTTTCCAATTCCATTAAGACATACAGTATATTTTAACGGTAGCATAGTTACGTTTAATCAGGTTATATGCAGGGAACTTCAAGTTGAAATATATAAGGCGTTTTCCCACATGAAAGTACCAAAAACTAGTCCCAACATTCCTCTAGTCCCTGTCCCCATGTTTGTGTTTGCACAGCAGCAGTTTGTGAAAGTGGCTCTAACTGGCTTTAACATTTGAATCTGCATTGTCTGGAACATTTAAATAAGTCTTTTTCGCTTCCACATAAAATTATGATTTACAAAACCTAAAAAACATTGCTGAAATTAACAACAAAACAAAATGATTGGTATTCACTGTAATTCCTATTAATATTTACAAATTAAATAACGATATTTTGGAGTTACTGCTTTAATCATTGCTCAAAATAATTTTCCTTAAACCGAACCCTGGATATAATCACATGTTTACCCTAAAACACTTATATCATCACTTATAAAAATATAGGATAAATACCTTGGAAGTATTTGTAGTTTTCTTAAAATAGTGTTTTAAAGAAATTACATGGAGGCTGCCATTTTGCTGCGGTTATGACATAAAATAGTGTTGTCAAGGTAACGGAATTCCTGAGTTAAACCTTGTCAGTTTGAGCCGGAGCAAAGCCAAATACAGAACGATTATGTGGAATCTAGTAAAACTGAAGATAATCGAGAGGAAGAGGCAAGAACTGGACACTGTCAGTGGTGTTTTTGTGGCAACTGTTCATGTGATGAAATTTTGGGAGTAACCATGGAAACACTATTTTATATCATCAATCCAGAATGCATCAAAATGGCGGCTCCTAGTGGCTTGAAAACAACATAAACATAAACATAAACATAAACATAAACATTTTATAAAAATAGTAAGCAGTTATATATTTATTTGTAATTTATTTTAAGAAGCATGACCAGTACTAGTGTTTTAGCCTGATTTTTCTTCATAACCAGGGTTCCCTTTAAGGCTAAGGAAAGGTTATCGAAATGTGAGAATATATAAAACATGTTTCCAAACAAAGTTAACATTGTAAATGTGTTTGTGTCACCAAAAGGTTCCTGGTCTTACTGGAAAGTACCTGCCCCAAAGCAGGAACTAAAAAAGTCCCTAAAGTGTGGTCCTAGACCAGAGGTGGGCAATCTTTTTTTCACAAGGGCCGTATTTGAATCCAGACAAGTGGCAGAGGGCCGGACTGCAATCACCGGTGAAACAAAGTGTCATTACTGCAAGCCAATTTCTTAAAAATATATATAAATATACCAAAATTTAAATAGAAAATTGACTAATGTATTATTATGTGTATTTATTGTGACATTTACTAAGACAACAACAACTAAATCAATTAAGAAAATGCAATATAAAGATCACCACCTTTTTTCAAAAATGTTTTGAGGGCCTGATTAAAACCAGTCGCGGGCCGCATCTGGCCCCCGGGCCTTAGTTTGCCCATGTCTGTCCTAGACCATAGTTCCTGCTCTATGTGAACATGCTTAAAATGGGGACTGGAACTAAATAAAGTAATAGGAACTGAAAAAAGTTCCTATGATGGTAAAAGGCCTATAGTTGAAACATCTTAAAAATAACTAATAATCAAACTGAACTTTAACATTGTTGCTTTTTGTTTTGGCTTATATATAAATGTATCTACAAGACTGAATGCAATATTGTGCAGTGGTGGTAATAGTGGTTTATGTTTATTTATATAGGTTTAATAGAATTTTTGGAATATAAAAAGGGACTTTGAAATCACACACGTTGAACGTATTACCTTTATCTTCTTTAAAAAGATGTTTTTGAGTTTGTTTGTTGCAGTTAAAATGTCCTAAATCATCAACTGTTGTTAGCAGACAAGCTTGTAGCAGACATACACTGAAGAAATGCCACTCATTCTAAATGTTGCTAAGCATTTTTGGATAAAATGATGTCAGTGCATAATAGGGATGCACCGATCCAGCTTTTTTAGTTCCGATATCGATTCCGATACTTTGTCTTTGGGTATCTACCGATACTCGATATCAACCGATACCAGTGTAAGGACTGAAATTGCTTCTCTTTCATATTAAAACATAAAACATTTTGTCATATAGTGTTATGTAACTGTTGTTTAAAGTGCAGGACACAACTTCACAACTTAATCTGAATAAAATGTCTAATATAATAAGACACTCTGGATCAACACCAGCCAATAAATTCGTCTCATTATATCCAATTAAAGGCACAACTATAATATCGGCAAAATTTCCTGGATCGGCACCGATATTCGATACCAGTATCGGATCGGTGCATCCCTAGTGCATAACCTCTATTATGGAGTTGAATTTTCACCTCCAGAAAGCGCCACAGTGCACCTTTTAGACATTTTTAACAGCTCTTTTTGAAGCAATTTCGAACTAAAATATATTAAAATTTGTACATAACAACATTCATATATAAAATGTTATATATTGCCCAGCTCTACAAACAGGATATCGACTGAACCATTCCAGTATTGGATCACCGCGTCACTATTTTTAACACTTGTAAAGACCCTGCATATACCCCGATCAAACTAAAACCACAGACTGTACAAAATCAGAAAATGGCGTGTGTTCTTACGGCTGAACTGAAGCGCGTCTTGATGATTCCAGGCGCCACACAGTTCACTCGGATGTTACTTTGGGCCAGCTCCGGGGCCAGCACTCGAGTCAGACCGAGCAGGGCCGTTTTACTCACACTGTACGGACCCAGCGCCTGGAAAATAAATGAGTCTTTACAAAATAACACAGTTCACCTTTATATTTGTATCTTCAAGCTTGAGCGACCAGATTTAAATGATTAAAAACTGGGAAACACTTAAGTTGTAGTGAAAAGAGTAGAAACATTATTACATTGTTAACATGTCACATAGCCTACTTGTTTGTTTTTGGTATTTTCACAGCACATTTTCTCGATTTTGATAAGAGAGGGGTCCATTTATGTTAAAACGCCTGACTAAAATGCAAATGGAAACTGTTTCTGAATCCTTTGGAAAACAAACAATTGTCTGGACTCTTTGTGCAGCTGAAGTTTTGTAGTTTTAGCCTCTGGTGTCTGACTGAAGCTCTGCACAAAAGAACATCAGGTCTGCCTAAAATGTCTTTGGTAAATATCAGACTCAGTGTAGCTTGTGTCACAGCCTGGACCAGAATGACACTAGATTAGATTTATTTTGTTTTTTGACAATTCCTCCTCAAAAGATTAAACTATTTTTTATTAAAAATTAGTTTTAGATACTTGTATTAAAGTCCATTTGACAGGTTAGACCATTTTTCAGTAAAACACAGTGAACATGATTATATTTAA
Organism: Mugilogobius chulae; assembly: GCA_038363315.1. Taxonomy (NCBI): domain Eukaryota; kingdom Metazoa; phylum Chordata; class Actinopteri; order Gobiiformes; family Gobiidae; genus Mugilogobius; species Mugilogobius chulae. The sequence goes on from CM076404.1 coordinate 35,087,895, forward strand.
GATTTCACCAAACATTTTGCTTGTTTTCACCTAGATTGGTTATTTTCATGAAGCTAGTAGTTGGATTTTGTCCAGCAAATATGTCCAAGTGAACCCACAACTGTTACCACATTGTAAATGTGGGTCAAAACCCACATAAATGACACATATGTTATGATTTGACAAATGACAATATTTTGTAACACTTAAATAGTGTTAAATGATTGTTTAAACTCCTAGGAAATGGTGTCAGTTTTGTGTAAACTGCCATTGCATTTTGACGACACACGTGGAGCGTTTTTGTTTTAGAACTCAGATTACTTCCTGTAATTTTCAATGTTTATATGTCAATTTCTGCATAATTTGCATCTTAGATGCTGTAAAACTATAATAAATATTTACTACAAACACTATCAATCTAGTCACATGGATTTTGACTTAAAAGTTCAAGCAAAGCCTATGAAAACCTCGGAGTATTTACTTTGGGATATATTTTGGTGTAAAAACTGATTCTGATCCATCCCAGAATGCTTGATTTCATTTAACTGTAAATAAGAGGGTTCACATTTTATTTTTATCTTTAACTTGTCAGGGAGTGTGATAGTTGATTATTATAAGACATGGGGTTAAAGAGAAGCGTTATATTACTCTCCGTACAGGTGGCAAGCTACTGTAGTGGTCAAAAATCAGGACAACTGGAGCAAATGAAGCACAGGGTTCAAAACTAGAACCGTCCCGAGCAAATAGAGACGTCTGGTGACCCAATATTTACCGCCATTGGTTGATATGCAGCTACAGATGAAACAAAGACAACATTTCCCCCACTAAAAACGACAAAAACAACCGCGTTAACATTGCTTTTTCCCTTCTCACTGTCACGTACTTGTTTTCGCTGCTTACCCACGTTTCTCCATGTGAGGCACCACCAATTTGGTCAACAAAAAAGATGCTTTCACGTTTATGGACAGAATCTACAAAAACAGACCAGAGTGAGCTCATACAAATCAGCAGAAGGATGTATCTGTTCTTACCTTGTCCCAAACCTCCTCTGTGGAATCCAGTGTGTTTCCAAAAAAAGGGTTGACTGCTGCGTTTGAAACTAAAATGTCAATGCCGCCATATTTTTGAAGAGTCTGCAAAATTATGACAGGAGAAGTATTTTAATTCATTGCTTCCTCTAACAAAGAAGTCCTGAATTTTTCTCTGAATCCCTTTTAATTCAGTATAAAACTTGAGACTAATTCACAGTGACACTAAATAATGAATCAACTCAACTGTGTGTATAGTGTTTTAATCAGCATTGCATACTGTCTGCAACGTTTTTGGTAGATACGTTTAGTTCAAACTTTGTGAATTTGCAGCATTTTGGTCAAAATACTAGGTATGGCTAAAGGTCATTAGTTGTTTATTAATCAGTTAATCGATTGTTGGAGTTTTAGTCTGTCAAAATGTGTCTTGACTAATTATTTGATTTGAATAATAAGGGTTTCCTGTATAAAGAACATCAACAAAATGGAGTATTTTAGCTAAAGATTTGAGAGAGAATCATTGGATTAATCCTGCAACATGCAGCTCTTTAAAGACTTTAGTGCGGCTTTTTGAGAATTGATTATGAGTGACTAACCAGACTATAACAAAGGTAAAGAACATTCATTATTAGCCTACAAAGTGTGTGTTTATTTTATATTAGCAATCTTTTAGTGCAGTGTTTTCCAATCTTTTTTGAATCACGGCCTGGTCACGACACATTTTTTTTCTCTGAAAGTTTTCCGCGACACACAGATAACAAAATTATTACAGTTATTACACTTTTAGTTTGGAAATCATGATCGTTTGTTTTTTTTTTTTAGTCAAAAGGATATTCTGGACACACCAAAATGGCAAATTGTTTACTGAATCTGATTTCATAAAGTTAAAGATTAAAAAAATATAAATAAATAAAGTCACTGGGATAGGCTCCAGTCACCCGCGACCCCTAACGGGATTAAGCGGTAGAAAAATGAATGAATGAATAAATAAATAAATAAATTTCAATGCACGTCTTCTGGTAGTGTCTTAAGAGAAATTATTCTTCCCTGGCACACTGTTTGAAAAGCACTGGTTTAGAAAGTAGAGATGTAAATATATATATTTACATCTCTACTTTCCAATAAGCAGGCTATAGGCTTAGAAAAAAACTCACCTAAAATGTTATTTGAGAAAGATATCGAGTTATATCGTATATTAGGGCTGGGTATTGCCAAGATCCTTCCAATACAATATTCATCCCGATACAAGTATAACCCAACACACAAAAGTGTAAATTCACTTAACTGTCTGAACATTTTTAAACTAAATAGGTTGCAGCTCTTTCTGACTTTGATATGGTTTGTATTGGTCAAATGGTTCTTTTGCTGTTAAAGGTTGGAGACCCCTGGGTTAATCAGTTCTCTGTATATTTATGTTTTTGCATAAAAATCAATATATATTTTAGTTTTCGCCACACCCCTTGTAGTCAACCGACTGATAAGTTTCGACCAAGAATTTATTTGGTTGAATATACTCCTACAAAATAGCAAAAAGCTGGCTGCATCTCACTGCTGTCGTCAATGATATTTCTAGATTTTTTGTGACATCCTTGTTGGACCTCTCTGATTACAGCCAAGTGAGACTGATTACTCACCCAAAATTTGATTATACAACAACAATATTAATTTTAGTTGCCCCCAAGTATATTATTGACCTCTAGAATGTTGAGCTGTCATGTGAAGCCAACCTTTTCTAACCTTCTTAATATAATTGCACATGAACCCAAACTTTAGCTAGAAATTAAAAGGTTTTCAGGTGCATTTAGCTGCGGGCTGCCAGGTTTTAGATCTGACTCACTCACCAGTTCAATCAGTTTTTCTCTGTCCTCTCCGTTGCCCACATTACAAGTGGTGCCAGTCACTTGGATGTTCTGGCTTTGAAGCAGGGCCACAGCTCTGTCCACATTGGTCTGGCGTCGGCTGCTCACCACTACATGGGCTCCTTTCTTCCCCAAGGCTTGAGCTGCAGCCAGACCAATCCTGGGGAGGACACAGAGAAGGCTAATTTGAGATATAATGACTTTACAGACAATGTTTTATCTTAATGTATCAGACAGTTTCTTTATTTTTCAACCATTACTAAACCTTGACTGCATTAGTGTCACATGAAAGTGTTTGTTCTTCTTACCCATCTGTTGAGGCTGTGATAATAGCTACCTTCCCTGCAAGACTGCTGTTGCTGGACATATTTCTTTGCCCAAACACAGGGCAGATCCGCAGACACCTAACAGTACTCCTGAACATCCCCTGCAAGACATACAGGGAGTACAAAAGGCACTGGGGCAAAGGGTATGTGAGTGTGCATTTATGGAAAACAAAAAGACAATGAACGAAATAGCTTACAATTGCGCAATTTGGCACATATCAGTAAAAGTTACAGATTGTTAGTTAGCAAAGTTAACGAACAATCTCGGTCTTTTTGTAAAACAAACCCAACAAAGTGATTTTTTTCAATAAAAAGTACATGTAAAGTGATAAAAATTATAATATTCTCACCCACGGATAATCGCCACAATGTAGGGGTTATAATGTGCGTAGCGTATACTTATTGCGCAAATTTTAATGCTTGTTTATGGTTTATAAACTCAGGCAAGGAAGCTCGTGCTTCCCGTTTCCGGTTGTTTCAAAGTAAAAGCAGTAACCGATTTCAAAATGTGTTATTACAAAATTATACTGATTTAGTTTCATACTATGCCGTGCATTTTTAACATACATCGCTATATTTATCAATGATAGTCTGCATAAACGATGCTAGGGGCAAATATAAATCCACGCAAACCTGACGCAAACCCAGACGTAAAAGCTCTTGAACGCAGCTGCGGCAGCGAGCCAATCAGAGCGCAGTACTCACTGTACTGCGGAAGTGGGTGCGATCTCCATGAAACTGGATGTGAAAATCACGCTGTTTGCGGTGTGGTCCAGGCTCCTTTGGTGTTGTATATCTGAGCACTGCACCAGCCCCTGCGAGGGCGGAGATAATTGTGTTGACATCATCGATGATGATTGAACGCCGATGGTCGCAGATTTTCACGCTTCGAATGAAGTGATTTCGTTATCACGGACTACATCTCGATGCCAAGCTATCACTTATACAAAGACAAGGTAATTATACTCAAATGCTTTTGTGGGTGTTAGGAGTTTCTGTCTTACAAATGTGGTTTATCGGACACGAGCTGGTGGCGCTATTGTTGTTTTGACTTTCTCGGGCGAAGAACACCAAGGCTTCATCTATATTCATACTATTCACACTGGCCACTTTTCTCTTTGCGTCAGAAACACACTTAATGTGCAACGTGTTATATTTGTTATTACAAACGGAACTCTTTCACAATACTACGGTTCATGGGCTCACACATTCACAAAGCTAGGCTAAACATTAGCCTTAACGGGATTCAATTCACGTATTTCACGCTTGTTGGGCGTGGAAAGTCCGCACAGGTGTTAAAGCTAACTAAACCCAACAGGAGGTCACACTTTATGTTCGTAATCGCTCTGTGGAGATGTTAAAGTCTTGTCTTGTGCTCACAGGATCCGATATGAAAGACGATGTACCGCTCCAGATGCAGCTGCACCAAGGCTCTCTCTCACAGATAAATCCATGAGAAGCTAAAGACGAGCTAAATGGATTACCCAGACTAACCACGGCCGGAGATTTAATACATAGGATAAAATAATAATAATCTCTGCAACTATGTCTGTCTCTGTAAGTACCACTTTCACATGCTTGCTTTTTAATTACATGTTGTTCACCAAGTATTACATTCACAACTTTGCTCTGATACTCTGATCACTTGTATACCAATAATACAGAATCAGTCAGTTAAAATAGTGTAGTTTAAATGCATTTTACTGTTGAATTGCAAATCACCAAGTATGTGAAACCACCTTGTAGATATCTTTCATGCCTAGGTGCAACGTTATTGATTGGGAAAAACTTGCTCTTGCCCACCATCTGGCCTAATGACGTCACCACAGTCTAGATAATGAACGCAGCCTATTAGGAAATATTAATGCTTGCAATTACTCCCATACATTTGGTCCCCCAGTGTATACAATCAATTCATAGGGAACCAAGATACTGTATCATCCCCGGTCCCTCTTCATAATGCCTCCATTACTGCTTCACGGGTCCCACATGGCACAAGCTTTAGTTGTCCCCAGGGGGTTGGTTTAGAAAATGAAAGGGGGGACTGACTCTTTGGCTTTAGGTTGGCAATTAAACTCCCCAGTCCCCACAGTGAGGGACAGATGTGCCCCAGGCCCCTCCCCCGCTCTCTGGCTCATTACCATTAGGCCGTGTCCATTCTATCATTGATTTGCTCTAACTGCTCATCTTTATGTCCACTTCACAACTGACAGAAATTGGATTCTATATAAACCTCAGTTTATTTCAGTTTTGGAGTCACTTTTGTACTAATCTCGATCTCTAGCTGATCTGCCACTTGAAAGTACAAAAAGTTTTCCTTCGTACTATTCAGCCTGCTTTCCAAAGCCCTGACAATCAGTCGTTTGAGTCTCGCACCCATTCCATTACCATATCAATGATCTTGTTTGTGGCCTCTACTCTTTTAATAAACATTCATTTCATTGAGTCGTTGCTTTTTAGGCCATGCCATTTTCCCTTGACCATTTGCTGAGCCTTTTATTATTGTCTTTTTTTTCTGCAGACTGTATTGGCAAAGGCCTTGTTTGACAACACAGCAGAGAGCCCGGAGGAGTTAGCATTCCGTAAAGGGACATCTTGATGGTCCTAAATCAAGAGCAGGAAGGCTGGTGGCATTGCTCTCTTCATGGACGACAGGGTATTGCTCCTGCCAATCGTCTTCGCCTTCTGCAAACTGCACCAGCCCCAGGCTCAGATAGTGGTTCTAATGAGGACGCTGTTTATCTGTCCCCTGGTCGTGCATTGGGTCGAGTCGGAGTCAGCAGCAGTGCAGAGGATATAGATGGAGTGTACCGCTCTCCTGTGGGTGAAGGAAGACCTGGAGAACTCCGCAGAACTGAAGGTGGACGTCCACGTTCTCACTCAAGTTCTGGGACTAGGCCCCGACCTGATTGGGACATTGGTGTAGCCGGGCGTCCTCGCTCACCTTCTTTAAGAGGAAGAGGATCAGACATATCAGGGACACTGTATCAAGCTCCAGTAAATTCATTACCTGCAGCTCAACACGTAAAGCAACCAGGAAGTGTTTTGAGCTCAGAGTCTGTTTACCTCACGCCCAGCGGAGTATCACGATCCAGCAATGATTCACAGGACAGTACTTATTTAGTGCCCAGAGAAAATGTTACAGATGACTGCTACTTGGTACCTAAAGGAACACCTCTTGCAGAAGATGATGTTTACCAAACACCAACTGGAGGAGTGATTTCAAATGGATCGTCTGTTGCAAGTGGTTCACCACAGCCCAAAGTAGTTCAAGAAACACCTGGATTTTATCAAACCCCTAACTCTGTTACAAACTCTCAAAGGACTCCCCAATCACATGTTCAGTCCTCACCTAAATGTCTGCTAAAGGGAGCTGGTAAGGGGAAGCCAGGCATTGCCGTACAACGTGGCTCTCCTTTACTTGTCCGAGCAGGACAAGGTAGGCGTCCTGGATCACCTAATTCTGCCCGAAAGCCTCCTCCTCCAGCTCCTCCAGTGCGAAGTGTCACTAGGAAAGACGTACAACAGTCATCTTCACCACCAGCTGATTCTACTTCTGCAGCCAAAGCCTCATCGCAGCAAGTAGACAACAAAACGAAGGTTAACAAGGAAGAGACGATTAGCAACAGCCGAGAAAAACGCACTGATCTGCAGAACAAAGGCCAAATATCAGACCAAGGCAGTGTGGACGACCAGGTAAAGTGCATAAACTTTTTGTCTGATAGACTTTTGGAATATGTTTCTTTATTTCTTCTTGCCCCAAACTCGCTCACAGCTTTGTTCTTATTTATTTCTCAGATATATCAGTATATATTTTTGTAACAATGATACATGTAGGATTCAGTAACACAGCTGGTAGCAAATCCACACTGCTCACTGCCTTATTTATAGGTGTGTCTGTCAGCGTGGTCTACCACATTTAGGACAAATAACCTGTCCCGCATCTGGTGAAGTTTAATGGTGACGCAAAGGATTTAGGTGGAAATCAGAGCTACAATTTTAAACTGGAAGTCAAAGAAACTGCTTATTAACTCATCTTGTAATGTAAAATGTTCAGAATATAAAATAACAATCCAATGGTGTCTTTGATTATTACAGTAAAATGTTTTCAAGTTTGTTCTCAGACATTTGACAGTTAAAACAACACATTAACACATGAATATTTTATGTCTCATTCTGTATAATTTGATTTGTTACTACAGGTTTACGACACCCCCACAAACGGAAGATGGCAACGCACAGCACGTTCTTCCCTCCCTGAAGATGATGGAATTTATGATACTCCTCGTAGTGTGCCACCACATAGTGACTCAGAAGTGGAGGTAAAACAAAATTAAGTTTGTTTGTTTGTTTTGTTGTTAGTTATTTTTGATGTTTCAATCTCTTTCTGTAAACAGTGATATTTAATTGACTATGCAGATTTTCAAGAGTATATTTAAAAAAGGGACTATAAGGTGACAGTTCATGTCTGTACTTGTGGCAGACAAAGATGATTATCTGGAAAACTCTCCTCACAATCCTTCATGCTACCATCTCTTCACCCTGCCCCCTGCTCCAAGGCAAGGCCACACCTGTCTCCTCGGGAGCCTGTCTATCCAGTCCAAGTGCTGCTGCTATTTTCTCTCTTTCACACCCATCTGTTAGAGCCCAGCCAAGGCCATATTGCCACCACTAGCACAAGTGCCACCCTGCCCCCAATGGATTCCTTCTTGTCAGTTGACCACATCTGCCAGCTGAAGTACTTTTTTCTTCTACCTCTGTAATTACTGTAAACTGCATATTCAGATGTGGCCCAGTTTTTGGTGAATGCTTATTCCATTTGTGATTAATGTACATGGATTGGAGTCTCTGGACGAAAGACTATAATCTTCTTCCCTGAGTATGCCTCTGCTCTCTGACCTCTGTCCGAGCAACACGAAAACACTGAATCATGTTTTTAATTTTGAATATACAGTATATCAAGCGAGTTGATCTTTTTGTTTTTGTTATTTATTACATCATTTTCAATTAGTGGATATTTAGGACTTATTTCTGAATGCAAAGACCCTAATTAATTGATAAAAATGTGTTTCTCTGCTTTAGGTTTATGATGTCCCAACAATCACTCTGAATGCTCGCACAGCAGACGTCCAGCATGCAGATGAAGGTGATGAAGTGTACAGTGTCCCCACGCTTCCTTTAGGCCAAGAGGGCCCATCTAGTGCCGTCATCACTGGGGATTTGCATGGAGTTTCTGAGAAACGAGTTAGTGGTGGATCTGCCTCTGAGCCAGACTGTGGCATCTATGACATGCCTGCGTTAACTGCTGAAGTTCTTCATCTCTCGTCCTCTTCCTCCTCCACTTCCACACGCAGGCTCTCAGTTTCTAGTAATGGCTCGGGTGATGTGCAATGGAAGACTTCTCTTTCAAGCGTTGTGCATTCACTTTTAACCACAGTGTCTTGTAATTCTTCAACTCTTTCATCAAGAGAGCTAGCCACTTCTTTGGCAGAAATCTTGTCCACATGGAAAGCGAGTCACAGTGGTGATCCTCCGCCCCCCCTTCAGCAGGCTTGGGCCCGTTTATCAGACCTTTTACCTGCACTGTCAGCCATTGGAAACGCACCTCCATCTGAAGGCCTCCTCACTTTGGTTCAGCGTTCTCTTGAAGAAAGCTCACTTCTCTTACAAGTACAAAGTCGCCCTCGTCTGCCTTCACAAGAATCACTCTCGCGTCGCCCGCTTCCAGCCCTTCCAGTTGCAGATGGTGTATCCGCTGGTGTTGGGATGGGTCCTCGGAAAGGGAGCTGGATACAGGAACGTCCTCTGCCTCCAACGCCGCAACCTAAGTTTTCTTTGTTACCTTCTCAGTCCCAAGTGACAGTGACTGTAAGCTCTGGTCATGAAGAAGACGATCCAAGTAATGAGTACGCAGGAATAGGCATGACACCGATCCCTGCGCCACTACCCACCGGAGACAGCGTGGGATACGTCAAACTTCAGGTAATACTGTACAGTTTTATGTTTACTTTTACTTAATTGTAATATAAATAAATATACTTGTTCCTTCTGTAGGGTAAACCTGACCTGCCTCCGAATACATTGGCTGAAAATGGACACTCCATCAACGGAGAAACAAGGGTACAACACCTTTTTTCCTTTTATTAGCTTTTGGAGTAGACATCTTTTTTTAATGATTTAGAGAATACGTATTATAGGCTTTGTAATATGTGATTGGTGACAGAGATTGCAGTAAACTGTTGGTTGTGCAGAAGGCTAGTTGTAGATGCTTTATTTGGATTGTAAAGAGTTGTTTTCTTCAACCCGCTGAGTGATGCCTGATTAAGTGAATGATCTTGAGTTACTTCATGTTATTGAGAAAGGTTTTGTGAAGTAACAATAGTTTGTGGTTGCTTGGTGATTAAATTACATCCACTAGTGAGTTGTGAGAGGTCACGTTAGTGTTGGAGCCAAAGTACTTTCTCCTGATTTTGCTTTTCTGAAATGGCAGCATTGATTTTGACAGTTTGTTTTTGTTGAATAATGAGGTCATAATAAAGACTGTTCTCCTTAGTTTAGTTTTGTCAGTACTTGAATGATGAAGCCTATTTGTACACAGGAATGATTTGCTGAACTATTTTCCACACATTTGATGCTGTCTAGTAGAACTATGTGACTTTCTGATTTTCTGGTAGACATCTGTGTCTTGAATGTTTTTCCCGGGGAAAATTTCTTGCTGGATGCCTTGGTTACGCCATTTGGCTGCCAACAATTGGTCACTTGTAAATCTTCACAATCTTTCCTCGCACAGAAGCAGACTACAGAGCTACAATAGAGACAGGACAGCGTAGTCATTCTGTGCTCATGCTAAAATGCTGTACTTACACTTACAGATTCCTCCTAACATGTCAACTTCAGTGTTTTTCAACCTTTGTCTATAGTCGTGGCACACTTACTGGTTTAGAAGATTAGATGTTCTGCTTTCAGGAGACATAGTTAAGTTTTCAATTAAATGTACTGTCCGCGTGAAATCAAATTGGAAACATTTCAACGCACACAGGCCGTAACTTCACTAGTGTTCCATTGGTTTAAAGTCAAGGCTTTAAACATCTCTTTTTGGGTTTACACATGAATAACAAGTACACTAAAGACAAAAAGACTGATTTATCAAGCCAGGTGCTAAATTGTGGGTGAAAAGTAAAAAAAAAAATCATGTTATTTGTGAGGAATTTATGCAAACTTTAATATTGGAAGATGTACATACAGTATAACATAATACACAAAACAGATATGCACCACCTCAAATTCTGCATCTGTGTGAAAGAAAAATATCAGCTACGCCAAGTTTTTACTCTCACTAACCTGTTTGCACATGAACACATGCTTGATAAATCTGGCCTTAAGACTAAGAGACTTTTATAGCAAATGTGTAACTTTTTGGCCAAAAATAAACTTAAATAAAAGCATGTTTTTGCCATTTAGCTGTTTTTACTTCAAATAATAATAAAAATCTGCGTTTTTACTTTGAACTGGCTTGCATGACCATAAAATAGACTGTTATTTGGTCTGGAAGAGGGTCTGAACATATTGGTTCCCATACAAGATAAGATATCCTTTATTTGTCCTACAATGGGGAAATTCCAGTGTTGCAACGCACATTTTAAAAACAGCAGAGAAAAAAGAAACATGCAAACTAGATCATTTTAAAATAGACTTAAAATATATATAAAGTTACAATCGTTAAAAACTCTTATTTACAATAAGTGTTTCCATAGAAAAGAGATTCCTTTAATGCTACTGAACTGTGTAGATGACTTTTCACCTCCAGAAAGTTACACAGTGCACCTTTAAAACAAAATGTTGTATATTTCGAATGATAAAGATAAAATTTTATTGTCATTCACAAACTATTTCCGAAATATACAGAGGAACAAAAAAATTGTTTCTCACCAGTGCAATGTAATAGATAGATTAATTAAAAAACAATGCTAGAATTTATATTAAAAGAAACTTAAAACTCCAGATTCAAATGTCACACGCACAACACTCCAGCATCCAGCGTCACACACAGTTCACATCAGTTCAGTTCACATTAAAAATCTATCAGCTTGTGCAGATTTTGTCATTTCAACCTGTGCCAAAAAATGTATTTCAAAAGTATCAATATTGAAATAATTATTGGACTTGTCGATTACTAAAAAAAATGCTGACTAGATGAAAATTAAATTAAATTAAAATAATTAAGTGACAGCTCTAATAATTATGAATTATCCTGAAGTGTATTTAATACTCGAGTGGTTAAAGCTGTGTTTGGGAATGCTTGCTCTGTTGGTCTGTTGGTCCCACATTTTTGTAGAGCACTCTAATGCTCCCCGTTGCCTCTATTTTTCTCTTTTGGTCTTCTTTTGTTGGAAATGTGTTTGCCAAATCTGACATTCCAGATTTGCTTCACAAAAATATATCCACTATTGACTGGAAGACAACACAGTTTAATGCTTTATTGCAATTACCAATGTTAAATCTAAGTAATAAGATGAAGAATATACATAAAAACATTGACACTTGGTCTGCAGTGAGTAGGCTGCATTGACAAGAAAACATTTAACAAGCCTAGTATATTTAATACAGGCAGAGAGTATCTAAAATAACATTGTTCAGATGCAGAGTCTAATCACTAATAGAAATCACCATTTTGAAGAGAATTTCTCAAAATACAGCATTATTACTAGAGAAAACTGTCTCTTGTTCATTATCTAGGCTTAAAACCTGTCATGAATACAGCCTATTACTTACTTTTACTTACTGCTCTAAGAATTGCGATATACTAACTTTAAAACAATCGTAATATTTTCTTTCTTTTTCCTGCAGATGACTCCTTCGCCACCTTTACCAGTGTCTCTGTCTCTGGAGGACTCGGAGTTGCTGTCCTTTTACTCGTCCCAGAGCCTGGCCCACCTGTCCTGCCTCGCTGACGCCATAGACGTGCTCTTCAATAGCGTCCAGGGGAACCAGCCGCCGCGTATATTTGTCGCCAGAGGAAAAAGTCTCATCGTGACGGCGCACAAGCTGGTGTTTATCGGTGACACCCTTTCCCGGCTCCTTTCCTCCGCAGACCTACGCACCAAGGTGTGTAGAAGCATTGATTATATTGACAAGACTAAAGCGAGAGACTGAAGAGGCAGTGAACTTCAAATAGAAAATAATGTAAAAACAAGGCCACATGATTTATAGATTAAAAGGCCCACATTATACATTTGATCCATGTTACAATGACATTTCCTCACAAAAGGCACACCTAAAGTTGTGTTTCGTTTCATTCACACTTGTTTAGTGCAAAGATCCTGTATGTTTAAGCCGTGATCTTCACCTGAATCTAAGCCGCTCCGTTCCACCATATGATGTCACTATGTGGTAGTACATGCTTCAGTGTCTTTTTATACAACATTCATCTTCAGTAGAATCTTTTGCATCATCTCAGCCCTGTCAAGGCATGATTGTATTAGCCTCATTTAAACGTTTACCACTCGTTTAATTAAAAAATTCTGAAGACTTTCGGTTTCGGTCACAACTGAAGTAAAATGGTAAAATATAAACGCTTAAAGAGAAACTTGTAAAGTAAACCACTTCAATTTAGGCTACTAAAAAAGCTGTTAACCTTAAAACTACCACTTAATGACATCAGAAGGTGGAACTTTAATGTGATTGAACATATAGAGGGATTTTTGTTGATCAACACGAGCAATAGTACGCACCTGACCTACAGAAAGAGCTGCCTCTCATATGCGCTATTCCCTACGACCCTTAAAAATTACATTCAGGTGAGTGAAAAAATGGCGAGAAAAACACTGTCTCAAGCTTCAGTAGCCAGACGTCTGTCAGACCGGTTCAGACCTGATCGAAACAGCTGCTCTCTTCTAGTTTTGTTGTTTTATTCAAAGAAGTATCTCCATGTAACAAGACGGAGAGCGGCTCTGTAGGCATAAAGCATGCGCAGTAGAGCGGAAAGTGACGTCAGCTGAAAATCTCTCTATACATTTATGATCATACTCTACCTGTGTCTGTGCCCGGAACATCTCTGCAGGGAGGCATCTACGTAGGAGGCATCCGGAACAGATGCCCGAGCCACCTGAGCTGGCTCCTTTCGATGTGGAGGAGCAGCGGCTCTACTCAGAGTTCCTCCCATGTTACAGAGCTCCTCACCCTATCGGGAGCGCCCAGCCACCCTGTGGCGAAAACTAATTTCGACGGCTTGTATTCGTGATCTTGTTCTTTCGGTCATTACCCAAAGCTCATGACCATAGCTGAGGGTTGGAACATTATTATAAGCTAATATAATCAAATTTAATAGTTCACCTTCCTGTTAGTTTGTATGAGTTATTTTGCAGAATTTTCAAATGCAGCATGGAGCTGGAACGCGTCTTTAGTTTCCCCAACGCAGTTATACCACTATCCAGTTAACATACCTTTCCCAAATCCTTAAATTTAACCAAATTAACTTAAACTAACCCTAACCAAATCCCTGAAGTAAATATTTTAAAGGCAAAGTGATGGCAGCTGGAACTGGACTTTAGTCGACAGGTTGCTATGGCTACGCTCTTTCTACTCAATAATAACTCATTGTGTTGAACTGCTTAGCTTCTTGAATCATCAAAACAAAGATGTATAAATGTGTTTTTTTTCTTCTCCTTCTTTATTTTAGATCACTACTTCAGGTGGAAGACTTTGCCAGGCCTTAAAAGCTGTTGTTGTGGCAACCAAGGGAGCAGCGCAAAACTACCCGTCAGTATCTGCCACTCAGGAAATGGTGGATTGTGTCGGCGAACTCTCACAGCACGCGGCTGGATTTTCCACTTTGCTTCAGCGTCTGGCAGAAATATCAGCGTAATAGAGCTACTTTAAAGATATATTTGTTTTAAGGGGTCAAGTTACAGTGAAGTGTTTTTTTCCCCCAAACTGATCCCTCTTCACGGTCTAGTGTGTGTGATTCATTGCCTTTGTTTATAAGATTATCTGTGCGCTTTGAAGCCACTTGTGTGTTTTAGTGTTAACTTATTGAATATGTTTATCATTGTCTGCGTGGACAGTTTAGCTTTACCGTTTCTGTGAGCAAGTCTCTTCACAAAACCTGTTTCCCATTCTCTATTTATGTAACTCTAATTGTATTGTCTCTAAAACTATAGGAAAAGGAGGCCTGATCTCATAACTATAGCTCACTCGATGCCTGTATTCCCTGAATGGCCTTTTGTGATTATTTTTTCAATGAAGAGGTCGTAGTTTATGTTGCACATTTGGGATGTGAAGGTTTGTGAATTACAGATTAATAACCATTTTATATCTTCAATCCACTGCAATCCATGTAAGCAGCAGTAACAGGGAGAGTAGTCACTGTTGACTGGAAAACTGCCTAATCCTTTCCCACGGTCCCATGCAAGCTTCATAACGCATAAGAAACCTGTCTCCCAGGTCCGATTGTCTGAACATGTCTGTCTACTCACAACTTTCTTTCTATTATTGTTGGTTTAATTTGATTAAACCAAGAGAGAGGTGCTGGTTATATAACATTTAAACATTACTTTTTTAAATACATTTTACTTTATGGTTTAAAAAGCACAAAGTAATTGAACCTAACATGGGTTAGCTTGACATTACTGGTCTACACAAAGTTAACTTATGACTGCATTTTTGAAATATCAAACCCTGGTGTTTTTTTGTTTGTTTTTTTTTCCCATTCTTGTTGTGTTCTTCATCATGTTGAACATAAGACTGTTACTACCATGCTGTTCTGTTCATATTTACTATATTGTGCCACCTAGTGTTGGACTCGAGTATTACCTTATTCTTACTATCGTGTTAAACCTGATTTTAACGATCCATGATACAGCGTAATTTTTACTCTTTTGTTGTGCTGTAGAAATCATGTCGGGGGTTTGCGGCTGTCTGTTTGCATGGCTTTTTTGCTTTTTTACATTTTATGTATCGTAAAGTTTGCAAAACTACGAAAAAACTATACCAAGTGAAATTTGTTAAGGCTACAAAAGTCTTATATTTCGTTCATTTTGTAAGATTTTTCATTGTAATATTTTTTATTTACATCATGTACATTTGTTTTAATACTGACGCGACACTTTTTTACAGTGATGCAAATCTGAGCACTACTTCTACTTTGGTTAAGATGGCACAATGCATTTTCTCAAATAAACACATATTTGGATGCGTTTGTCTGTTTTATTCACCACTGAATCGGAAAAGCCGAGTCTGTCCGGAAAGTGCCGAGTCGTGACGTCGGACAAGCCGTAGCGACGCTTGTTGGCCTGGCCGTTGGAGCAAAATGGCGGACGACGACATAACGCTTGATGGGAAACCTCTACAATCGCTCCGTGTAGCGGATTTAAAAACCGCTCTGGAGCAAAGGAATCTCCCCAAAACTGGACAGAAAAATACACTTATCAAACGACTCAAAGGGGTAAGTTTTTGCTCTCAAAATCACCTCTGCTGAGTGTTGCTAAGTTGAGCAGGAGCGAATAGACATCGGGGGTTAACGTAAAGGCCAGTGTGATAAGCTTGAAGCGGGAATACATAAACTGGTCAATATGTGCCACTGCGCATGGACTACTTTCTAAGTTTGTAATTATTTAGTAATAATCACTGTTCAACGATTTACTGCCACATGTAATAATTGAGTTGTAACAACAGTGCACAGTGTTGCACACAGTGTAATGTGCACCTGTCAAATGTAGGCCTGCGCCGCTGAGAGTAAACTGACTGCGCACACAGTGTTCAGACACACGAGCGCACACTGGACGAGGGCTCACCAAGTAAACACATGTTCCTCCTATTCAGTTTTGAGAGAGAAATGTTGTTCAGCGTGACTCTACTAGCTAGGTCACATGCTCAGTAAAACTGTACTGTTTTCACCGTGCACACGAGACATTTCGATGTAACAGAAATATCACGTCAATCGACAACATTTACATGAATTAATCCTAAAGCACTAAGATCAATGCAAACTCTAAACAAAATTAACTACAATAAATTCGAATCTATCATAACAAAACTTGCGACTTGCCTGTCAGGCGGCGGCGGGTTTCAGGTGACTATTTGGTTATGTTCAGAGGAGCATCCATGTGGAAGGGGGGATAAGCAAATGTGCTCACCTAATGTTTCCTCACCATTTGTTGTTCAAACAAATAGAATAATCAGTTGTAATAGAAATAAGGCAACGGAGAGTTTAAGATTTTAAATATTAGAGCACTATTGTGTGATAAAAGAACATTTGCAATACTGTCTGTCTATTTTTACCATTGTTTTAGCTGGTTTATTTCTATGCAAGTTTCCTATAATCTGGACAGGTTTTTAATGTTTGATCCCAGTTTTTTAAAATGTTTTCTATCTATGCTTTTCATACACAAGCCTATTTGCATTAACTTTGTTTCTTCATGTTTTGTAGGCTCTTATGCTGGAAAACTTGCAGAAGTCTTCTCCTCATGTTGGTGGTATACAGCCCAATTCCCAGGTTAGAAAGTGCCCTTTTAATATCTTAACTTAGTACTGTGCTATTTGTTATTTATTTATATTTGATTTTAATTTTAAACTTATAGATGGGAGAGGAAATGAGCCAGAACAGCTTCATAAAACAGTATCTGGCCAAACAACAAGAACTTCTTCGTCAGAAGTTAGAAAGAGAAGCACAGCTGGAGGAAGAGGAGGAGGCTGATGGTATGATAACTTTTACAAATAAAACATCATTCACAATTTCAATTTCATGATGGTTATTGTTATGCTTTCTTTATAGAATGCCAGAGTGGGGAAGATAAGGACCATTTAGACTCAAAGGTAAGATGAAAGTCACAATGCATATTAATAGAATATTCGAAATTATTTTCTTTGTATTACAGCATTAAATGGCTGTATAAATGTTGCTGTTATTTATCTTTCAGCACTCACAGACCAAGACAGAAGATAGACAAGTGCAGGGATCATTTGATCCTGGTCTTGAAGCTTTTGGTTCTGCCTTGGGAGCTGGAGAGGCTGTGGAGCCTCCAGGACCTATGTTTCAGCGCTTTTATCAAGGACAACAGGAACTTCCAGACCCTTCTCCACCCCGTGCTGTGGCCTCTTTGTCGGTGCGCGTGCTTGGAAGCCTGAATGCCGAGGACTTCCTCCCGCTGTACCTAAGATCCAGGAGAAGGCAAACACTGCCTCCAGTGAATCAACTCCCCTGCGCACCAC
The DNA here is from genome assembly GCA_038363315.1 of Mugilogobius chulae. Classification (NCBI taxonomy): domain Eukaryota; kingdom Metazoa; phylum Chordata; class Actinopteri; order Gobiiformes; family Gobiidae; genus Mugilogobius; species Mugilogobius chulae. Next base: position 35,105,295 of record CM076404.1, read on the forward strand.
CCAAGTCGCTCTGCAGCTGTGGCATCAGCCGCCCGTGAAGACAGTGAAGAAGAAGAAGCAAGTGATGAAGACAGTGATGACGATGACTGGGGTCCTGCTGCTTCTCGCAGAAGCAACAGAGTGGCTCCACCACCTCAGCCCCCAAGTGCTGCTGCAGCTTCAGTTAGATCCAAACGTAAGCTCCAGCCTCCACAGCACATCCCTCCTCCCCAGATCCAAAGCCCGCTCCAGCTACGACACCCCACTCCTCCTCCCTCTCCTCCTCCAAACCTTTTCCCTCTCCCAGACACCCCAAAGCAGAGTCCCCCGGATGCGGATCAGCCTGCAGAAGAAAGTCCAAAGGGTGGCGCTCTTCCATCAGCTGCTATGCAAAGGCAAGACTCTGACAGCAGCTCACGCTCCAGTAGCCCAGAGCCTCCTGTAAAGCGCCGGCCTGGGCCCTCTCTCTACTGGTGCACAAGATGGAGTCAGAGCAGGATGAGGCACAGTCCACCTCAGCTGCCGATATGTCCGGAGAAGAGTCTCAAACTGCAGCCATTTCTGATCGCGCTGCTACTGACTCTTTACTGCACAAACAAGACAGTAAAAGCGAAAGCAGTAAGAAGAGGAAGGGTGATGAAGAAAATAATAATTTTGACAAAAATATCCAAAATCAGAAAGACAAGAAAAAGAAGTGGACAAAAAAGAGAACAAAGAAGAAAAGCAGGCTTTAAAGTTGTCAACAAGACGAGAAGCACCGGATACTAGCTCTGCTAAAGCAACGACTGTGGCTCAGGATTCTGAATCATCATCAGACTCGGACTCATCGTCTGACACAAATGATAAATTAACTATCCAGGAAAAGGTTTGTTACTAAGTTATATGTAAGTTTTATCTTTCTGTTTTACTGTAACTAAGCCCAAATTAAAATAAACTCATTTCTGAGCTCAGGAGGCAAACTGGAGGCAAAGGAAGGATGAGAATGCAAAGTCTAAAGAACGTCTTCGGAAAAGGTAAGTAAACATGTTATTGGCACAGCTTGGAATTATAATAATGATGCACCAAGATAAAAGAGTTAAGTGTGACATCACAGGTCCAAAAGACTAAAAATATGTAGCCGCAAACAACCAAAACAATTTTTATAGGGCCTTTTGATTAATTTAAGATAAACATTTGCTATAAAACTGAAAACTCTGCCGGTCCTGGTTGAAATTGTAATTATAACTTGATTATTTATGTATGAAAATATGTCTGGAGGGAAAGAAGACGTCACTGATTGCAGTTGTAAGATTATTAGAAATAATCTTTTTTTTTTTTTATTTGAAGCAAGATAAAAAAAAAAAAAAAATGTCAATAATTAATAAGCAGGACCTGGACGAGTGATGGCCTTGTCACTTAAAAATCCTATAGGTCAGGGCTATTCAACACGAGGTCCAGGGGCCAGATCAGGCCTTCCAATCACTTAAATCCGACCTCCAACCTATCTTCCAAACTATTTTTTCCTTATTTACTTGTTTCATTTTAGGTTACTTTAGACTTGGTGCATTCTTTGTTTAATTTTACTTTAAGCTCATTTGGTCCTGGTTGAGATCTGATTTGAAGATGGGTTAATCTTTGTTTAGACCTTGCTAGAGTCTTGTTTTGTGAGTAAGTGAGTGAGTGCTAAAACATATCTATATAATAATGTTTTTTGTGACACGAATTGTGTTTTAAGAGGTGACCCGGCTAATACCTCTGGCCCAGAAGCCAAAGCTCGCTAAAAAAATCTGTCCCTCAGTAAAATAAAGTTGAATAGCTCTGCCATAAGTTTTTATTTTGTGACCTTGGGCATGTTGTCTTTATCATGACTACACTGCAAAATAGATTTTAGATCTTCTTCTTCTATGTTGTCTTAGTAGAGGTCAGCAAACTTCACAATTTGGTATTGGAGTGCATTAAAGCATAAACGTACCTAAGATATAATTTATTGTAAGTTAAAAGCTGATTATGTAAAGAAATATAACAACTGTAATTACTTTGGCAAACCAGATATTATTCTATTGACACAAAAAATGCATGTACTACCACACAACATTATGGTTTTTCTGCATTAGGCCTGTATGTGCGTTTTTTCTTTGCGCCACAGAACCGTTCACGTGAGCGTGCTTTTATAGTGAAAGTCACTATGCGGAACTTGCTGTTTTACATTGTAGCGAACGTGACTCCGGTCCCGGCAAAGCCAACATGGCCGTCATGCATGCGTTGCATCCCTGATACCGACGCAGTGTACGCGAAACAGCAGTAGACTCAAACGTGATAGGATTTTTTTTACTCGGTCCTCGACTTTAACCCGCAACTGACCAGACTTATTCTCGCGAAGAGGGGTTGGTTTTCCTTCGTGATTTCCCTTCACCCTGGGCGTAATGCTGTCTGAAGGCAACAAAAACGGGTAAGAATGAACCAGAAGGCGGCCCAAGGCTTCGTGTGGCTGTAGTTTTCCTCAAACCAACAGGCTTGCCTTGGCCGGTGTTTCTCGTTGTTACATACCAAGATGGCAGCTGCATGTACATTATCCACGAGCTGGCTGGATGTATCTTTATGTCACTGTAGCATTAGGTCACGTTCTTCTGATTGTGAGAGCGTTGTCCATGTGAGCTGCGCGACTAAGGCGCCTTTTGTTGGGTGCAGAGCAGCAAGATTTTTGAGGGCGAAGGATTCTGTTTTTGCTTGGTAAATTACAATATTTTACTATGATGCAAAATAAATTCATTCCACCCTCCATGTTTATCATCAGTGACTCAATAAAATACTGGAAGGGCAAACTGATTAGGGGTTTTCACACAGGTGGCTAAAATATACATCCATACAGGTACATTATTTGTAATCCCTCAGAGAAAATGCAGCTCATTTGTATTTTTCGGCTGTGTGCTTGGCTGTGGCTGTAATATCTCTTGGTTGTCAAGGGAGATCATTAAAGCAGACATCTGCTAGTTGTACAGTCGGCGTGAAAGGGCCCTTATGCTGTGATATCACTCTCCCAGCGACACCAGCTCTCACCATCATGTCCCCTAGGAGTGGGCTACACGTTTCCTGTGCTTTGTAAATCTTCCTTTATTATACTAAGTTTTCGTGTGTTAATGTATAACCTCAAATAATGTGGAACTGTATTTAATGTAGCTGCATACGGCTTTCAACAGACAAGATAAGATAACCTTTAGAATCCAATCACTCTTAAGTTTGCATCTATATTTGGAAGCCTAAAGAATTGTATTTGGCTCACAATCACAGTGTGTCTTTCCCATAGCAAGCCAGACCTTATCACCTACATCAAGGACAACAAAGGTGACGCAGCATAGAGTCTTGTTCCCCATTTACAACTCGAGCACAATATAGCCTCGTATAAAAAACTGAACTCCCACTAATGTTATTTTAGAGCCCTATTATAGTTTTTACTTTTGAAACAGGCACACTAAATCTAACTCCTTAGCAGTTGGTTGAAGTCTCCTTTGCTCTTTCACCATTTGAAATTATGTAATCAAATGGAAAGAAGGCTTTGTATCATCATCAGCATCGTCATCACGGATGAGACAACATCTGTGCAATCAGCTGTTTCTCTTGAAATATGACGAGATGGACGGTCGATGACCCTGGGTGTCAGTTCTCTGCTAAGGTATTTATAGTAAGAGTGACCCAGATCACTGGTCTCGGCCCCCTTCCTACGCCTCCTTCACTGTTTTCCCATTTTGCTTGTCCTGTACATCATGCTCATTGTTTAAAGTGGTTCATCTTTTCTCTGTACGCCTACGATGAATTTATCAATGTACTAAAGGCCTGTGATGACTACAAAACACAAGAGCCCAGAATTGACATTTAATATTTTTGCATTGTTGTGTTCTATAGCGAGGTGTCAGAGCCCAGTGCAGCTGCCGTCACTGAAGAGGAGCCAGACTCGGAAAGCTCCATGGCTTTGCCAGCAGCGTCTGGGGCAGAGCCAGAGAACAGTGAGGGTCCTGTGGAGGAGGTAAGTTCATTGAGGGAGTGGGATGTTCAGGTATTTGTCCAGTCTCACTCTAACCTGTGCCCTCCTCCTTTACATCTTGGCATGTTCTTTGCATTTAACCCATGGCAGAGTCAAAAAACAACGCAGCCCAAACACATAACACCAAACCAAACTAAAGATTACTATACATGGGCTGGTTTTCTCAAAATTGGCCAATATATTTCTTTTATCTTAAATTTTATCTAAACATTTTACTATGACGTAGGATTACTGTACATGTGATTGGGTTGTGTTGCAATTGACACCTCGAGAACTGACTTAGCTGATTAACATGTTTGATAAACCAAACTAATGGTTCATCTCTGTCCGATTCATACATCATACTCATCGTACTCTGTGTGTTTTGGCCGTGCAGGCGGATGTTGAGTGTTGATGATGTTAGTGGTTGTTAAACGCTGTGACGTCCTTTGGGATTCTAGTGTTTGCCGATATGCATTGTTCAATATTGTCGACAACGTACTGCTCCATAGATATAAAACTAAATAACTTTGCAACATTTAGCTTGGCTTTTCAACATGCCTGTACTTCTTTCTCTACTCACACACTACTTCCTGGACGCACTGCTTCCTTTCTTAGCTTTATTTGCAAATTTTTTTAACTACATTTCACAGTACACCAAGGAAAAGAAACAGAAAAGATTATGCTTGTTTTTTTGTGAGCGTTATTTGAACCCCGATTGTCAAGTTCGTCTGAAAAAACTTGCATTTTCGGTTCACTTGTTAACTAGTCAAGCTTATTCATTATCTGATCAAACTGTCCTGTCGTCTAACTCTACTGTAGGCTGCAATAATAGCAAGATTTATTGTCGCTTTTAACTGTTATGATGGTTAGCTTTGTTTGTTTGTTCTTCTTCGTGCATGTTCGAAAAACCCTGTACTGTAAATATTAATGACACCGCCTTTTAAAATCTTTCCCAAGCCAACTTTAAAACACTAGCCAGCCGCTTCAACTAGTAGCATCTCTGTTTAAAAAGACACACATAATTGATAACGTTCTATTCATTTTGTGCTAAGAAGAAGACGCCACTTTGCTTAAAATCTCTGTCCCCGTAAGAGCAGTGAGGTTGATGCGGCAGAATGTATCATCGCGTGTGTGCATGATTCGTTTCCCTCCGCAGTTTGCATGAGTAATACACCCTCACACACCACATGGAGGGCTCTCTCTGTTTGATCATTAGACTTGTATTATTACACACTGCTGTCTCTCTCTGAATTTCACTTTGTCTTCTTGTTCACTATCTGCCTTTTTTTTGTTTATCCCTATTCTCCCTCTGGCTTTTGTATCCCCTCATGAACACCTCTCTCACTATATATTTTATGGTGTGACTGCTGTTTAAAACCCCACTGATTGCTTTGTTATGAAGGTGCCCATGCCTCTTCCATTGCCCCTAATGGTACCTGCTGCGTACTACTACTACTACTACTACCACCATCACCACCAACACGATCACCTCCTCCTCCACTTCTCCTCCTCTTCCTACTCCTACAAGTCCTGCCTCGCTAAGCCCGAGCGCAGCGCTGGTACCTGAGTTTTAGGCCCAGAGTCTGAACCAGCAGGACGCTCAGCTCTCATCAAACCAGCAGCATCAGCAGCAGCAGCAAGCAAGCAGCTACTACTACAGGGGACGCCATGGCAACTGCAGCAGCACACAGTTGTCATGGAAACCCGCACAGGCCGCAGGAAGCCGTCTGTCTTTGCCTTTTCTGGACTGAGCTATATCTAAAATAAGGGCTAATAATGACATTTGTGCAAGAGGCCTGCCAGTAAGCACACGCTGCATTGTTTTTCTGGAACTTTCCGAACTGAAAAAGGCATCGCTGCCCTCTTTTGGTGTGACGCCGCAAGGACTACACGATAATGTGATAATGATGAGGACAAAAATACTTATTCTTATGGGCTAAAGTGGACTAAAGTGCAATTGGCTTGACTTTTGTTTTTCGTTACAAAACTGGACACGATTTTGTCTGCTGGATTCAACGTTAAAGAGGCTGGTTACAAACTTGGACTTCAGAGTTTTTTCATCCGATGGACATTTGCTCATGAACTCCCCCCCCATTCTGGATTTTGATTTTAATCTGGCTGTGCATTTTTCCGATTTCACCGATGCTAGCCAGAACGCCAGATTTTGTGTTTTCCGGTTTTACTCGAGAATACGAAGACGACAAACTGGACTGGATTATTGTTTAACTCTGAGCTGTGAGAGTCTTGGAACACTAGGACTTAAAACATCTGGACATTTATCTGGATTTTTGTCAGTTCAGCTCAACTCTGGTCGTGGAAGTATGCACATCATCCCACCCATAAAGACTTGAAAGTGACTCTTAGATCAACAGTCAAAATGAAATACTCACCCCTGCTGAAAAAGTCAAATCAAGAGATCAGTTCCTGTCTGCTGACCCTTCTGCACTCTCAAAGCCCCGCCCATTCCTCTGCCTTGACTGATTGGATCCATGTTGCCTAGATACAGTGCACAATGACGTGCGGTGGGCCATAGTCGAGCCAGTAAGGAATCAGGTGTTAATGGTACCACGATATGACTTATTCCTATAATATACATTCAGATAGGATTAATACTGTGAACAGCTTTCTTGTATTCTAAAGTCCCATTTGCACATTTAGAAATCGATCCATATCAAACTTTGTTGTAAAATTTGAGTTTCATAAACGTAAAAGATGAATTTTGAAACTGCTAAATACTTAAAGGCTTTTTACCTCTGCTCATAATTGTGCCTGCTTCATAGAATCAGATACAACATGAAAAATAATAATGCATAGAACATAAATGTGTGGCATTTAAACTTGGATAAACTTGAATTATGTGTCTAAATTCAAGCGTAGTTGCTTTTCAGAAATCAAAGTTGGGACATTGCAGAAGCAGGATTTATAGAAAAGTATTTTAGTAGTTTTACTTTCACAATCACAACCAAGAGTAACAACTTTTTATAACTGATCACAGATCTGACCTCTAAGAAAAAGGGCATCCAGGCTGATGTATAACAATAAAAGCCTGTTCTTATAGTTTTTATTATATTAAAATGCCTACAGTATTGTATTACTGTCTCAAATGGATAAATATCTTCCATATCATTATTATGTCAAACTTTCAACATTTCTGTTAAACTCTGATTCAGGTAATATCTACATCAACTTTTAGTTTCTAAATGTATTGTACAGTTACTATTTTTTGGTTTAAGATAATAAAAAATCTATATATAAATGCATACAATGCAGACATTTCTATTGACTCCGATGCATTGTTGATGTCTTGATTATGAATTAAGCTCTGTTGTATGTACTCTAGTTCAGAGAAATGGAAAGGCAACTCTGAGCAGTTTTGAGCAGAGGTGAAAGGCGGAAAAGTGTGTGGAGAATCTATCGATCACTAAACATTAGGTTAATATGGTTCAGTAGGAACCTTCAGGGCTCTTATTACACCCCTGCCCCTCCCTCCTTCACTGTTCCTGCTTCACTCGTATCTGTGCTCATGTGTACAACTTCAGGCTCTCATCTTGCCCCGCACCCGTGGGGTTTCTGTATGTTCTCTGTCTTTCTCTGTTTCAGAGCACCACTCCCAAGGCTTTTGCTGCTCGCAAGATATCCCTGACCAGTAAGTTATACAGACTTTTACTATGAAATCAAGCTGATGGACTTAATAATGTGTCTGTCCATGTGCTGTAGGTTTTCTATTTGAACAATGGTGAACCAGCCAATATTCTACCTCATAAATGATCTTTGACAGACACAAGTGTGGCTACATTTACCAAGGCTAATCAAATAATGTGTATTGTAACTGTTGCAGGCAACAAGATGTCTCCAGCCAGTGCAGAGCGAGGATCGAGTGAGCCCGAAGCAGCTAATGCAGGAAGGAAGAGACGATGGGGATCCAGCACCGCCGCCACTGCCAAGAAGCCCTCCATCAGCATCACCACAGACTCACTGAAGGTATGACAGAAATACAGAGCCAAGGCAATGTCAGCCACTTACACCACAACATATACAACTAATACAAATACTACTTCTTTCTTTTGTTCAATTATTTTATGTGTAAAAGCATACATTTGAAAATTCACATTACTTCTACATTTGTGTCTGTCCAGTCTTTAATCCCGGACATCAAAGTGAACCAGGAGGCTGTGGTGGATCTTCCTGCAGAGGAGCTTCAGTATTCTGGAGATGAAGACACCATGGACAGCACCCACGACGACCAGGACAACGGACTGAAGATTCAGCGGACGGTCACACAGGCAAGGACGATGAACCAAATTTACTGTCCTTGAAATTTGTTTGTTTGGTGTTATAAAGATTAATCATTGACAGTATGTATGAAAAATACTGCTCCACATTGTCAGGCAGAGGCAGAATTAGTCATAACATAGCTGATGAATGTTGTTTCTTTACTTTTAGATTCTCTTCTTTGTCAAAATGTGACTTACTCAAATGAACTTTATGCAGCTAAATGGAATCTAAAAGTATTTGTTGTTGCTTGACTGCCAAGTTTAGCATCTTTCTTTGCTCATAGCAGTTGAAGTGAGGACAGAGCTGGGCTACATTGACAAAAATGTACATCTGTATTATTTTTGGAGCGTCTCAGTAACATTGTTCAGTTGATAGGTTAATCCAAGTTGATAAAATATTTTTTAAACCCATTGGTTGACATTTTATTTACAGATAAGTTTGAAAAGCCTGTATAATTTATGGCAAAAGTGCAAAAATACCATCTTTAAATGCACACTATATCCAGAGCTTAGATATCTTCAACAGAACATTCACAATATTAACTAAATATGATATATAAATACTCACAACAAATAATTTCCTCATCAAACAGACTTAGAAATATCTTTTTTAAGGAGAGAGAGGTTTTGAGTTTAACTGTGTGTGACCCAAAAGTCTTCATCAGTGAGAAATGTGAGAGAAGCCTCATCGTTGCTGTTGTTTATGTAGTTTTCTGCTATTGTTTACCTGCTTTTCTCTTTTCACATGTCAGATACAAACTTAACATTCAGCAGATTTGTGGTTGTTAAGATTTGTTATTTGCTGTAGCTGCTCTTTCCTTTTTTAGTTGTGTTTTACAAGACACAATGCCCTTTCTCACTATTGACTTTCATGCATTTTTGCCACTCTTTGCTAACATTTAGAATACTGTGATGCCATCTGCATAAAATGTGTTGATCAATCTCCTTTCTGCACCTGCAGGTAGTCTCGAGCGACAGTCAAAAGAATGGAGGCGGTGAAGAGATTGAAAGTGAAAAAACAGAGGATGAAAAGCCCCTCAAAATTTCCAAAGACAGAAGAAAAAGCAGCGTTTCCGAGGAGACGATAGAGTCCGCAGCGTCGCCCAAACCCGCAGAGGCCAAGAAAGGTTCAGTGTGACGCTTATGTAGAGTTATAGTTTCATTATATTTGCATAATCTTACCTGAATGTTGTCTGTCTTTCTTTAGTCTCTCCCAACGACACTTTGGTGCGCAGATCCATCAGTCAGCAGAAGTCTGGAGTGTCCGTTACCATTGACGACCCCATTCGCTCCAACAGACAGCCATCGCCTCCACGAGGAAAAGTCTCCAATATCATCCACATTACCAATTTAGTAAGTTTGTGTGCAGACTTTACACACCAGGGGACATCACCAAGATAAACCTGTTAATGCAGCTTCAGCTTTTTTTAAAATATAACAAGTTTTATAATGTCTGTTATGGACATAGATGCGCCCTTCGACTCTGATGCTATCGAACACTATGCCTTGTCCACACTTGTTCAAGCTCAGGCGTTTTAGAACAAATATTTGACCTAAACTACACATGATCCACACAAAGCAGCAGTTTCAAGACATTGAAAACAAATATTTCTGAAACTAGGTCCTAGAGTGAAAAGATTTGAAAACTCTGGTTTAGCGTCTCCTCATTTACGCTGACTCCTCAACTTTTATTTCTTTATGACATCACTGCCCCAGAGTCACGTCTCATCTGCAGACTGTGCTGACCTTTATATGATGTTCACTGCCAAAATCTGCCATGTGATTACTCCATTTACAAGAAGACAAGCTTAAAATTACATAAATCTACAACAATCTCTGTTAAATCAGTTTTGAAGCTTTGTCAAAATATTCCAAAGAATCTGAAGCATAAATCCACTTTCTCTGTCTCTTTTGTAGGTTTTAGATCCATGTTGTTCATTCAAAATGTTTGCTAAGTTTAAAAGATTTCTCCGCTAAGTTTCTGGAACTTTACTGCTCGTGCTCAGTGTCATTTCTAGTTTCTTTTTGTCAGTGTCACAGCGCCACACTCTGGTTTGGTATAGCCGGCTGGTTTTACTGATTCGTGTGGATGCTCACAAATTCTAAGACCACTCCATGTTTATGCAGATCGTTTTTAAAACCATCTTCGTTTTGTCTTCATGTGGACAAGGCATTAGCATCTAAGCTCTGACTCAAAAATCTAACCCTCTGGAGCAAGTTTCTGTAGGGTCTTAAAAAGTCTTGAATTGAAAAATTTTAATCTAGAGTCTTAAAAAGTATTAAATTTGCTGTTGTAGGTCTTCAAAAAATTCTGTCAGATTTTCTTTCACACTGCTGCAGGTTTGTCCTCAACAATATTCTCAAAAACAAAAAACAATTGCTGTGTTTCTTTTGTTATTTGGTTGAACGTCTCTGTTGCTGTATAAAATGCTGTCTTTTTTTTGTTGATTTATTAGATTTTTCATAATTGTAGCAAAATATACAATTATTTTAAAAACCCAACTGGAAAAGAAGCAGCGTTGTGAAATACTATAGGTCATGCCTCGAAAATCGGTCTGTTTGTATGAGACCAATAAAAACGTCTTTAAAACTCTGAGAACACTGAGAATTGACAGATTATTACAGCTGAATTAAAGTTTAATCAAGCATATTCACCCAAAAAGGCAACTTAGGAGTTATTCTAGTCTATACAGTGGTTGTTGGTTTAAAAATTCCAAATAACGACATCACAAGCCACATTCATAAATTGTTAAAATGTCACAGGAATAATTGTGGGACTCTTAAAGTATTTGGCTTGACTTAAGGTTCTCTTGTTTGTGCAGGTTCGACCTTTCACAGTAGGACAACTGAAAGAGCTGCTAAACCAAACTGGAAGCATAGTGGAGGACGGCTTCTGGATCGATAAGATTAAATCTCACTGCTTTGTCACAGTAAGTCTATCATTATGATTCTAATATTCTCATTTTGAGCTCTGTGACAAATGTTTTTACCTTTTCTTTTCAGTATTCCACAGAAGAGGAAGCGGTCAATACCAGAAATGCTCTTCATGGGGTAAAATGGCCTCAGAGCAATCCCAAAGTCCTCAGCGTGGACTTCAGTGAACAAGACGAGGTATTGTACACATGAAAAAACAAAATACATCACATCAAAAGCTCTGTACTTCATTTTAGAGTAATAAAATCAGTTTTGGATCAGTACAAATCTATTCAGGATGAAGTTAAATCAAATTGCACTGTTTACATTTACAGTAGTTGTAATAAATAGTTGTAAAAATGTCGTCTTCACTCTTACACTCATAGAACTACTTCTTTAAGGTGCTTTTAAGTCTAATTTGCTCTGATGTAGTATTTGAAACATATTGTAGGACTTCAGATGTATAACTACAGGGTTCATACAGTCATAGAAAACATGAATAGGTCCTGGAAAAGTTTTGGATTTGTATTAGTTTTGGAAAAAGTTTGGACTAGATAAACTAGATTAGACTAAAACCAAAAAACTGATAATTTGCTGCAATAAAGCAACATTACAGTCTAAGAATTGTTTTTTTAGTCTAGCTGAAAGACCAAAATATTATCTTTGAATGCATAAATTATTATTTATTCTCACGTTAAAACACTTTCTCCATCATGGGAAACGTACTTATAATTCTTCAAAATTGACCTTTAACTCGCAATGCGTCTGATTTGATGAAACCTGCATAAACCCTGGCATAGATAAAAATTTAAATATTTAATTTGTAGTGTAATATTCAAGATCTTTCCGAAACCACATTGTCCCAAGACCAGGACAAAATCAAGACCACTGAGGGTCGAGACCGAGACTTTTATAGGTTGAGACCAAGACTACATTATCTTGAAATTGCAGTGCTTATAGCAAAGTGTGTCTGGGACGGGTCACTGCTCTCCTAGTGCAAGTTTAGCAGAGCGTGGTGGCAATGATGTCTCGTTGTGTCCAAGACCAAGTCCAGGATAAGACTGAGACCAAGACAAGACAGAGTTCAAATGTGCTTGAGTTCATGACAAGACCAAGATCAAGAAGATTTCCTGCCTGTAACTGACGAGACTAAATTTAGCCTTATTTTGCTTGCAGTTGGACTTCCACAAAGGCATCCTAAAAGTGAGAAAGGAACCAGAGCAAAGCGCCCCACCAGTGCCCAGTGCCCCACCTCAGAACAGACTGCCCCCGCTCATGCCCGAACGGGACAGAGAGCGCGACAGAGACCGAGGAGACAGAGACCGGGACAGGGAGCGCGGAAGCGACCGGGACAGGGGCCTGGGCGTGGTGCGGGATCTTTGGGCGGAGCGTCAACGGGAGATGGAGCGGCGAGAGCGGGCCAGGGGCGAGAGGGAGTGGGACCGCGACAAGATCAGGGAGTTCGCTCGACCGGGAGAGGATTCCAGACGGTCCAGGTCCAGAGAACGAGAGCGAAGGAGACGAGAGCGAGCCAAGAGCAAAGAGAGGAAGTCTGACAAGAAAGGTGCGTGTAGTTTGTCTCTATTTTCCTTTAAGACGAAACACAGCAGGCAAGATTCTTTTATTACTTTTTGCTCAGTTTGTTCTGTCAACATATTAGATTTAGTGTGGAAACAGCAAGAGTGCCCAGTCAATACACAAGAGCTGATGTGTGTTCTAGTATTTTTGAAAGTAACGATACTCAGCAATGATTTATGTGGGACTTAACTTAATTTCTTTCACTGGAGCAACAAGATCAGTCCCTAAAGTCGCTTCTACAAACTTCAAACTTTAACAATCTTGGGCTGAACCAGATTTTGAAAGTTTTTGTTTATCGAAATTTAAACCAGCAATAATTTCACACGACTCTAGTTTACTCACATACTAAAAAGGAAATTTAAAAAAAACCCTTTTAAATTCCTTTTGCATCCAATTAACCACTAATCTTGAATTTGCTCATGTGCAAAATAGCTTAACAATGCTAGGAGAGGAGCAAAAACCTGTCTCACATCAACACTACAAAAGCAAAACTTTAGGTGGTGCTTAATGGTTTTGTGGAATATGCTACATGTGCATTTGCTAATAGTTATTTGGGTTGACAGAGCATTATCACATGCTTTTTTCTCTCAGAAGTTAGAACCTGGAATCATAAATGAAGCTTAGAATGCCTTATTTCATCACAAAAAACCTTGCTTTCTTACACTTACAGGATAGTTTTGCAGTGATAGTTTTATATTTAACAATGTGTTTCTTATTCAGCTGTTGTGTCTGGTCTTGACGTGTGGGCTTTTGTCTTTTACAGAGAAGGGAGACGAGCCTCCAGCCAAACTTCTCGACGACTTGTTCTTGAAAACCAAAGCTGCTCCGTGTATTTACTGGCTCCCACTCACCGAAGAACAGGTCAGGCTTCTAACAAATGTAACACTGCAATGTTGATGATATATTCACCTTATTTTGACCAGTTCACTTTTCTTGACAGCGCACTTCTTGTCTAGCTAGCTGTTACATTACTCTTGGTTTATTTTTACTGTCATTATATCTAATTGAGATCGCCCCAAAAGAACCTTGTTAGTTGACTATCTTAACAATGCTAAACAGGAAGTACACTGCCAAGGAAATACAATAATTATTTTAAGAAACTCTCTTAAACAAAGTAGCTTCAGGGTCTTAAAAGTATCAGTTTGAAAGTGTCAAATTGGAGGCCTTAAAGGAACTAAACCCAATTTTTGCTTCTTTAAAAACCTAAACAAACGGAAATAATTAGTTTTAAACTTCCTGTTTCAGTCCACGTTTTGCTCACTTACCTAATGCATTCCAAACCTCAGAATTGTTCACTGTGAAGTGTTTTAAGCTTTCTTTACAGCACTTAGAAGCGAGACAGCGCGCTAACAGCAGTGATAACAACAAACAAACCTAGCAGAGATGTGTTAACAAACGGAACATTATTAGTCAGGACATTGCGGTCTGATTTTCACGTGAATAGAAACATTAACATGAGATCTGTGCCAGAAAGTTATTTTATTGTAAGAGAAAAACTTTGCTCATCAGTTGCTCTAGGACAGGTGCGTAGGAATATTGGGAATGTCCAAAGAAACAATAGGAAGAACAATATCCCGCAATCAATCAATAAAATAGTTTTGAAACGTCACTTTATGTCCGAATAAATCACAGTTTTACAAGATAAGTCAGAAGTTAAATGCATAAGTTAATTTATTGTTGAGTATAGTTCTTTTTAAAAACATTGAATTGCAGATAATATACAGCCTAATGATTCTGCATGTTCTGATAATCTGTTATTTCCACTACCAGAAGTTACATATTGCATCTTTTAAGATTGTGCTTTACTGTCTTTGTGAATATAATTTGTATCCAACACATTTTAATGCAGTACTGTTAGGTGTTTTAAATCACACCTTTTCTTTTAAACTTAAATTAAATATCTTATCTTATCTTAAATTGTTGTGCTAATTCACTTTTCGCCTGCAATGATGACATTATATTTTATTTAAAAGTGTATAAGATTGGTTAGAAGTAGTTAACATGATAAAAAATAAGTTTTTATTTAACTGTTTTCTCCGAGTTTAGGTATTTCTGTAATGTTCAGAATTGTATTTCCTGGTTGTGGCTAGAACCTGAGAGGTAGAGTTAATCAGTTAGCTTGTTTATATTTTATGAAGCCAGCATTTTAGCCACATGTTCACTTCCTGTTCAGTTCATGTCTATGTCAGTCTAAAATGAAAAAATAAGATCAGGCAGTGAACATTGAGTTTACAGGAGTAAGTCTAAATTTTCTCCAAACTTGACTCTGTTTCATGTTATTCCTTCAACAGGCCGCGCAGCGAGTTTTGGCGCGCACAGAACGCAAGAAGGAGCGCGAGAGAATACGCAAGGAGATGGACGAGGAGGACAAGAAGCGCGAGGAGGAGAAGAAGGAGCTGCGTCTGAAAGCTCGAGAGAAGGAGAACGCAGGAGGTGGCAGCGGCGGCGGCGGTGGCGGGGCTGGAGCGGGCGGAGCATCGCGTCGCGTATCCGAGGGAGACCGGGGAGGCCGCGAGGGAGGGGACCGGAGCCGCGAGGGAGGAGGAGGAGACCGGGGAGGCCGCGGCGAGGGAGACCGCCGACGGGACACTGGACGCGGCGGGCCCAGGCGTCTCTCGGCCGGAAACCCACGACGCTCGCGAAGCAGGAGCAACCCCAGGGACCGGCGCCGCTGACCGACCAATCACAGGCAGAGTTAGACCAGACGAGGGGAGGACACTGGGTCTAAAGCGCCGGTGGAGCTTCTCATTACACTCACTGTACCAGGGATGGGCACATAAACGTTTATTTTTGAGCCAATATCTAGTATATGACCAATTACGGCTGCACAATCAGTCAAAAATCTAAATTGAAATTGTACTTTTTACGGACGCAGGTGGCAGATCACAAAGTATCATAATTTCTTTACAAACTGTAATAATGTAATTTATAGAAAAGCTATGTTTCGTTGAGCATATTTGCTGAAAAATATACAGTTTAATTACAGTAAACATCTATTAAAAAACAAATCTAGTTTCCATTGCAATAATCAATATTTTTCCCTAATTGTGCAGTCCTGTTATAAATATTTAAAGGCGCTATACTACATTTTTTCCATCTTGAACATGAAAACAGATAAACTTATTTAATTAGACTTTTTTCCAGCTTGTTTTGCTCACTTACCTTATGCATTTTAAGCCTCTGAATTAACACCTTTCAGAGCTGGCACAGAAATTAGCCAAATGTTAACATAAACAAGCACACTTCCTGGATTTCAGCGAACAAACTATTATTATTACGCAGCAGATTTATCTTTTACTTTGATAAATACTTTGATTATATTTGTGTAGGAGGTTATGCAGATGACGTCACAGCATTCTAAATGTCAGCAGTGAGTGGCAAAAATGAAGGAGTCAAGGGACAGAAAGTACGGTTTCTCATGTAAGTACTCCAAACACGACTAAAATAGAAAAAAGCGGCTACAGACTGATAATAAATGTAAACAAGCACAACTACTGCTGAATATTGAGTTTGTATGTGACATGTAAAAAGAGACAAGCAGGTAAACAGTGGCAGAAAAGCAGATAAACTACAACAACACTCCTGTTTCTCTCACATTTCTCATTGACACAGACTTAAGTGTCACACATAGTTCATCTTTATACCTAATTAAGTCGTTTTTAATCTGTTTGATGAGTGAAAGGATTGTCGTGCAACAGTAAAAATGTCCTAAATCTCCTACTGCCATTAGCAAGCAAGTTAGCTAAAGTTTACACTGTTGCCACGACAACAGAAAACCTTTTTTATTAAAATTTTGCCAAACAAGCGCTCTGTGAAGGAAAAAGTTGGCCCCAAAAAGCTAAGAAACACATTTTATCATCAAGTTCTAATCAGATTTTTGCCACTTGGTAAAAAAGTTGAGCATTTTTCAAATAAATAAAATGTCTGTGCATAACCTCTGTAGTCCAATTTTTATACAATATACTTTTTGTATTAAACATTGTGGCTTTCAGATAGTTTTACCAAAGCTCCAATATTCTAAAACGCTTCAGAAAATATCAACTTATGTCTTGTTAAAGTATCAATACTTGTTAAAATGATTCCTAAGTTTCTATACCAGTTTTATTCTTGATTAGTATCTGATTTTCTTTACTCTTGGCAACCCTAGTGTTAAAGGGGAATCTGATTTTACTATAAAAATTAGTATAGTGCCTTTAAGTTTTCAAATCCAAAGCAAGTCTCATAAGATCCCAACTTTACTTTACATTTGGTTAAAAAAATAAATGTATTTATCTGGGATTTGTGTCAAGATTATGTTAATGTAGAACCATATTTTTAGCTTAATTGCTCTTCTTTTATTTCCATTTTTGCTTTTTAGTCTCTTCAATGCTCTGACGTCAAACGAGGGCTCACAGGGACTTCGCACAAAACTCCAAATATTGTCAAAAATCTGTTATAATATCGATACTAGAACAGTAGAGGCGTCGCCCATCCCTGCTCTGCGCTCTGATTGGTCCATTTCGAAGCTGCTATGGTCTTCCAGCCACAGAAAGACTTATATTTTTTCTTTCTCCGTGAACCAAACTTATTTTTTTTTGTGGTGGTAGTAATGGCTCCTTTTGTCTTCCTGCTGCAGATCCAGGTTTCGGTCTGTAGAGGGCAGCGTTCCTCCTCCTTCCTCTTCGTCGTCACTGTCCCGCGCGGAGGTTTTTAAGACTCGCCCATCCAGAATCAACCCTGTACATTTGCGTATTGGATTTTTATCGTTCTTCAGCACTGAGATTTCTTTTACACCAAACCTATTTTTCGTTTTTAATACCTGTTTTGTTTGAAGAAGCTGTGGATGAATCGTTTTACTCAGGCATTTGTCTCATTGTCGGTGTATGATCAGTACACAACGTTTGCACAAATGTATTTTTCTTTTTAAGACCATTATGAATTCCAATAGGTTGCGTTCACTTCAAGAATGTGACGTCTTACGAGTCAGTTTCTTTCACATTTACAGCTGCAATTAATTAAAAAGTAGTTTGAGCCACATTTATAAGATATATTTTCTTACTTTGACTAAAACCGAACTTGAAGACTTGACAAATTTTCTCTATAATCGCTGTTTAAATTGAATTATAAACTTTATTTCTTCAGGTCATGGTATGTTTTGGAGCAGAGCTATTCAAATCAGGCCCTTGACCAGTCTTCCAAACATTAGAAAATATACGTCTTTTGAGGTTTGTGCTTGCTTAGACCTGGTTTGATTCTGTCTAGTCAAGTCTATTTAATCTGTTCTGCGTCCAAATGTCAATATGTAATGCTGGTAAAGTCTTTTATATTTAGATTTTCCACATAAACGTAACGTAGCAGTGATTATTTTGCAATGTTCAAACAAATTTAATGTCTGGGGCAGATTGTGTGAAGCCAAATTGTATTAAAAGACACTGCTCATGTGGAAAAATCTGTCCTTTTGGAAAATAAAGTTAAATAGACCCTTTGCACAGACCAGTAAACTATATATTTTTAACCAAATTAGTTTAGTTTAATGGAATGACATGTCACAGCTCTAATAACATTGTTTTCGCCATAAAATATTTAATTTTTCTTGCGATTTCTATTGATTAAACTGTGACTGGGCAATACTGTGAGCTGTGACAATGTTTTTGGTGAAAGTCACATCGCTGCTGTAACTTCCAGCCACTTTTTTCACCAGCTTTGAACTATGCGGTCTTTACAATGACGTGGATAAATTATAGATTCTTGTAGACCGATACTATAAACACATGTGGCCTGTATATGTCTAGTTTGCGTGGCTTATATTCAGGCACTAGTGTAGTACTTTATGGTATTTATTTAATACATTTGTCTGTTCAAATACAGACTTTTCTTCACCTGTTTCTCTCATTGGTCAGTCTTTGAGTGACAGCTGGAGTGTGGACTTTCTGAAATGGTTGGAAAAAGGCAAAACCAAAACCACGAACTTGAAGTGTGAGAAAATTAATCTATCTTGAAGAAAATTATTTTTTGTCTTGTCGCGCAGTCCTTGTATAGACCCATTTACCTTTTATGTTATGGCAACAAACTGCATTCAAATATTTTACCTTTGCCCTCCATCTGTAAGAAATAATGTTGGTCTATATCTCCAACCAATGAAACTCAATCTTCCAAACATTAGAAAATATATTTGTTCGTATTAAAGGTGGGGTCACTGATTTTCACACCACAAAACCTGAAGCAAGGTTCAACTAGTTCCTAACAAATCCACGTAATATCCACGTACATTACTATTTGTCTGCAGTTAAACCTTTACAACATATTTACAGACGCTCAAGCACAAATGTCTTTTAGTTGGTTTAGATCAGGGTTATTCAACTTTATTTTCCAGAGAGCCAGATTTTATCGAGGACCACGGCTTCTGGGCCAAGTAGTGGCACAATACGTCACCGCTTTTGACCCGAGGTTGTGCCAGATATTTAGAGGAGTAGACTTGTTTCTACAGTGATGATAACTAATGCTGCAGTCTGTTTTTATAGCTCTGCAAAATGTCAAAATCTGGGTTAAACTACAATTAAGAACTAGTAATAACCAAATCTGAACCTGGTGTATTTCAGCATTAAACCAGATCTAAACCAGGACCAAACAAGGTCTAAAACAGAATTAAACCAGGACCAAATCAAGTCTAACGTAAAGACTATAAAAAGTGACCATTTTAACCTGGATAATGAGTGAATAAATGCTTAAATTAAGTCATAATGATCTTTTTTTTTGACCGTACTTTAACTGTCTTAATACAAGATTTGTCAATAGAGCAAGAGCAAAGAGGATTGTTGCTAAAATATGAAAAATACATTTTTTCACTGGTATGAGTCAAAAGAAAAAAAATACAAAAGAAAATACATTAGTTTCATTTGGCAAATCTTATTTTCAGACAGTATAAATATAATAAAATCAAGATAACTATTGCCTAATTTAAGCTCTTATTGACACATTTATCTTAAGAAAGAACTCATAATTATATTTAAATATTTTTGTAACATTTAGACAGTGAATTAAGGGCCGGATCAGTGGAATAGGCCTGGTTTAGACCGTAGACAGTAATCTGGTTTTGTCACAATCTGCTACTTATGCAATGTAGAAAAGACAAAGTTTATTAATTTACAATGTACCCCACCTTTCTTTTGTTAATCTTGCTGTAGTTTTTGTATACATTTTGTGTTAATCCAAATAAAAATAGTGACTTTTCTTGCATCTTCAGCCACTATTCGCTGCAAACGTCACTGATCCTCGGCAAAATAAAGTTGGTCTATAGAACGTTGTGAAGTGAACGCAACCTATTTAAAAGTGTGTACTGTTAACAGGCTGGAGAGTCCATTTCGATGTCCCTGATCATATATAATAGAAGCTGAAATAATTTTGTCTAATAAGAGTAACGGTTACTATTTTAATATCTCTGCTTTTTAGTTGAATTTTAGTTTCAAGTGCTGAATGTACTGAGAATTTAAATAAACGAAAATGGTCACGACGTGGTTAAGTTTTTGCATCAGCGATAATAACATGGGAGATTTATTACTACGTACAGGAATTACAGTGTTCTCTCCACAATTTACGAATAAACAATCATTACATTTGAGTCAGATTTAAGTGCAAAAGTCTTGCTAATAATACATATATACACAACAAAATCCCTTGTTCTTCTAAAGCAAACAGTAGCCACCTCTGGGTTGAAGGTTAATGGGCAGTAGTTTGATTCCCTTTTTTTTTTTTTTTTACAGCAACAGATTAAGAAATACAGCAGAAATGTCTCTTTAACAGCAGTTTTTGTAAGTTGTAGCAAAAGCAGGACAACTTTTAGTACAGGTTGAAATGTTAAGACCAGCTTAGACACATCGGGCGTGCGTCAGCGTCAGTGCGCGGCGGCGTTGTGCGGGGGAATGTTCTGAGAGGCGCACGCTCGGCTCATGTGGCAGGAGTGACACAGCAGATGAGAGTCCAGCGGGAAGCACTGGGAGCCCGGTTTGTCCGAGAGCTGCTTTCCACACTCCTGAAGGGAAAAAATAAGGAAAAGTGAGTCACGGCTACTACAAGGCAGGCAGGTCTGTAAAAAACGGGCAAGTAGTTAAAAAGTATCATAATATGGAAAGTTGTGCCCAATGAAAAATGTAATGCTTGCAAAATTATTATTCTTGGTCACCACAGAAGCTTAAAGCAGAACTAAGCAACTTCAGCGGTAGTGCTCCCCCTACTGCTCACTTGTGTAATTGAGCTAGCCAAACTGAAACGAAACTTATCATTATTTTTTTATTTTTTCATTTTTGCGTAACTTTAGGGTTGGAATAGGGCAGCGGAAACACGTGTTAGCACATTTTACACTGCTAAATATAAAAAACAAAGAGCCAGAGTTTCTCAAGACAGAAATTCGGGTCGGCACGGTGGCAACACAGTCAAGTTGCATTTGCTGTACTTGATGTGGGACGCAGCTGAAAGAGCCGACACATGCTTCAAAGGCCCCAAAATACATATGTAACCATCATCACGTAGGCTTAGAGGAACATTTAACAAGGTAAAAATGTTACTTAGTTCTGCTTTAACGTCCAGATGATCACATTTTTCAAATCTTTACTTAGTTTGGTGTGATGGTCTTTGTGGTAAATATTATAATTTTACATTGCAAATTATGAAAAAACTAGCAAACAAATAATTTGAGTTCTAAAACAGAATCCTTCGTGTCGTCAACAGTGTTGGTTGTAACAGTTACTGTGAAAGTACTTAATTAAATTGTAGTTACTTTTAAGTAAAAAAAATCTACAAAAGTGACCAATAGTGTGACTTTAAATGGTCGAACACAGATCAGCAGCTGGAACAGGGCTCAGAATCATGAAATGTTAATTTTACAGAATTTGAGCCGATTTAAGCAACTCATTTGTTGTTTGCCCTTGTTTAAATGCCAATAATAAAATTATAAATCCTATTTTTGATCAGTGTTTGCAATATATACACAAAGTAATTCTAAAGTTATTTTCTTGGGGAAGTAATTACCGTAATTTCTGGATTATAAGCCGCTACTTTTTTCCATGAGCTTTGAACTATGCATCTTATACAACAATGCAGCAAAATTAAAATAGATTCTCATAGACTTACTATTAACAAGTGCGGCCTCTATATGCACTTTATTTTTCTTACTTAAATCTAGTGGCTCAATAGGGCAGAAATTACAGTAAGTGGTGTAACTAAATACCGTAATAAGCCGCACCAACTAAATTCAAATAAGAAAAGTGATAAAGTACGTATATAGGCCGCACTTTTTAATAGTAAGTCAATGAGAATCTATAATTTTGCTGCATTGTTGTATAAGCTTATGAAAAAAGTAGCGGTTTAAAGGCCAGAAATTACGGTACATTTTTAAAAAGTGAGTAACTAATGACGTTTTAATACTTTTTACCCCAACACTGGTCATAAAAAACGCCAAAATGCAAAGTAAATGTACACACAATTTATAATGTGGTTGCTAGGTAACAGTTGTGGGTTTCACTCTGCATATGTCATTGTCATTTTTTCAGTCAGATGTTTTGTGAAAAAAGGACTTTGTTTGTAACATAATTTAAATGTGTTTGCCTCACCTCACAGTGGTAACACTCAAAGTGATAGTCTTTGTTCATCGACACAACCCTGAGGATCTCTTCACTGCCCTGAGAGACAAAACACAAACATCTTTAGAACCAAATGCTGTTGCAGGGAAAAACAATCTCATTCCAACTTCATCATCGTCATTTTAGAAACTCTACTGTGTGTCCAGGCAGGTATAATTCAGTTAAATTTACTTAAGTAACTTTTGTAGTACTGACACTGACCTCAGACGGGAGGATGGGCTGTAAACAGGCGGCGCATTTAGGAGCAAAAGTCCTGGAGAAAAAAAACACAATTTGTTTATGTAGCAAAGTTTATAAAGCATCAAAAACTGTAGACAAAGGACAGAGGTTGTGCAGATGACGTCACAGTATTATAAATGTCAGCAGTGAGTGGCAAAAAAGTTTCTACTAAAAGGAGTTAAATAGAAAAAAGCAGCTACAGTCTGATAACAAATGTAAGCAACACAACTAAGCTCAATGTGGAGTTTGTATTTGTAAACAGAAAACCAGGTAAACAACAGGAACACTGCTTCTCTAACATTTCTGAGAGTTTGGGAGAACTCACAGTGGAACTTGTTACACGTTTCTCTTTAAATCAAATGATTCAGAGTTTGTCTGATGAGGAAATTATTTGTTCACACTTCTGTTAGCAAACATTTTAGCTAAGTCAAGGAAAAAAAACGGCAAGGAAAAAAAATAAAACAGTTTATATTTTTCTGAATAAAGTTTTAGTGCATACAAGAGGTTGACTACAACAACGTTAACTCCATTTTGTTTGAGATTTTACAAATTCTATTCCAGTTTAGCCATTTTTAGGATTAAAAATGTTGTTCCAGTTCATAATTGTTGCGATTAGCTCAGTTGCCTAGCAACCATATAATAAATTGGCCAAAAGCTCCTCTAATTTTACTCGGGACAAACGGAGCTGCCTGAGCTCAACACCTGACGTCACTGACACATGAAGACTGATGAAAATCAACTAGAAAATAAATACTAACAACCTTTAAAGTTTTTGGACAGGCTAGCATCAGATCTCACTGTTAGGTCTATTAATCTCTGTTAAAAATGCTGTGTCAATAATGAAAAACAGCAAAATCCAGACTTTCTGAAGTAAAGAGCACATGAATACAAACAAGGTCGGAACCTCGACCTCTCATCCCGGAAACACGAGCACTGAGGACCACACGAATGCAGCAATAAAATACACTACAAAAATAATCTTTTTGTTGCACTCAAAAGATTTTTTTTTTTGTGAAGTCTTCAGACACAACAACATTATTGATTTATCAAACTAAAATGTTAGAAAATCAAACTATTAAACATTGGTCAATAGTTATTAGAAGCATTACAAAATCATTAACAGTCTTTGGTCAATAATACAGTTTTATTGGTTCCTGGCCTGAATTTAAAGTGCAACACGGCTCAGCCTTATCTCACAGCAAACAATTATTAAATAGTTGTGAGCTAAATAATTATTGTTGTGATTATGATGAATAGTTTTTCCATATTTGAGCAGCTTTATTTTTAACTTTTCTTCACAAACTTGTTCTGTGGTTTATGTAAAACTATCAACAATCCTATGCAAAGTCTTAAAAAATTAGACAAAAAGAAAGGTAAGACACATGTTTTATCAGTTGTGGTTACTCATAGTTTTGCCTCAGTCAGAATTACATCATGTGCATAACCTCTGTAAAGCTCTTAAATATTAAACGTCTTACTTGTTGTAATCGGCGACGCAGTAGATGTTGCTGTGCTGGTCCACGGTGAAGGGAACGCCGTCCAGAGCCTTGGAGCAGACGACGCAGCGGAAACAGCCGGGATGGTAAGAATTCCCCAGAGCCTGAAGGATCTGAAACACAAACACAACATCATCAAGTTAGAAATGAGTGGCAAAAAGACACGAAAGTCAATAGAGACAAGATTATTTTCTCAAAACATCTACAATATGAAGGAGCAGTTACAGACTTGCTAATAAACTGATTTAAACAACACTTTTGCTAAATACTGAGCTTGTGACTGATATGTAAAAACTGAAAACTATGTAAACAGCAGAAAAACAGATTAACAACAGTAACGCTCAGGCTTCTCTCATGTTTCTCAAAGACACAGACTTTGGGATCAAACACAGATCAATTCATTACACTTTTCTCCTTTCATAAGACGTTTTTGAGTTTATTTGATGAGAAACTTATTTGTTTTATGCGACCGTTGAAATGTCTTAAATCAGTGTTTCTCAAACTGTGGCACTCGCACCATCTGCAAGTTGAATATTTGTCTCATTTAGAGAGAAATCGTCATGTTTTGTGCTTCTTTTGGGCTAGCATCCTTTACAACTGCCTTATCTATTGACCCCTTGCATGTTAGTAAACATTGCGTCAAATTCTGGTGGGCGGAGCTTAGCCGGAGGCAAAAGACGACGTTACCTCCATCTAAACCAGTGTAAACTAGCACGTTTTTGGAGGGATTTTTAAACACAAAAGCAGAAAAAATGGTCAGGATATATATCGTGACTAACTCTGTGGGACTTGACACAAACTTTGGTGAATTACTTGTGACGGATGGAAGCATTTGGTCTGAGCTTGTGTGGTTCGTCTTGGATCAGGATCTGCTCTTTGACGAGACTGAAGAGGTGATTTTTACATCTGTTTGAGGCTCGTTTTACTTCGCTAAACCTAGTGGCTAAAATGCTTGTCTTTTACCAGTTTATCCGTGTCTTGAAGCTAAAGCTAAATATGCTAATGTGTACACCTCCCATTATTAGTGCTTCAGAGACACAACATTTAATAGTAATTATTTTAAGATGAATTTAGTCCAACAAAATTGGTTGCTTGTAGCTTTGAAAATGTGTTAGCTCTCGTTAAAGGCTTTGCTAAAGTAGAAAATAAGGGTCTTTTGTGTAAAAATGGAATGATTGACAAAAGTAGCTAGATTTCTAAATAAAACAGATCAATTTGAACATCAAACTTCACTTGTACGTCTGGGTAAGCTAGGCTAACTTTAGACACAAAGGTCTTAGTAACTGTTCACAACAAAACGACATATTAACCACAATAAAACTTCGAACTTTTAATGCGTCGGCTATGAGTTTTCGTCTTTTTTGCCTCCAGCTGGAGCTATTACGTCTCTGTGACGTGGCATGAAAAGGGTCTATAGTTTACCAGTGTTTTAGACTTAATTTTAGCCTAATTTTAAACCATTTTGAGTTTTTATTGAGGCCTAATATCGTCCGTGTTTTGATCTGGTGATACTTGCCGATCCAAATATTATTTTAGCTGTTACTTGGTGTGAAAAGTTTTAGAACTACGATCCTAAAATCTACAACTGCTGTCAAAGAAAAAGAGAGCAGTTGCCACGGCGACTGAAAAACCTTTGCTTCCTACCACATAAAGTTAATTTCTGCTGGACAAAAATCACAGAAGCAGAGAAATACGTTTTATCAGGCGTTTGTCTTGTAGTTTTGCCTCTGTTGGGTCAGAATTTGATAATTTTTTTTCTAAATTACGCAGTTTAAATTGACTAGAAACTCAGCCACAATCACGTTTTACCACAAACATATGAGACAGGTAATGTTATGTACAGTTTCTACATTAAAAAGTTTGAATTTAAGGCCTTAAAAAAATAATAAACTTGTCGTTGTAAATCTTAGAATTTTTTACTAAGTAATGTCTGTCAGATTTTCTTTCACACTGCTGCATCTTTGTCAGCAAATTCTCATTAATTGGAGAGTTTCTTCTTTTGTTAATTGGCTGATTAAATAGATAGAATGCTTGCTTGCTGTATAAATTTCATTCTTTTTAGTTCATTCCTTAGATTTCTCATAATTGCAGCAAAATATAAAATTATATCTTAAGAATCTGTCTGGAAAAGAAGCAGCCATGTCAATTACTAGAAGTCACAACTCACAAATAGAGGTTAAATTGTATGTTTTGTGGTCTTAAAAAGTCTTAAATTTTACCTTTTAATCCCTGCAGAAACTTATAAATGATGAATAAAGTAGACAAGACTATCACATGTTACATTACAGCTGTAGAAAAGTTGTAAAAATACCTCAAAAAGCAAGAGATATGACCCATTTCTACAAAAGATGTTCCAAAGAAGTGTGTTTAATGTTAATGTCAATACTCAAGAATGAACCTTAAAATCGTCTTTTTTCTTTACACGTTTTTTGCAGTGCAGACAGAGCTTTCAGATTCCAGTTTAAAAACACAAAAAGCCACCGTGGGAACTTGAACGAGCTGCCGACGCAAAAATGTCAACTCTCTCCGCCGGGAATTCTGGAAAACTCTGGGAAACAGATTGAAAGTATGTGATTCTTTTGCCCCGGCGGTGAGTTATGATAAGTGACTGGAGAGATTGTTTCCACGGTAACAAATGTCCAGCTCCGTGTTGTGTTGAGAAAAGTCTTCTAACTCAGACAAACTATTAGGATTTTTCAAAGGTACAAAAAGCTCAAAACCTCACCTGTTCGAGGATGAGATGGCCACACACGCTACACTTCTCCGCAGCCGCTTGGAATCCCGAAAACTGTAATTAGAGCAGCGGCAGAGATTAGCAGAAAGTTTAGACAGTGACAAAACACCTCGACCTCGTCTCGTACCATGTAATCCTCTTTACAGTACACAGAGCCGTTGACGTTGTAGAAGTCCTTGTTTCTCAAGGTGCGTCCTGCAACCACAAACAAAACGCAGACACAAGTTAGGAAAACAGAACAAAGGACTGATAGAGATTCAGCAGTTGAATGTCTGGTTGTGGGAATGATTTTAATTGCACATTTGTAAACTATGTTTTCTCATTAAAAAGTATACAATAAATGCAACACTTTTGAAAAAATTTAACTACTGGGAACTGTGATTTGAATACTTAAAGGGGCACTATGTAAAAAAAACAAACAAACAAAGTGATTTCCACTTTTGAACACCAGAGGGAGCCTTTCACATGCATTTTGCCTATTAAGCATGATGCCATCTAGCGTCAATGATCCATATTCCGGCCCGTAATAAAACATTTCAAATACGTATAAAATGTATCACAATTGATGTGGATTGGTTGACAGTGCTCTCTTAAGTATTCATGTTGTAAAGAATAAATATGATTTAAATGTTTGTGGACTATATGTGATAATTAAAATTCCTCTCAATCTTACACAGTGCCCCTTTAAGATTCTGCCTTTTTTTCACGTTGTACTTTGACAAACTCCTTCTAGGGCGTTTTGGTGTACAAGAACTACAGAAACGAGCCAACAAAGGTTATCCCATTTATTTTGATATGTTTTACCGTTCACATCAGTGAAGCCAAACATTCTTGCAAGAATCAAGGAAAAGGGCAAAAATGGCTTTGTTATTGTAGTGATTTTTTTTTATATATATTTTCTCTTGGTCATAACATTTTAGTACTTTTAAGTGTGTACAATTTGGCACAGTGAGTCTTCATGTCACCCCGAACAAAAAAGTCTGGAGTCCCATAACGTATCTCTGTTGATCTACTCTGTATCATCACAACATTCTACAGGTCAATGTTATTTCAATCAGATAGGGGTCAGCTAAAAGTAACATTGTTCAAATGAAGTTTATTGGGCCTAGTCACCCTAGAAATCATAACTTTTTAAATTTGTGAAATATTTTTTGAAATATTGTATGTCAAAGTCCAATGTTATTAATAGTAAAAACTGACCAGTGCTCCTAGCCTGGCTTTTAAATGCCATGAATTCTAGATTGTGAAACCCAGCAATAGTGACGAGGCTGTTCTGTATCAAATCACACAATATAACAGGGAGCGTCATCGCCATCCTTAGGTAGTTGGCGGGGCAGAGCAGTTCAGAGCACGGCCGGCGAGGGGCGTTTGAATGCCGCTTGCAGCTTTAATTTCCATTGTTACTCTTTAGTTTGTTCAAAGTGCTTTGAGGACATCTACTAAAAATATAAGTGTTGTTTTTTTTCAACATCGTCAAAATATTGTAAATATTTGTTGATACCAATATAATGCCCATCCCTAAAATAAAGTATTGCAATACATCTTTATGATAGAAAACAGTATGACGACACAAACAGCTCCTTGTGGCTGTTTTCCAGACATGACTCGGACATTTTATAAAATTCCTGAAAATATTTAGAGAATGTCCATGTGTGACTGTGTATACATTTTCCTGAACTTGTCCCAACCTCATGTAACAAAAGGTGACTTGTGTAGTGATTTTTGACTGTGCTTGGGGGTCGACTCACCGCAGGAGACACACGTGAAGCAGCGAGTGTGGTAGAGACTCTCCAGAGCTTGGCAGGCGTTGTCCGCTCCATACACTCCTTTCCCACACTTCACACAGGTCCCTGCCGCACAAACACACAAACAAACACACATTAAGTCAGGAGTAATCGCTCGGCGGCTCTTAGCACTTAGTTTACGACACATTCCAGTGGGACGCGTCTGAAATCCAACTCTACACAGTGTCAACACTTGTAAATCCTCTCTTTCGCACCACCTCGGGGATTTTCACACAGTTACAGCCGGCTTGCCCATGCCAGCCTGTTTACTGTGTGTCATCAAAGGGAAACTCCACCGGAAATGACTTTTACATCTCATTTTTCTCTCTGAAAGTTTACAATGAGATCATATCTTTGAGTCCAGGGCAGTGCAAACTATTACACTTTGAATATTTGAATGGAGAGGTTCAGTTAACATTCTAATATGTGATTAATGCTACAGTCAGCCGGAGACTTCTTGCTCGACTAAAGACAAATGTGGCCCACTAAGCAGAATTAATTGGCCCGGCAGGATAAAAAAGGTCATGGACAACTGGACCATAATGTTTGATAGACTGTTTTTTGTTCTTAGTGCCCTTTGTTAGCCGTCTCATTCAGTGCTATACGTCATTTATTTTTTTCATAATCATACATCATTTGAATCAGATTTTGTGTTGCCAAAACCTTAGATGTTAACTCTGTTTGTTTGGGCATAGTTCTGTTTTAATCCTGAATTTATCTGGCAAAGAAAAAAGTTGATTTCTAACATGTACGGAGTACCTCTGCAAGTTGTTTGTGGATATTATAAGTAAAACAATTTTGTAGTCCGGCCTAAGACCAAAACCTTACGGAAAATCTGACCCACTGGTAAATATAATTGAATAGCCCTGGATTTAACTAACAAGTATCTTTTAGATCAGTATTTCCCCCTAAATGTTGTTTCCCACTCCAAGTGTTCCTTAACTTGGGGCCTTGCCTCCTGTACACTGACTGCAAGCAGGTTTGGTTTGGGAATCGGGACACGTGTAAGTTTTTTTTACAAAGTGCCTTGTGCACCAGCTCCAGTCCCAAAACGCGCTGATTCTCACGAGAAGGTTTGTATAATGACCTTCTTGTGAGAATCACTGCTCATTGGTTTTAAACACTTTCAAAGTCCTGCAGGACTTAGGGCTGCTCGATTATGATGAAGATAATAATAATCATGATTATTTAAAGAATAATTGAAATCCCGATTATTCAAACAATTATTTGCCTAGAAAAAGTTCAGAGCATTAGCGTTCCTTAAATGCAGAGAGTGAACAGATCAAATGAAGAGAGTTAGATGTTTTCTAAAAAATAGAATTCTACAATTGTAAAGAAACAGTCTGGGACCTACTTTTACAACTCAAGGAAATATCTGAGCACTTACTCACTTATGAGTCATGGTTAACAATTACAATTAATGGATAAACAATTTTTGTAAACCATTACAGCAATAATAATAATTGAAATTCGATTAATTGCACAGAACCCGCACCAAACTCGCCCTCAGTGAGTGTACCTAACCTCTACGGAAGAGGTCAGGTAAATAAATGTGTATCCTAGTGCAATATTGACATTTGATAGTATTACATTTCCTTGTTTTTATAAAACACATACTCAAAATACCCCCAAATAATATTGCATTTCAACTTCTTTTTAAGTCTGGAATCTTTCAAAGTACTCCCAGTAAATGCTTCTGTACATCCAGGTTGTCCAGTACCCCTAATTGGGAAACACCAGACTTAATTTAAACAACTGAAGATCAAGAGCTCTATTGACCATCATATGGGTCAGATGTGGGGCCAGTTTTTCCTTTTAATAAAAACATTGTACTTTGAAAAATCTAATTGGCAATTCTGCCCATTTTCAATCTGATCAAACAACTCACTTTATGTACTACAACAAAAAACTGCATTTAAACAATATTCATTTTATTGTTCTCTAGAACGCTGTGTTGTCAATTGAACAGATCCTATTTAATAAACAATTAAAGCTGAGGAACCTGACTTTTTTGAGTGAATTAATTTGTAAACTTTGTCTTTACCACCAAAAAGTATATTGTAAATGCAACAAAATTAGACCAATGTGTGTATTTTCTAAAGTAAATGTCAAGCATATTAGTTATTAGTAGAGACAAAAGCAGCGTTCTGATTGGCTGTGCTTGGGCGGTCCACTAAAGTGTCTGTAAACATATTTTTAAGCCATAACTGCAGCAAAAAACGGACGCATGTTGATTAAAACTATGGACCGAAAGATATTCTAGAGCTTGTAACTCGTCTTAAACATTTATTCCATTGTCTAAATCAGGTCCTTCAGCTTTAATAATGAGACTGAAATGGCTAAAACATGAACAACAATGTAAAACTCCAGAAAAGCCTTACACTGGGTTAGCTCCGCTCTATTTCAGTTCTTCCTGTGCCTCTCATGTGGCCGCAGCGGTGCCACACAGACAGAAAATTCCTTCACTTTACGGCTGCTAGGCTCTTGGACAGTGCCCTTCAGTCTGCAGCCAAAAACCAAAAACCCTCACAGTTGTCCTTAAATATACGGCTGCTGCATATAGAATAAAAGGCCTCGGAAAGAACAGGGCTGGGACCACTTCCAGGGACTTTTTTAAGGCTTTGGACCAAGAGGAATTTTGTACACTAAACCACCCTTTTCTTCACAAACTAAACTGTTGTAAATCTATGGAAAAGTTTTACATTTAGGACGAGACACTACAGCGAAACTTGTTTTTATACATATATTTTTGGTTTTTCTTTAGTCAGTTTGCTCTCTAACTATAGCTGCAGTGTCTAGTTTGCTCCTAAAGAAGTTGATTGATTCACCTTATTCTGCCCCACCCACTTTCTTTGGCAATGCAATTCCTGTTTAGCTGTTAGTCGGTAAAATTAAGATGCTGCTGGGTTTATTTTAGCTCATTATACATGTTTGGTACCTTGACAGAGCAAAACAGGAAGTGCAGTGCCAGGAAGTAGTGCCTAGAGATGGGTGATATATCAAGTTTCACAATATTATATGATAGTTTTTTTTTTTTTAAATATGCTAAAATGGAATATAGGATGTCTTGTTTAATGCTAGAATGTCAGGTCTGGAGTGACGGTGATTACTTTTAAGGGGAATGTGTAAGGTTATCAAAAGGTTTAGGGCTTCCATAAAAACATGAGCAAATGATCAGTTCCAAGATGTTTTATATATCAGATAAATACATTGTTTTTACTTATCTGTTTAAATTTGTGAATTTGCCTTGTTATTGGTATTAATGTCCAAATAATGGCTATTATTTGTTTGCCACAGCAGAAGGTTAAATACAGATATCAGTATTAGTTCAACCCAGTCTTAATAAATGTTGACATTTATGAAGTAAAATTAATGTTTGTAACTTATAATAAATAGAAATATTATTGTTTTAGAAGCCAAATTAGGTCATTGAATATTCTCTATCGAAGCAAAGGCATCTAAATGTTTCTGTCATATTGACATTTTGAAGTTTAATTTCATAAAACTGGTCAAAATCCTGAGGAAAAGTGACGTGTTAGACAGTAAGAATGCAAAGAAATTAAAAATTCCTCTCCTATTTGGTCGCAACAATTGTAATCGTGACCAATTGTTAAATCGTGATATTTATAATAAAATCTGATATCGTGACATACATAGAGATGCATATTCATTTTGGTTGCAATTACAGTTTCTAAATGTCTTTTTACAAGCAGCTAAATGAAACTGGAGACAGCCTCAAGCACAGCCAATCAGAACGCAGCATTCTGTTCCAGATTAGGAATGTTTATTAAGGACAATGTACAATTTTGCATTAAGCAGAAAGGCGGACATGCTTGCACCAGATTCTAGCTTACAGCTAATTTACATCTGTAGTCCTGGGGAGGGGAGGCACATTGGACATGTTTTTAGTTGTAGGAGTAAAACCGGAATACCCGGAGGAAACCTATGCAGACACGGGGAGAACATGCAAACTCCACATAGAAAGGCCCCGGCACCCCGGGAGTCGAACCCAGGACCTTCTTGCTATGAGGCCAGAGCGCTAACTGCTGCGCCACCGTGTCGCCCAGAACTAAAAATTTTTATTATTCAATCCAGACAAGAATCAGTGGTCTCATTTTTTCACAAAGAAGTGCATTTATCATCTACTTTTTGGTGGAAAACACAAAGTTTACAACTATAAAGCTTAGTTACCCCAACTTTAAGCTACTCAAAGGCATAACATTTTTTGAGCTTTTACACATGAAATGTCTTGTTTTGAATATGTAACTAAAGTGTAAAGCATTTTTTCTTACATTGTTATGAGTAAACAAGAGAAGCTTCACACTTAAGGTTTAAAATTTTAGATTTTTCCTATTCACCTGTAGTGTCTTAAAAGTTTACTGTTTTGCCCGTTTAACTAATACACTTTTTATTTTAGAAGCTTCCTTTCATGTTTATGGTTTGCTCCTGATCCCTTTTTAAAACCCAGAGCGATCACAGTTCATTGCTCCGAGCGTCTAGTTTGAGCCTAATGTCTGCTGGAGATCTGAGTACAGTATTGTATGTCCCCTCCGGGCACGAATACCTGAGCAGACAAACAGGCTACAGCACACCGCCCATGCACACGCCACGGCAGCGGCATTACAGACTTAAATACACAGACACACTGCGTTACTGTGGCCTGAAGTCACTGCTCCGAAACACACCCTGCCATAGAGAAACAATATACACATCACAGCACCAATCACTAATCTGCAGTGAGTCAGAGGAGGCTGAGGCCCTACTTATCCTCCGCAGAGACGTGTAATTTAAGTTTGCGCTGAATTCTGCAGTTTTAAAACCCCTGTGAAGTCACTAATGAGGCAAATTGAGAACATCCACTTTTGACCGGCTTTGCTTTGCTGCAGGATAGCTGTTGTCTTATTAACTTGAACTTGTCCTGATCGGTTTCAATGGCCTAAGCATTTTTGTCTTCTCTTTGCCTGCTTGTGCGTGCTGCGACCCGGCGTGTCTCTGCAAGTTCCAAAGCGATAGTCAACCATCCATGCCGTATTTCAACTATTAATTTGTTCATCCATGCTTGCATCCAGCCACTGCACCCTTTCATTTGGACGGAAACTTGTGATCAGATACCAAGCAGTGAGGAGGACAGTAATAACACAATACAGTTGAAATGCATGAGAATGACGCCACAGCCTAGAAATCAGAAAATAACTTAAGTACTGTTATGAGTACTTTCAAATCTGCTGAATATTCAGGTCTGATTAAGTAGTAGTGAGATGTTGTTTGGTAAAATAAACATAATAAACATTAACACAAAGTCTTACCAAAGTACTCCTGTCGATTCTCCGTCTCTCTTGTGCCGGTGGAGCCTGGGTCCTCTGGGGCTTTGGCTGGGAGTGCAGTGGAG
This sequence comes from Mugilogobius chulae, assembly GCA_038363315.1. Taxonomy (NCBI): domain Eukaryota; kingdom Metazoa; phylum Chordata; class Actinopteri; order Gobiiformes; family Gobiidae; genus Mugilogobius; species Mugilogobius chulae. Next base: position 35,139,275 of record CM076404.1, read on the forward strand.
GCCTGTGTTGTACTTGGTTTGGAGATGGCAGGAGGACATTGTTCCAGCTTCAGAGAGCCTGGGAGCCCTTCTCGTTCCAGCGCTGCATCTCTGATCAAAAGCCTGGTCAGCTCCTCTTGGTACCTTGCTCCTGGTTGGTCTGAATAGCGCGCCCTCTCTCCCAGTGCGTCTTTGCCCTGGAGCTCGTCCCACCACTCTGGACCAGTCTGGTAACACACAGCCGCTGGACTGCCCACAGCCGGAGGATACGAGTGTCGACTGTCCTGACTGCTCGGAGGCACCCCTGCGTCTAGGTACTGACTCCAGGCCTCTACAGGGGTCATCCCGGGGCGGCCTGGGGGTCCATATCCACACACAGAGCCGGTGGGTACAGAGGGGGACTGCTGTGGACCAGGCCCACCAGAGGTAGAGTAGCGAGAGTCGTAGCCCAGGCTGATGCCACTGGTCCTGTTACTGCTGCAGCGGCTGCCCATAGGGCTGCCACCACCACCGCCACTCGCCGTGCTGGACGCAAAGCTGGACCTCGGGCTTACCAGGACAGACTCTTGAAGACTCAGAGAGGAGTAGGGGCTGAGGGCTGGTCCTGGAGGATAGAAAAATCCCCCTCCAACACCTCCTCCGCTCACCTCAGAAGGTCGCTGTGGAGGATGGGACAGGGATGCGGGCCTGGTGCTCTCCCAGAGGTCACTGCCTGTGCTCAGCCGTTTGTAGAAAAGTGCTTCTTGTAACGAGAAGCGTTTGTGTCGCTCGGCCTCAGGGAGATAGCCTGTCTCTCCTAGGCCCCTGGGGATGAGCTGTATCCAGAGTTAGTGGGGTACGCTGGGGGCACAGACAGAGGAGGCGGCTGGGACAGGTACTGCTGCCTCATGACCAGCTGCTGGAGCTCCAGGGAATAGCGTCTTTGATTGAGTGAGGCCTTAGAGCCGAAGGGGTCACACTCAGGGCCTAGACCAGACTCTCGTCTCAAGTGAGAATCAACACCTTCGCCCAGGTAACAGGAGGCCCGCTGCTGAGGGGAGCGCCGCCTCACTGGAGCCAGGGTGGAGGGGTGCAGTGGTGGCTCTGAGTCTGAGGACAGGTTTGTAGAGGTTTGTGAAGAGGTCACAATCTGAGGAGCTCCCATCCCGACCCCTGGTCCTCCTCCTGAAGGCACTCTGCTCACAGGGACAGATGTGTCTGTTGACGTCCCAGGAGGGTGAGTGAACTGTCCCGGTCTGGAGGGTGAGGCGCTGGGGGCCGGAGGCAGAGCGCTGCCAGTGGACACCGCATTGTTGGCATTACTGTTGTTTGAGTTGCTGCTTGAGTCATGCTTCTTCTTTGAACTGTTGAATTTCACACTGCCAGAGTCTGTGAGCTTCAGTTTCTCCAATAACTTGCTTATTGGTCTGTCCATGATGATACTTTGTGCTTTGTCCCGTTTATATTAAACAAAAAAGTAGGCACAAATGTCCTCAAATATAGTATGAGGATTTGTTTTACAGATATAAAAAAAATACTTTGACAAAAGTAAAAAACTGGCCTTGAAACTTGCTCAAAGCCAAAAGTCTTTTAGAATAAATACAAAAACTATAAATAAGACTTCAAAGACATACATTGGGTGGTCTTCTAAAGGTCTGACTCATCTGGTTGTCTCACGTGGAGCTCACACGGACACAGGTAGACTGAGGCTGGTGAGTCCATTGGTTGGAAAACCTCAGCAGCTCCAGTCAGTCCCTTCAAGCGACACTTTCCGTGACCTATGGTCGTGGAGGGCCTCCTTTGTGGGCCCTCGTGTGGATCCACGTTTGCATTTTAGTCCAGTTTCCTGTTAAACATGCAGTTTCAAGTTCTTTAGACTGATAGACTGATCCAGTGCTGCGTGAATGTCTCAAGTATAAACGTCCTTTAAAACACAAAGCGTCTGGTGTGAGCAGAGCCGCTGTGCTTCATGTGGGTCCAGTGTACATAAGGATATTCATTAGTTTGAGCTCAAAAAGACTCACCATGCGTCTGCCATTCATCCCAGACCCACATGTGTCCGGAAAACGTAAACATACTCAAATTAACTGAATGAAAAATAAGGCGCTGGGGTCCGTCTGCGATCGTCTGGAGGCTGTTTGATCATTCCCGTTTTTCAAAGCACAAATCCGGGTCTCAAACTCACTCACACATTAGCGGAAAAGTTTTGCGGAGACCGAAAACAGAGTGAAAAGTGCTCGTAGTGATAATTCCCGTAGACTGGTCCCTGCGAGACGCTTCAGTTAATAAAATCCCTTCCCGTGTGCCTCGCACGATCGACAACTTTGTTTCTTTCTTTCTTCCCCCTAAATAATTACTTACCTCCCCCTCTCTCTCCGGTGTGATCAAGCGAGCCTCCACAAAACCTCATTTCCGGTTTGGGGTTTTCAAACTCTGCTCAACGTTCCTCGAAATGATAGAAACTTCTTCACGTTTTAATTTTATTTTGATTTCAGTATGTGCTTACTACAAAGTCCACAACTACAGATTGATTTTTGCAACCTCATTTTAGTTAAAAATTACCTACACGAACAATAAAACTACTCGTCGCCTCTGAATTCATGTACATTTCGGAACACAACTTTGTACGGTTGCTCATCTTGTTCCTATTAAACCAAAATGCGCAAATAAACTCAATATTTTTCTTAATTTTGTCAAAGATGTGCAACGTTTTTTTTTTGCCGAACAGTAGTTTTATTTTGAAAGCACTTCCGCCTTCTCGCACTTTGCCATTTCCTCAGCGTCACCTTGACAACTGATTCCTGCGCTTTATCTATGAGCGGCGCCGGGACACCTTTCCCCCCCAGCCCTGCTCTGTTTCGTCATTCATACGCACCGCGGCGCACACTCCGCCAAAACCAGCCTTGTTTAAAATTAATTATAGGAACCTGTGCAAACTTGCGCCAATACGGAAGTTTTTATAGATATTTAATAGGCGCGGTGCATATAGGCTGTATTTATATGTAAAAAAAAGACTTATTGATTATCATCTGCTGGAACAATTTATCAGTCTGGGTGCATTGTTCACCTGTTGTTGAACTCTCTGGGGTCATGATGAGTCATTATGACAGACTTGCATTTACAATAGGTAGTGGTGTGGAGAAGGTGGGCCCATTGAAGGCGCTCTCTGAATTATTAGTGCTTTTAAACTTGCAGTTATTCAATATTTTCTGACCTTTGCTCTCTCAAACAGTTTGGCACTTCACTATTTTCTCATGCATGGATTTGTGAAATACCATAGTTATTATTATTATTATTTTTTTTTTTACAAATTGGACAGTGACCAAAAGCTGAATTAGCTGAAGATTGGGACCAAACTGTTGCTCTAACCAATCGTTTTTTTTGCTATAAATTCACTGTTTCCTATTCCTTTTCTGTATAAATTAAAGTTTTTGCATGAACTTCATAAGATTTTTAGTCTTTTGAACAATTTGGATCAGATAGTCTAAATATTCAGTTGAAAACATAGCCTACTTTTTAGATTCAGATTTTTTGTCACGTCTCCTTTTTAGTCAATTAATTGGTCGATGGGACATGTTTTTAGTCGGACATGTTTTTGGACATGTTTTTGGTCGATTACAGACTTAAAGGTGGGGTAGGTGATTTTTAGACTGCAAACACAATTTAGGTTTTAAATCTGACAACTTCCTCTCATAAATCCTTCGACACATGGTTAATATTGACATGTATTTATTTTGGTTACCATTATAGCCAATAAACATCTTTTTACAAACAACAAAGTGAAATTGGAGTGACCGCCCCAAGTTCAGCCAATCAGAGAGCTGCATTCAGCTTCTGATTAGAACAAAAATTCTTTATTATTCAGTTCAGACAATACTCAGAGGACTCATTTTTTCACAAAGTGCTGTATTTACTACATACTTTTTAGTGGAAAGCACAAAGTTTACTAATTTACAACTAAAGAAGTTAGCTACCCCACCTTTAATAGTGACACATATGGCAATTTTTTACAAGATTGAAGAGAGAAAATGCTGCAGACATTTTTATTTATTTAGTTTTTTTTTAATTAATACATTTATTAATTTATTTTGTTTATTTATGTATTTATTTTTATTTTTTATTTATTTATTTACTTTTATTTGTATTTTTTATTTATTTATTATTATTTATTTATATTATTCTTTTTATTTATTATTATTATTATTATTATTTATTATTATTATTAATATTTTATTTATATTCAAAAATAATCTTTTTTTTTTCATGTTATTTTATGATTTATTTATTTTTTTGTAATATGAAACCGAATTAATAAATATTACAGATAGTCTAAACTTTATACTATTATAATGTCTCAAAATGAAATTGATAATTAATAACGACAGAACATTCATATTTTAACTAAAGATTGGCCATTGAAATTCAGTTGAAAGAACCATCAGCACCAACGGCGGCGTTGCCCAGGAAACGGCACTACTTTGTTGTACCACCAGCCTGTGGAATGTGCGGAAGTACACGGGCTCGTGGTGCGGCAGGTGAATTTTTTGGGCGAGTGTGAGTTCTCCAAGGACGATACAGAAGAGTAAACATCCCGCAGTCTTTCCAAACCAGAAGTGACCAGTGACCAGGCCTTTAGTGGCAGTTAACGGGTACATGAAAAAACACAACCGCCGCCTTGATAAAACACTAGTGTGGTTTTTAGCCCAGTGGCCCTCTGTGACTGTCTGTCTGCCTCAAACAAACCCCCCCGCCTCTTTCCCAAACGGGCCGTGAGTCTTTCATGGCCTTGCGGTTCAGTAGATCTGCTTCTTCTGCAAACCGTGGCGTTTATCTCACGGCTGGCTGCGAGTGGGAACATGTCCGAAAAGCCAACACTGAAATTCTTCTGGGCTTAGTGTAGCGGCGCTCCGTAGACTTCAATAGTTTTATTGAAGATCAGAAGCAGATTTCAGATGTCTGAAGAATTAACAACTCAAACTACCAAAATTACAGACTTTTACGTTTTGCATTCAACCTAAAATGAGGACTGTTGTGCCTAGACACCAGACTTTGAGACCTCTTTATAATAACCAATGAGTTGTTAACGGTTAAATAGAGAGATATAGTTGCCATGGTAACATGCTACTTCAAGATTTCTTACAAACTACGTTAAAGTTATACATTTTTTTGTAGTCTACTTTATTTTCTGATATTCTACCAAGTAGCCTATAAAAGAAAGTAGAACATCTTTATTCTTCTGATTAATATTTTAGTAGAGTTTATAACGACGACGATGATGATTATTTTGTATTTATTTATTTAGTTATTTATTTATTTATTTATTTTTAGTTGCATATTATGTGGCGTAGTGATCACAAACATAATAAAGTTTGCATATTAATCGTTTTCATAATATTTTGAATTATTTGATTTTTATGACCACATAATATAAAATAATAATACTCTAAATCATCATCGTCATCACAATAATGTTTAAAGCTTAAAAATATACAATAAAATACAGTCATAAAAGACAAAGTAAAAAATGGCATTGAAATTTTTATCAATAATCTTTTTAATAATCTTTTATTTATGAGCCCACACTCTCTCTAGTCATTATAACTCAATGATTGTAACAGACTCCAAGCTCTTAATAAGCGCGTTTAACAAAAACATTGAATTTTTATGTATGTTTATCGTCCTCTGCTGGTCAGTGAATTACAGCGCAGTCAACTCAACATGGCGGCTCCCTTTAGGACTCTTTTTTCAGGTGAGCTCGAGGTCAACAAATTATCAGTTATAGAGCTTTTGTGCACTGTAATTTGTGATTTTAATGGGTTGTGGTTAATTTACGTGTCGTCATTTGTTTTGGATGTTCTTGTAATGTTGGAGGACTTGTTTAAAGTTGTGTATTACGAAGAGCTAACACCGATGCTAACAGCAGCAGCAGCATGTGTCTGAATGTTATTGTGTCTTGAGCTCATCATAATGTGTTTTTTCAGGACTGAGACACTGCAGGAGGCAGCTCAACACAACATGCACCGTACAGGCTGGACAGAAGTGGAGGCGAGAGTAAGTTATTTAGTTATTTAAACATTTCAGAACGGGATTTCTACTTTTAAGTGAAGCTAATTCCATCCACAAACGCATTACAAACGGAGCAGGCTGCTGGAAAAACATTAGACAAAGGTGAAAGGAGTGGTGAGAGTGAAGCAGCAGTGTGACTGGTCTGACAGTGTTCAATTTTTTGTGGACAAATCAATTCCACAGAAATAGCATTGACTTTTAGAGTGAGACAGACATTTTCACCTCAATTTAATTTTGTACTAAAATGTATTAAAAATGACTAGTAAGCAATGTTATTTAAACACTATGTACACAGTCGAACAGCCAAAAAGATGTACTTGCCAAGGACCCCTAAACTTGCATAGTTGTCTAATACATTTATTTAGTAGTTTATGAGTATACTGTCAGTTATGTATTTATTAAAAAAAAAAAAAGTATAATGCAGGTGACAGTTAGACTACACTTTACAGTTAAAGGGGGTGAAAAGGAAAATGTTAAAATATTTTTTCTCATTATAACATTTATTGTACTTCCTGGAATCACGATAATTCAAATGATTATTTGCCTAGAGAGACTGCAGAACGTTAGGGCCCTTTAAATGTAGAAAGGGAAGAGATTAAATAAAAATATGTGACTGGTCTCAGAAATAAACTGATTTTACAATTGTAAAGAAACCACCTATTTTCTAAATTAAGGAAAAAAAGAGCACTTATGAACAGGTTTATAAGTTACGGTCAATAATCACAATCACTCAATTACACAATTTTTGTAAACGATTCATTACAGCAATATTCGTAATTGAAATTAAAATTCGATTAATTGCTCAGCCCCAGGTTTAAGTGCTTTATAAGAATAATATCGGCCTATATAGAAGGATTATCTTTCTGCTCTTCTTGCACAAAGATACGTTGCCCATCTAGTTGGCTAGGGAAACGTCTTTGATTAAAACAACAAAACATCACGAGAGCAGCTGTTTGGCAGTGTTTTTCTCGACATTTTTTCACTCAACTGATTATAACTGTATGAGCTGTTTTCACACAATGATAAACTCTTGTAGTTGGCTGACAACAGCCCTGTCTAGTCTTGTTGCTACAGCTTGTGTCAATCAGCGGCGGCTCTTTCTGCTAACTCCCATGTTGCAGCCAGGTATATCCTTATTTGTAATATTTAGAGACTTTGAATGCAATTTAAAGCAGGTAGACCCCTTATAAGAATCTGTTACACATTTATTGCTTGAAAGTTAAGTTTTCAAATAGAAAAAAGTATTGTAATACACTGCAAAAACTATAAATCTACACTTGCTTAAAATGACTTAGAATCAGAATTTTAATCCAGTTTTGAGCTGTTTTCATTGGATAAGATTTTATTGCTTATGTGATGTAGAATATTTCACTATTTCAAGTAAACTGATTTTAAGGGATTTGACTTAAAATAAGAACAAAAAATTGCCAATGAGGTAAGAACAGTTTTCTTAACACACTGGCAAATAATTAAAAGTTATGTCTTGAAATCAGTTCAAAATACTTTGAAACAAGGAAAGTAATCTTTGTCTCTAGAATAAATCATGGTTAAATTAGTCAAAATGCTTAATTAGATTCAAATCCTAGAATCAAGCAACTTTAACTTGAAATTCATTTTTTGAGGTGTAAGTACGATGGTGGGTGTTGTTAGCAGCATGAGCCGCCTTGCCTGTAGAAAAATTGAGATAACTAACAGTAATTGTATTTATTTTAGAAACAATCTTTCCCGATCAGGCTCTGAATTTGGACCTCTCACAGATCTACCAGACTGGTCGTTTGCAGGTGAGAAATTATTAACACTAATGTAAATGTTATTACACCAACAGCCAAAGACATTTTTTTTTTTTAATTACTATTCCTATTACGTCCACAGATGGAAGACCAGCCCCTCCACTAACAGGTCAACTAAGGAGACGACAGGAGAGAGAAAAACTAGTTGTAAGTAAAGTCTTTTTGCACGTGGACCAGAGTCGAGACTAAACATGACTAAACGTGGACCAGAGTCAGGACTAAACATGACTAAACGTGGACCAGAGTCAGGACTAAGCATGACTAAACGTGGACAAGAATCAGGACTAAACGTGGACCAGAGTCAGGACTAAACGTGGACCAGAGTCAGGACTAAACGTGGACCAGAGTCAGGACTAAACGTGGACCAGAGTCATGACTAAACGTGGACCAGAGTCAGGACTAAACGCGGACCAGAGTCAGGACTAAACGCGGACCAGAGTCAGGACTAAACGTGGACCAGAGTCAGCACTAAACGCGGACAAGAGTGAGGACTAAACGTGGACCAGAGTCAGGACTAAACGTGGACCAGAGTCAGGACTAAACGTGGGCCAGAGTCAGACTAAACACGGACCAGAGTCAGGACTAAACGCGGACCAGATCAGACTAAACGCGGACCAGAGTCAGGACTAAACGCGGACCAGAGTCAGGACTAAACGCGGACCAGAGTCAGGACTAAACGCGGACCAGAGTCAGGACTAAACGCGGACCAGAGTCAGGACTAAACGCGGACCAGAGTCAGGACTAAACGCGGACCAGAGTCAGGACTAAACGCGGACCAGAGTCAAGACTAAACGTGGACCACAGTCAGGACTAAACGTGGACCAGAGTCGAGACTAAACGTGGACCAGAATCAGGACTAAACGTGGACCAGAGTCGGACTAAACGTGGACCAGAGTCGAGACTAAACGTGGACCAGAGTCAGGACTAAACGTGGACCAGAGTCAGGACTAAACGCGGACCAGAGTCAAGACTAAACGTTACCACAGTCAGGACTAAACGTGGACCAGAGTCAGGACTAAACGCGGACCAGAGTCAAGACTAAACGTTACCACAGTCAGGACTAAACGCGGACCAGAGTCAGGACTAATCAGGACTAAACACGGACCAGAGTCAGGACTAAACGTGGACCAGAGTCAGGACTAAACGTGGACAAGAATCAGGACTAAACGTGGACAAGAATCAGGACTAAATGCAGTCATATTTTCTTTGTGTTTTTCCTCAGAGGCGGATTGTGATGCTGAGCTCGGAGATGGACAAAGGCATCGAGGCCTGGACACAGAGACAAGACAAAGCCAAACAACTGGAAGAACACAAAAAATCTCAGTTACTCAAACCCAAAGGAAGACTTTTAACGAAGAAGGAGCCGAAGAGCTAGATTTAATAATTGTTTCGTCTGCTTGTGTTTGTCTGGTTTTGTTGTTGTAAGTTAAACAGCTGAATAAATCTCTATTTGTACAAAGTAGCTGTTTAATAATAATTTACTCTGTACTGTGTAACCTTAACATGATTGCATAACACAAACTATGTATCGACCCTTGTGTAACCAGGAAAGTACTACACATGCTTTTACCAGAGTTGCCAAGTCTGCTGTTTTATAGTGACTTTGATTCTTTTTCACTGTATTTTCTTGATACGTAACATATTGAGGAGAGTATATTGGGATAAACATGTATCGGGATACGTATCGTATCGGAAGGCTCTTTTACTTTACTTTTTTTGAGATTCTGAAGTTGTTTGTTTTGGGCTTTTTCAAAGGCTAAGTCGCTTGTTGCTCTTTGAAGATCTGGCAACCCTGGCTTTTTACAGTAGTAGGGGAAACCACCAGAGCAACCTAAGGAAATCTCTTGCAGACACACAGAGAACATAGAAACTTCATATAGAAATGAAGGTTACCAGATTTTGTTCAAGTGACATCACAACTTTTTTAAACCAAAAAAATTGGCCTAAAAATGTATATTGTTAGGATGCTTTTTTGTAGAAGTAGTAGTAGCCTATTACAGAAGTTAATGGGTGTTGTCGTTTATAGAAAAAGGAAAAATTGGAAAAGCAACCTTTGGATAATTATTTTTCATCATATTTGAATCAGACCAGTGGTGTATTTTAAGGGTTTAGTGACATTTGCTTTGTAAAGTTGTGAAAAGTGCTTCAAAACTCATCATGGTGAATAGTTATGAGGCTCAGAAGTAAGAAGGAAAGTCGGTAACATGTGATTGTTGTAAAAAGCACCTTTAATATGGCAAAACGTTTTGAATTTTCTGTCTTTTAACACTTAATGACATCACAAGTTTGAGAGAAATCTAGACTTGCAAGATTCCAATTACGTTTTGATTAATAAAAGAAAATTATAACACAGATACAAATGACTATCACACACTTTAATATCATTTTACTTCCACTAGGATGCAGCACTTCTACAACAGAAGAGGCGCGAGGCCCTAACGCCATTTTGTCTGGGTCCTTCCTCACAGTGGAGCGGTGTTTGTGCGCGCGAGGAGGAGGAAGGGAGGAGCTGGCCCGCATAGAGTCAGAGTTGCCAAGTCCGCTTCTTTATAGCGACTTTGGGCTTCTTATTTTAGAAAGTCGCTTGTGAATTTTGACGGTCGCGGGTTGCGGTTTTTTGGGCTTGCTCCTGAGCGACCCTTTGACGTCATAAACAAGGTGATTTTTGCGTTTTTTCAAGTTTGAGTCACGAAAATTACCCTCTAATGACAAAAATATGGAGTTTTTGCATATTTTCATGTTTTAAAATCTTTATTTATGATCAAATACTATTTAAAATATGCCAAAAATCATTAACCAACGTTTTGCTGTGACACATAATGTTTAATTAATTGCTTATTGTAACTACTTTTTATTGAGTGCCTGAAGTCGCTTGTTTTGGGCTTTTTTTCAAAGGCCAGGTCGCTTGTTGCTCTCTGAAAATCTGGCAACCCTGCATAGAGTCCCACTGATTCAGGTCCTAAATGTTTGTGTGCGCGTGAGGAGAGAGAGAGAGGGGTCATGGTTCTGCTCAAGTGAAACTGTAGATCTCAAAACCTCATTTACCCAGTGACATTTAGTTGAGTAACAGCACTTTCCCAGCAAAAATAGAGATGGAGTTTTGTTTGTGAGATGCTTTTCTTTTCACTGTGAGCCTCAGAAAACACTGCTCTAAAAGTGTCTGATTTGTGATGACATAGACACTGCAAAAAGTATACATTTAGACTTGCTTTGAGCTGTTTTAACTGGATAAGATTTAATGTAGAATTCTTCACTGGTGTCAAGACATTTTTAACAGATTTTAAGAAGTATATGTAGTCAGTTATTTGGTGGTAGGTTTTGAATCGAAAGATCAAAAATCAGGCGGGGGAACACATTGAACAGTGGCCAACTCATCACAGGGTTAACACCTAAGACACATCTTCTCTTCTTTCCTCGCTCTCTCTCTCTTCTCCCTCTCTCTCCTCCATCTCTATGGGATCTCTCTCTGTCTCTCTCCTTTCTCTTCCTTTTCTCTTCCCTCTCTCCCTCTCTGTATCTTTTCTCTCCCTCTTTTCTCTGTGTCAGTCTCTCTCTTTCTCTCTCTCTCCATTCTCTCTCCTTTCTCTCTCTCTCTCTCTCTCCATTCTCTCTCCTTTCTCTCTCTCTCTCTCTCTCTCTCTCTCTCTCTCTTTCTCTACATTCTCTCTCCTTTCTCTACTTTTCTCTTCACTCTCTCCCTCTCTGTATCTTTTCTCTCCCTCTTTTCTCTGTCAGTCTCTCTCTTTCTCTCTCTCCATTCCCTCTCCTTTCTCTCTCTCTCTCCATTCTCTCTCCTTTCTCTCTCTCTCTCCTTTCTCTCTCTCTCTCTCTCTCTCCATTCTCTCTCTCTCTCTCCTTTCTCTCTCTCTCCATTCTCTCTCCTTTCTCTCTCTCTCTCTCTCTCTCTCTCTCCATTCTCTCTCATTTCTCTCCCTCTTTTCTCTCTCTCTCCTTTCTCTCTCTCTCCATTCTCTCTCCTTTCTCTCTCTCTCCATTCTCTCTCCTTTCTCTCTCTCTCTCTCCTTTCTCTCTCTCTCTCTCTCCATTCTCTCTTCATTCTCTCTCCTTTCTCTCTCTCTCCATTCTCTCTCCTTTCTCTCTCTTCTCTCTCTCTCCCTCTCATTCTCTCTCTCTTTCTCTCTCTCTGTCTCTCTCTCTTCTCTCTTCTCTCTCTCCTCTCTCTCTCTCTCTCTCTCTCTCTCTCTCTCTCTCTCTCTCTCTCTCTCTCTCTTTAATTAAACCATACACAACTTTGGAAAGTACTGGACTTCAGTGTTATAGAACCATATTTAGCCGTTACTACCTCATTCTTAGTCATAATACATCCACATTACCATAGACCACACATGTATTTTTAGTCTATTGAGGAAGTTAGAAAGCTTTTTTAATACTTATCATTTTAATCATCATCAGCTGCCCCCATATTATTGTTTTTAAGCATTTTATTTGTAACTATAATTGAAATCTTGTGCGTTTTGGGATAAATTAAGTAAGAAGTTTCTGAAAAAAAAACGTGCTAACATCCCCTGAAGTTGATTGAACTTTAGATACATAAACTCTAATGTCTCTTTTACTTTAATTTTGACTTTTTGCATTTATTCTGCTCAGTTCGTGCTCCTCCTCTCTCTTTTCTCTCTCTCTCCTTCCTCCCTCCCTCCCACTCTTCTCTCTCTTTCCTTCCTCCCTCTCTTCTCTCTCTCCTCCCTCTCTCATCTCTTTCTCCTTCCTCTCTCTTCTTTCTTTTGCTCCCCTCTTTCTCTTTCTCTCATCTCTCTTTTTTATCTCTTCCTCTCTCACTCTCCTCTCTCTTCTGTCTCATCTCTCTCCCTTTCTCTCTTTCTTCTCTCTCTCTTTTCTCTCTCTCCTTCCTACCTCCCTCCCGCCCTCCCTCCCTCCCTTCCTCTCTCCTCTCTCTCAATTTCTCTTATTCCTCCCTCCCTCTCTCTCTTCTCTCTCTCTCTTCTCTCTCTTCTTCATCTCTCTTCTCTCTCTTGTCTCTCTCTCTCTTTTCTCTCTCTTCTTTCTTCTCTCTTCTCTCTGTCTCTCCTTACTCCCTCTCCCTTTCTCTCTCTCCCTCTCTTTCTCTATCCCTCTCCCCCATTTTTTCTCTCTTCTTTCTCTTCTTCCTCTCTTCTCTCTTGCTCCTTCCTCCCACCCTCTCTCTCACTTCTCTGTCTCTTCCCTCTCTTTCTCTCTTCTCTCCTCTCTCTCTCCCTCTCTCTCTCATTCTCTCTACTTCCTCCCCTCTCTCTCTTCTCTTCCCTCTCTCTCTCCTCCCTAGCTCTCTCTTCTCCCCCCCTCTCTCTCTCTCTCTTTTGGGCTAACATGCTTAATATCTCTTATTGTTTATTGAACTATATCTACATGAACTCTATTGTCTCTTTTACTTTAATTCTGACTTTCTTTTTGCCCTCTTCTTCCAGTTCAGTTGCTCCTCCTCCTCGTGCCTGGGTCGTGTTGCAGACTTCAGCAAAGCCTCACTGTTACCCCCGCCAGCCGCTGAGTTGCAGATTCTTTGCTGTGGAAATGGGTAGTTTTTTTTTCTTTTCTTCCCTCTCACCCCATTCTTTGTCTTTTTACAGTGGTCAGAGTGTTTGTTGTCTTAAAGGGGAGTAGGTCGAGCCAGCTGCAGGTGTTCAAGTGTGAAAAAGTCTGGCAAAAGTGAGTAAAACCTGCAGGACAGAAGGAAGGCCAGGGCTTGTTACGATTATAAATGTAGTGCTTCCATGTTCCTAATACAGTAGATGCCCAAACCAGATGTAGGCTAACTCATTCTTCTTCTTGACCTCCTTACAATTCTCTCTCAGTCTCTCTAGAAGTAACAAGTGATACAAGATACAATAAAGGTGAAATTTCTCTAAATTTTAATAAGAAGTAGGCTCAATACTTGATACAGATTTTGGCCCTATGATAATGTAATAAAGCAAAATAGACCTAATTTTAGGCCAAATGCGACCCCTGAGATTATTTTATGAGGCTCCGGATGATTTCTGATTATTATTGATAGTGGCCCTCTGTGTAAAAGCTGCAAAAAAATAAGCCATATAATAAGCCTGAATGGAAAATAAGTTTTTGGAAATATAAAGGCTTCTGTTGATGAGATGTGATAAAACCAAAAATGCACTGGAATGCAGCAAATTGTTTGTCCTCAAATTTTCTTAGGACACTCTGCACCATACAATACAGTTCAAAATATTGTAATGCAATGCAAAGCAAAGTAATTCAATATAATTGTGGTCACGTGTTATATTAAGGTTTATAAAGTCTAATGGGCTGTGTGCACGGAATTTCAGTTGGCTTGCGATTGTTCAAAAATGCTAAATTCTGTACATACAACCATTTCCTGTTAGCGTTAGCATTTAGACACAATTATGTTTCTTTTTAAACACACAAGTGTCTCTGATGAAATATTCCTCTAATATGTAAAGTCTTTAACTGTAACATTCACCACAACTGTCTGATCTAAAGAGGATTTATTAGTTTTAAACTGATGTAGTGAAAACCTCATTGAAGAGTATTGAACAGGAAGTCGTTGTATGTACAGGATGTAGTATTTTAAAACAAAACAAGACAACTGCACTCAGCCAATTGTCAAATAGTTAGGCATATTTTTAAAATGCGGCCCTCGACCAACTCTGACTGTGATCAAATCAGCCTCAACTCCATTTGAGTTTGACACCCCTGTAAAAAAAAGTTTGAAACCATCAAAATTAATCTGCTCATGAACATAAGATCTACATTTTTGCTTAAAACAGTTTCTGTAAACTACAAAGTTAAAAAGACAGCTGGCTTCGATATGTCTTTAAACTCTTTTAACGTTCTACTTGGCCCTACTTACTCGTCTCTTCTCAACCCTGTTTGGCCTGATAGTGTTTCCACAACATATATACATAATAGGGATAGAAAATAGTTTGAAAACTTCTAAATGAACATGCAATATTATGTTGCGTTAAAGGGACTGTACTCGATTTTTTTTTGCAACATTGTAACTTAAAAACAAATTTCCCCTAGCACTGCTATCTTGTTAAAGTAACTATTTAGGTAGAAATTATTCCGCAAAGTCCTGTCTGTGTCTAACAAAATCGCGTTTGTGTCCAACTTTTTCTGTTTTTGTTTTTATCATTGTGGCTAACTGTTGTTAGCATGGAGACTCACCTCGCTGCTAACTGCTGTGAAAAAACATAAAAATACATTATGATGAACAATAATAAAGTAAGAAGCTTAAAATTAAATATTTTTGTTTGTTTACATTTTTAAGGATGCAAAAATCAGGTACAGTCCCTTTAATAACTGCTGGGTTAACAACACTGAATATGAGCACTATAACTTTACACTATGTTTGCTGTTCAAACTTTGATACAAATGAAAGTTCTGACTCACAAACAGCGGCTATGTTTTAAACATAATTTATTGTGGTTTAATTTGTGTCTAAAGGTAAAAACAAAAGTGAATATAGATAAACTAACAAAATCAAAAATCGTGGCTGCAAAATTGAAAACTGAATTGTCCCATCTCTAATACATTAAAGCAATCATACAAAATACTGACCAAAGCAACAGAACCCGAATCAAACCAAAAATATATTATTGTCTCACTCAGAGAACAATATCCATAGATACTCCATGGAAACATGATAAGTGTCAGTTTAGGTCCTGCTTGACTTGGTTAATAAGGGACAAGCAGAGACTAAAAAGAATTTGGCTTTGATGAAATATAGCCTCCGAATAGACCTCAGGAGGAACATAAAGAATATGGGAATTCAGCCATGTTGTTTAAACCAGCTACTTTCATAGCTTTCATTACTGGTAAATACTCTGCGGAGAATATTTTGAATAAACACCAAGCTTAATCTTCAAATCTTTATTGGTTTAAAATTGGACTAATGGACTTTTTTAACTCTTGAGTACCTTTTTGGCTCATGTCAGAGTATCATTGTCTTGCTACACCTCTCTTAAAACACCACTTGAAAGCTAACGCAGCTCGGTCCGGTGTTGGTGGGCCTTTCAGACGATGCTGAATAGACATTTGCGGTGGTTTGAGAAATGCCGACTCTTAAAGGACCTGAAATTTAAACCCACTCTCTCAATATGTTTCTCTCTCTTCTTCTGACTCCTCCATCCTTTCTTCCTCTCCCTTTTCTGCTCCTCACGTTGTTTTGGTTTTGAGGAATGGGCTCCAGATGTGGCGTATTGTGCGGGAGTCAGCGGCGGCGGATCGAGAGCCTGGTAGAGCAAAGACGTTCCTGAGTTAGGTGAGGTCAGCGAGGAAACGGAGCAGAGTCTTTGAGGATTAGCCAGTGTCTGCCCACTCACCGGGGTTTTTTTTTGTTTAGGGAGGAGGTGTTGGTGCAGATGTGGAGGGTTGGTGGGTGTGGGGCGGTGGGCAGCGTCCAGGGGGGTTTGAGGAGAGTCTGAATCAGCAAAACCTTCCAAGAGACCGCTTCCTCCTGACACATGCACTGTAAAAAGTCATAAGGTCAACAAGTTAAATAAGTTTAAATAGTTGTGTTGAGGCAACTTGACAATGTGAGTCAAAGATTTTCAACTAAGAAGTTATAAGAAAGAGTGAAAGAGAGAGAGAGAGTGAGGGAGGAGAGAGAGGGAAGAGAGAGAAAAGGAGAGAGTGAGGGAGAGAGAAAGAAGAAGAGAGAGTGAAGAAGAGAAAGAGGAGAACGAGAGAGAGTGAGGGAGGGAGGAGAGGGAGGGAGAGAGAAAGAAGAGAGAGAGTAAGCAAGGAGACAAGCAGCATCAGCATGAGCTCCTGATTTTTCTACTCGTTTGGTCGTTCCAAGATGAGATGAACCGCTATTTTTATGACAAAAAAGAGGAAAACCAGATGAAGACTGAGTGAGTTAAACAAATTGATACTTCCCAGGAAGAAAAAAGAAGAAATTGAATACTATTGAGCATATGCAGAGAGCTAAAGCTAAAGAGAATTTAAAAAATGCACTCACTAGAAGCAGCTTCTCCATGAACCACTGAATTTTTATATTATTTTTTGATGCGCCACTATCTTTTTTAACGAAGTGAAGTGAGTAAAAACAATATATTTTTCAAAAAAGGAAGAAGAAAGAAGATATTGGACAATTTTGAACACATTTGATAAAACTAAGAGCTAATTGTTGACAAGATCCTTGGCAACGGTTGTCATGCAGAACCTGAAGAGATCCACCAAAGACTACACAGAGGCCATTCCTCTCCTCTATCCTCCTGATGCAACCAATGAGCCATCCAGGAAGGCCTTTAAGCAAAAATCCTTAAAAGAAAAGCCAGAAACCCTGTTTGCTGATTTATACAAGACTGGAGATGTAAGCAACCTGATCCTCTTCACAGACCAGCC